>OX463859.1:2743136-3109016 GCA_949825065.1 Odontocerum albicorne | reverse complement strand
TCACCTGAGAGTTGACATTTTTATTCCCGGCAGCCCGAAAAAGATCTCCACGCCAGTCCAATCCAGTCCTCCTGCCAACACCTATTCGGCCTTCTATTTTACCTTGGATGATTAGGTACAGTAATTTGTACTTTGCTCCTCTAAGTACATGACCCAAGTAAGACACCTTTCGGATTTTAATATTAGTCAGCAACTCTCTATCAACTTTGGCTCTTTGAAGAACCCTTGTGTTGCTGACCATATCCGTCCAGGGTATCCGTAGCATTCTCCGGTGCATCCACATTTCGAATGATTCCAGTCGGTTAATACTACCAACTTTGAGGATCCATGATTCCACTCCATGCAGTAACACTGACCAAATGCAGCAAACGTAGAATTTGACTAACCGTTGTCGAAGTTTCAAGTTTAGATTATCATCGCAGAATACGCTTCACATTTTATTAAAAGCCGCACGAGATGATTCAATTTTGCACTTGACTTCGGTTTCTGGGTCGAGGTCTTCCACTAGAATACTTCCGAGGTATTTAAATGTTTCCACTCTCTCTATATCAGCACCGTTCAATGTAAGACGTGCTCCTCCGTGATCCTGCCGGCCAAACACCATGAACTTAGTTTTATTCACGTTCATGTTCAGCCCCAGCCTCACACCGGCTTCATCTAATTTACATTGATTATTCCGAATCATTACCATATAATGGAGTATTATGACAGAGCTTTTGCCATTACTGAGCCTGTGTCATGGAATGACCTGCCTCTTAGTATTAGATGTATGGGTGACCTGTGCAGCTTTAGGTAGCACTTAAGGACAACCAACCCGTTTTGGGAAATCTTATCAAAATTTATGATTATACAGGGTACGTTTTATGTTTAAGACCAATGGTTTTTTTTAATAACTTTCAAATGAAACACAATTTGACAATTTAATTGATGGATTATATGGTCTTTACCATTATGTATAGAAAATAATGTCGGTCAAGTGGCCGCCTCTGTCCGTGACGCAAACGCGAGCTCTTTCAAGCACATTTTTCATAACGTTCTCGCAGACTTCTGGTGTTATTTCAGAAATTTCTTTTCGAATGTTATCCTTAAGCATCGGGATTGTAGTTGGTTTGTTGGTGTATACCTTTCCCTCCATGTACCCTCATAGGAAATAATCGGGGGGGGAGGTCAAATCAGGGGATCGTGGGGGTCAGTCGACATCACTACACTAGACTTCGCCGGCAAGAACTGTTCTCAATAACATACGCAAGAACGGGTCTTCCAGCCGCTATGCCTGTTGGAAGGGCCTTAACTCTTCTGAACGGGACTGCTTCGGATATTGACATATTTCATATCACATTACCAAAAGCAAAAGTAAATCTTCTTCTTAGATTGAGCGCGTTAGAAAGCACTCATCAACATACCTAAATGACTGTGAATATATGTGTGTAATATGTTTGTGTATATATACTCGTTTGTATGCATATGCATTATTTTTAATTTTATATAATTTTTTAACTTATTTTTTTTTTCCTCTATGTAATTTTTCTTCGTTTTTAATGTTTTGTATTTTCAAAGTAATTGGGCTAAGCCTGTTTTGAAAAATAAATAAATAAATTTAAAATCACCACTTTTTAACATTATTCGTCCGGGAAAAGTTTCTCGCAAAATTTGCATCGCAGCACGAGCTGCGTGTGATGTGGTACCGTCCTGTAGGAACCACATGTGCTATAGGCCCAGTTGATTAAATTCGGGCACAATAAAGTTAACCAACATGTCACGATAACGATCACCAGTAATTGTTAAAGCATTGCCTCTAGCATCCTCAAAGAAATATGGCCCAATGATGCCGCCGGCCCAAATGGCGCACCATACAGTCACTCTTCTTCTTCTTACCAGTATCATGTCAGATCCCCCAGCGTTGAATATTACCTGAGAGTAGACATATTTGTCTTCGGTAGCTCAAAAACGATCCCCGACGCTCCTTATACCAGTCCAATCACGTATATTGTGGAGCCAGGAGATTTGCCTCCTCCCAATACCTTCTCGACCCCCTATTTTGCCTTGGATGATCAGGCGCAGTAATTTATACTTTACTCCTCTAAGAACATGACCCAAATAGGACACCTTTCAGATTTTAATATTAGTCAGCAACTCTCCATCAACTTTGGCTCTTTGAAGAATCCTCGTGCTGCTGACCATATCCGTCCAGGGTATCCATAGCATTCTCCGGTACATCCACATTTCGAATGCTTCCAGTCGGTTCATACTACGAACTTTGAGGGCCCATGATTCCACTCCATGCAATAACACAGACCAAACGTAGCATTTGACTAACCATTGTTGAAGTTTCAAGTAGGTCACTCTACGAGGTTACTGTAATGGTCGTTGATGTATTAATTGAGGGTTTTCATGAGAACTATATAGTACTACACATAAATTTGAATGTGTTTCTCTCACAAATAAGAAAACCTTCAAAGTTTCATTGTAGTTCGTCTTCCCTTGGTAAGTTTTCTGCGGTTTTCTTACCAAATATGTTTATCTAAACATATACCGATGCGAAGAAGTACATAATCTAATAGCCACAAGCACTATCTTCCTATCGTTGCACTCAAAGTCTTCATTTTTATTTTGTTATATTTTTAATCTCTCCCTAATAGTAGGTACGAGACCGGAGTTCGAATACCCTTGAGGAGAGCCTGCTCTCTAAACTCTAAAACAGCATTATATAAATTGTCCATTTATATTTTTAAATTAATAACTTTTCGAGAATACCTGAAAGGAAAGCCTTGAGTGGAAGTCAAGCGTCTCACCAACTAAACCACGAAGGTCATTCTTATTCTACAATTTTATGGAGTCAACTGGGCTACTTATTTCGTGTGCAAGAAAATGTTGCCTTGATTAAAATAGTATCGGATGATAAGTGAAGAAAGGTTATGAAATCTTTGAAAATATGAAGAGATGTAAGGAAGGGTGTGAACAACAGTTGGACTAGGACTAAAAAATGAAACATTTTCTTTACAGGCAAAGGAGTCGGCAACCGTTTCGACGACAATCGGTTGACGCTGCGCATCCACCGAGGACGTGGCACTGCTGCAAGCGGGCGTCGGGGACCCCAGGGCTCACCACTTAGTACCGGGTCAGCCCATAGCACCACCACATCCCTAGGGAGCGCATCCCCAGAGAGACTTCACAGGTAAAACCAATTTACTTTATTGATAATAAGTAAATACAATAGAGCAAGTTGAAAAATTATTCTGTTCTGATTGTATCCAATATATTGAACAATCCAATTTCTCTCTGACTATAGGAGTTTTAATGGCAAAATCTTTAGCTTCAATCTTGTCCCTTCGCTCTTTTTTGTAATTTTTGCAGCCATATGTGGTCAGCGGCGGCTGGTTCCGAGGTGCGCTGAGCACCAACGCACCTCGAGACGCTGAGTGAATATGAAATATCGCTGTCTCACGGTTTACTGTATGTCTCTGTCTGCCTATACGAATTTGCGTTTCCGTCCGGTGCGTATTGGAGATCGCTCCGGTAGTATTGGCAAACTTGGCCGGTCAATTAAAAGAATTTTTTTTATTTTACTTTAAATTTTCACTTAAATAAAAATCCTCGTACTATTTGTCTGTATTCTTATACATATTTAATCTATACAAATATTTAACTTTTTTGGAAGTCATATTTATGAATGTATAATTTCATTATTGCGAATTATTTATGCGGTTCAGCGCTCCAACGCACCTCCGGACCAGACGCCGCTGTCTGTGGTACTACGTTAAAAATCAAGTCAGTAATTTCTAAAGGGAACTTATTGGGTTGATTATCATCGATGCAATAACAATAGATTCATCTTCGGACCGATAGGTTATTCCGATTTAGTGGTGTTGAATGCTTTTTTGTAACAGTATTGGCAACTTGCTAGGCTTCAGGTCTTAAGCCACTTTATAAGTGCATTTACTGCACTGCGAGTCATTTTCCTTTTCCAATGATGTCGGACCTAAAGTCCGCTGTCACTACTATTATCTTTAGAGTCTAAAGGTTTCTTACCTATGTAACAATAATATTATTAAACAGTGTCACTGTTAAACAGTGTTGTTATTAAACACTTCGTACAAACAAGAAATACATGGGAATCATGGTGGTGTATTGTAAAACAAACGTCAGAATGGCAGAAATTCAGGTTGGACACTATTGCAACAATAACGCCGCAATGTTGCAACGTTGCAAACCGCTACCGCTCGAACCCCCACTACCCCGTCCAGTGCAGTCGTAAATTTACGAGCGAAGAAAGCGCATCGCTCGTTTATGGGCGAAGATCATCCGTAAACGATGCATGTCACTCAAAATGTATTGGCGTGTCACCTCTGACACACGTGTCATAGGTTACCCATCACTGCTTTAGACAGTTGTTTCTTCGTCCCAATGTGACGGTGCGCTTATAAAAAAACTGATGAAGATTTCAATATTCTAGTGTAGATCACGCAGGATGGGAACTTATTTTGTCTCCAATAACAGCGTGGGGGGTAATGGGATTGGACTGTTTGAGTATTATTTTCTCAGGCGATGGAAGAGTAACGAGGGATACCAAACGGCGTGTAACGATATAAATTAAAGTCATCAATAGGTTCCGTGAATTATGTCTCTACTGCGTTAATTTCCGGGATTGAATCGTTCTGTTAATGAATGGCTCGGGAGTTTTTTCTGCGTCTGACCATAACATTTTCCACTTTTTCATTACGGAATATGTTGGACTTTAGTAGCAAATAAATAAATATATCATAAAATATATGTTAAACCTTACCTTAATACTATTATCTGAAAACCCAATCATCTTTTATATTCGTACAATAAAGACAAGTACATGAACATCCAAAGCAAGGTGAGGATATACAAGACCTGTGTCCGCCCCATAATGACATACAGCAAATAGTCCAAAGCCGACACTGTCAGAACCAAAAATATCCTTCGAACCAGCGAAATGAAGGTATTCAGGAGTATCGCTGGCAAAACTAGAGTACGAAACACAGAAATCCGAAGGATGTGCCAAGTTGAAGATATTGTTAGATGGGGACGACAGGGAAGAAGTTTCTGGAATGAACACGTATTCAGAATGGCGGAACCAAGAGCCTTAAGAATGGCCAGGGACAGTATCCCCCAAGCAAGCAGATCTCCAGAACGACCTCCCAAAAGATGAAAAGACAGCTAGCAGTCGACGTCACAAGAGGGAAGCAATGATGCAGGACCATAACAGGCCAACAGGCCTAAAATAAGAAGAAGAAGAATATTTGGGGATGTTACAACGCTAAAATGGTTGATAAATAGTGGGTTACATCAATAAATATCATCAGTTTTAATCAAAATTAGTTTTCATACAATTCAAATAAAGAATAGCACTAATATTGGGGATGTTTCAACGTTAACTGGTTGAGAAATAGTGGGTTACATCAATAAAAATCATCAGTTTTAATCAAAATTAGTTTTCATACAATTCAAATAAAAAATAACACTAATATTTTGGGATGTTTCAACGCTAAAATGGTTGAGAAAAATAGCACTAGTATTTGGAAATGTTTCAACGCTAAAGTGAGTTACATCAATAAAAATCATCAGTTTTAATCAAAATTAGTTTTCATACAATTCAAATAAAAAATAACACTAATATTTTGGGATGTTTCAACGCTAAAATGGTTGAGAAAAATAGCACTAGTATTTGGAAATGTTTCAACGCTAAAGTGAGTTACATCAATAAAAATCATCAGTTTTAATCAAAATTAGTTTTCATAGAATTCAAATAAAAATAACACTAATATTTGAGGATGTTTCAACGCTAAAATGGTTGAGAAATATTGGGTTACATCAGTAAATATCATCAGTTTTAATCAAAATTAGCTTTCATACAATTCAAATAAAAAAAATAGCACTAATATTTGAGAAATCAAATATCTCCGCTGGTTTAAGCTTGATTTGAGACGAAATTAGATTATATTAAAATAAGGATTCTTTACTCAAACAGTGAGAAGCGAAAAAGGGGAAGAAGATCAAAGACTTAGAATGAGAAGCCCGAAAGAACAATTGACAATTTATGTAAGAAATATTAAGGCTCGTAAAATCTAAAATTCATTTAATTTCTGAAACTTTGGAGTGAATCTTATTCAAGCAACGTGTAATGAAATTAAACTAACGATCCACAGAGTTGTGTCTTATTCCATTAATGTCTGCAGAGCCGTTGCGTCTCGAATCTTCAAACTGGGCCGCTGATTGGGGGCTGATTTAAAAATAGGCTCGAAGAAATTATCACCTATAAAATATAATACATTTATAATTTATACCATAATGCTGTTTCTTTATCGGAATCGTCATCATTGCTTGGCCTCGTAGTCGAGAACCCCCTCACCATTCCGACGTCAATCTTGAGCAGCTCTTCCACGTCGATTATGTGATCTTCTTCTGTGAGAAAACATCCTGATGATAGATGCGCACTCCCTCCCGCAGATGTCACAGACAAGTAGATCCTGCTGAGTTACCTGACAATGCTGACGCACGTATGACTGTTTCTCACATGTTTAGCCGTTGAGACGCCATCAACCCGAGAACAGGTGGCTCTCCATCCTCCAAGGTCCTGGGTCACCCGCTCCTAGCCCTCAGGCGCCCCGCACCAATTCAACGACTCTCGCAGATTGTCCTGATAGCTCTTTTTCTGCCCACCAACCCTTCCTATCCTGATATAACTCAAACGATCCCAATTACTTTTTACATTTTGTTCTTTCGAAATAGAATTTAATTTATCCAATCATACTTTCTTGGTTTTTCTCTAGCACGCATTTCACTCACATTTGCACTGTACATTTATTCTGGAACTATTTTTTCATTCATTCGTTCTACATTTTCAAACCATCTGTGAATGCTCTTTTTCGTTTTACTCAACACATCAGCCTTAAGTTCACATTCATCCCTATCATTCCATATTGCGTTTTATGTTGTCGTCCCATGTATTTTTTTCAGTGCACGCACTTTCGCAGTATTTATTCAGCTCCTGTTAGTATTTTTTAATGTCCACATTTCACTATCATGTCATCTAAAACATATTACATACGGTTATAGCGACCGTGCGTGCGGTCACTGAACCCACTAAGGCGACCCTTGCCCGCGCGGTCATTAAACTCGCAAGTGGCGAGTGCGAGACGGCGCCGGGCGAAGGTCGCCCGCGCGGTCATTGAACTCACTAGTAGCGAAGAGCGAGACACCGATATATCTCTTGCCTCTCCTGCAGACCGTAGTATGAAATGTATATAGAACGTGCAACAATAAACATGTGTCCAGCGGAAGCGAGACGGCGACATGTTCTGCGCCGTTCTATAATATACATTTTAAATACAGACGCTTACAATAAACTTTCTCTTTGCTTATTCCGATCTCGACGACTTTTATTCAAACAACCAACATCCTTCTATGCGAAACACAAGTCCCTAAACGGTCTTTCAAATTGAGCACTTTTTATTCTATTTTTTTAATTCTTGAATAAAACACACAATTTGCTTTGATTTCAAAAAACTTTTTATTGGTCATTGAAGTATAATGTAGGACATTTAAATACAAAAACAATATATACCAAATGTCCACCTCTTGCAGCTCCACACACTGTATTCTCAAAATTTTCGTTGACATTTTGACATAATTGCTGTTCTAACTCACCAATAACGCGAATAATTTCGTCCTTCAGCTCAAAAATTGGTTGGGGGTCATTCTTGTAGACCTGGCTTTTCACGTAATTCCCGAGAAAATAGTTCAACGGTGTCAGATCGCATGATCTTGGTGGCCAATAAACATCACCCTTTCCGGAGATTACAATACATAAAATAATTTAACAATTTGAGCGCGTTGTTGTATTGTATACAACTCCATTTTTATAAATGTCATACATTACATTTCTCAAATGTCACAAGACCCAGGCAAGTTCGCAACGCCATCTGTGTTTTATCTAAAAATTAAAAATCCTGGTGATCAACATAAATCGAACCCGCATACCTCTGAATTGAAGACATGCGTCTTATAATCTAATCAACAGAGAATTTCAGAGAGGGTCGATAATTTTGGCATGTTAAAATAGGTCGGGAAAGGTGATAAAACGGCTCTGAATGTTAGAGAAATCTCAGAGAAACTTACAAAATAGTTAATTTTTAGAAGTGTGGGCGATAACTTTCACTTATTTATCACTAAAACTTTATTAAGTGACGATGGTATTACTAATAAATACACTGGTTCTTATTCTAACGTCTTGGGTTCAAGTTTTGTATAGTTGATGTTGAACCTATTTGTCTGCTTGACTCATTCAATTTCATTTATTTATTCATTTATTTTTTACTTTCGTTTATTTCTGTTAACTGAACCGAACCGAAAAACGAGTTGTATTTTCTAAATTGAGTTTACGTGTGCTCCACGTGTCTAGCTCATTGTCACAGTGATTTCAGGCATCGCCTTTTCCACTGTTGTGTCATGTGTATGTGTGGATGTTAATGTGTGTATACGTTGAGAAATTATTTATAAATAATAAATAAATATAGGTTTATTGATAGCAACATAGTATGTACATAATATATTTAAATAAAACTTCAAAAACACATAAATTGCAGAGAATACATTAAAGACAGAAGCTATCAAAAAGTCTGGGCTCATATAATAACATCACCTCGGCCAAACTACACCCAATCAATATAGGGCGAGCCCAGCCACGGGACACTAGATGTTTATCAGCCCACACCTTTGCACATGTAGAATAAGAAGAAGAAGAAAAAAACAGAAAATAAATAGATGGCAGAAAATAAACAAATCCACAAATACCACTTCAGATTAATGCAAACAAATAAATAAAGGTTCCTTGACAGCAACATAATGCGTACATATATACAATATATAATAAACTCATCCCGAATATCGCACATACATCTCAAAACAAATTGTAGAAAACACATTTAAGATAGAAGACATTAAAAGGTCCAGGCTCATCCCACAAACATTCCCCAGGCCGAGATACATCCCACTAATGTAGGACGAGCTTGACCGCAAGGATATCGGGGGGCTTTCAGTCCCCACCCCCGTATATCTATATTTAAAAAGAAAACGAAATATATCGCAGAGAACAAAATAAAAAGTAAACCCACATGTACCACCTCAGGTTGACTGTCAGCAAGAATGAAAAAAAGAAAAGCCTCAAAGGAGTCCAAATTTGGTAAAAATAAAATGACAAATGGAAAACGATGTTCACACATAAAAAACCACAGCACAATATATTAAAATAATTAAGCAGTAATATAAAAATGAATGAGAAGATAGCGCACACACAACATGCCACGCGCACAGGCACGCGCGCACGCGCGTAAGCTAACACGCACGCACAACCCCAGACTAGTTTGTGTTGTTATTATCTTTAGCTTGTTTATGGCCCTACTCTCTCCGCCCTCGCGTTATCGAATTAATCCCGAGATGTTATGGTTCACATATCCAAAGTAATTCTGTATCACGTCACCGGACCTGGTGGCTTTGTCAAGATTCCAGCGTCCTCCCGATCACCCCACCCCATCCAACACCCCCCCGGTGACCGCCCCCCGGCAACCACCACCGGCTCCCAGGAACAGCAACACACCGCTCGCTGCGCAAGTAGACAGAGAAGAAGAAGAAGATACACATGTGTGTCATTTTTAGATTACGTATAATACAATAATACATATAGGGTGGGGATGGGAAGGTAGCGGGTGCGGCCTTATAAATTGTTCATTTCTGTTGCCGAATAATCTATTTTTATTTATACAACGTGTTTCCAGTAGTAGGCAACAGAGATCGCCCTATCATTAGCACCAATCAAGTCTTACCTAGAGCATGTGGTCAGGTAGGACTTGATTGATAACAATCAGGTATTGGATCAAGAATATAGTCCAGATTTTCGGACAAGTTAGCATACGCTACGCAATGGCATTCAATACAATACAAATGAAATAAATACAGGTTTATTGATAGCGACATAGTATGTACACAATATATTTAAACATATTTCAAGAACACATAAATTGCAGAGAATACATTAAAGATAGAAGCTATCAAAAGGTCTGGACTCATCTAACAACATCCCCCCCGGCCAAGATACACCCCACCAATATAGGGCGAGCCCAGCCACGGAGACACCAGATGTTTTTCAGCCCACACCCTTGCACATATAGAATATAGAAAATATAGAAAACAAAATCAATGGGGCACTACAACATACATACACCAATGATCAAAAGAGCTTTTCCGATGACATGGCGACGGTGGATACAAAAAATACTTTTTTTCAGATGAAAATTTTTTTCAATGATATTTTGAAAGAAGGAAACTTTTGAACAGATGTAGAAAGTCTGAGAAACCATAAAGAAAGTGTATGGATCCAGAAGTGTGGCAGCGCGGTAACACATTGGACTTCCATGCGGAAGGTCGCCGATTCGATTCTCGCGCTATACTACTCCCCTCGAATGGCACTGACATTTTTTTCACTTAGTATTCGAGGGTATAATGATACCTATGATTTTCGTCATATATATTTAAAAAAAAAACGCTCTATCCCTTCTGCCTACCCTGACAGGTAAATGGTATTATGGTTTGTATGTATTTATTTAGCTTTTACTTTTGTTCCTAGTTTGATAAACGTTATCAATTATTTCATAAGCTTCCTTACCTTTGTGACTCGTAAGGATTGTGTTTGACAATGAAAAAATATGGTATAAAAGGATTTTAAAGAAGTTTCGGCGTGCTTGAGTAAGTTCTTTGATGAGAAATAATAACGAATATGGGGAAAAATGGTTAACGTTAAATAAAAACGTTAAGGGTTTGTCGTAATTCTCTAAAATGACGATTTTGTGTTTTTAATTTTTTTTACTACGAGTATTTCTTCAACGTTTTTTATATACGTATATCAACACGGAATGTCTCTTTTTGGATAGGTGTAGAAGACAGATCTTTATGTGCACACTCACAGCTTTTACCCCTTCATTGGAGCTTTTCAGAGAGTATCAGGTCCTGAACATAGCCAATTTACATCTCAAATCCATTCTCTGGCACTACCATCGAGAGGAGGGGAAGATGCAAACTCAGCAGACACACATGACACGCATGGCAACTAATGAAATGTTCACCATCCCTAGAGTTAAAACCTCTTTTGCCCAAAGGCAATATGCTTATTTGGCTCCCATTACATACAATGGCGTGCCGACTTCAATAAAAGTAAAGGTAGGAAAACCATTTAGACAGTCGATCGGAGCGTGGTTGTTATTGCGACAGGATTTTGAGTACTTGGGCTTTCAGGATGAATGACGAGTGGAAAGGATTTATGTGAGCTCGTGAGTGTGGGTCTCTTATTATTGTTTAAATTTTGGTTGTTATTGTGTTTGTGTTTCTGTGTGTTTTTCTTTTTTTTTTGTTTTGAATTTGTTTTGATTTTTATTCTTATGATTGTGTGCAGTATATTGTGGGATGAATATTTTTGGTCTTTCTGGAGCGATAATGTGTGAGGAGTTGAGTTTCGCAGGATGTTTCCAGTTGTAGTTGAGTGTCACTGTTTGTCAGGTTGATGAGAGCGTGCAACGGGGTTTTTTGTGTTATCAAAAATCGGAAAGAAGTATCGATTTATTTTTTCATGCTAAATATCCTCAGTGAGATACAGGCAAAAGCCTAGTTTACTGGGGATACGACAAATGAAAGGCAACAAACCCAGATCCATTAAAATTATATGTCCAAATCAAATTACCTGTTGTTTTTTCTCAAATTGTGTATATTTCTTGTCATGTGTAATAATAATAATAATAATAATAATTGTCAGTACCCGGCGGTAAATAATACACATCGGGCTTAAGAAAGAGACTTCGGCTTTGTAGAACGTCATCTCTGTCATTCATACACGTGTTCCGTCGCGATTTGTCGTGCGACAGAGACGACGCTCTACAAAATCGAAGTCTCTTTCTTAAGCTCGATGTGTATTACTTACCGCCGGGTACTGTACGTTATATGTTTTTCGTACATTTTACTTTTTTCTCAGTTAATTTACAAGAAAGAAATCTACCAGAAACCTCAGATAAAATTTATTAGAAATCGCAGATAATGTTTTCCAAACATCTCAGATAAAATTAACCATAAACTTCGAAAAAATCTTCCAGGAACCTCAGACGAAATTCTCTAGAAACCTCAAATAATATTTACTAAAAACATTACCAGAAACCTCAGATAATTTTTTTCTGAAAACTCAGATAGTATAATTGCATTTGTTTTATCATGTTTCAGATATTCAAGTCAACGTAGAAGTCATGAGAAAATCAAGATTTCTGTGTCGTATCCATCCAGTGAGCAGATTTGTCCAGCAAGGAGTCCGAGCAGTCCTCCAGCTCTATACGCGGTCCACTACTGCAACCCTGGAGGACAAGAGTTGACTTCTTCAGCTCTCTACAGGAATAGAGACAATCATCTTAGAGTCACCAGCCAAAGGTTGGCAGGATCGAGGAACTCCAGAAGATCCAGCAGCTGCGACTCTAGTTCTGTCACAGCAGAAAGAGAATTAAGTCCGTCTCCATCTTCAGCATTATTTGATGACTCCAACAAACCTAAAGCACAAAGAAAAATGGGAAAAAGAAACATTAAAGCTCAAGTGAAAAGGTTTAGAATGGAAACCAAAGCTGCGAAGACTTTAGGAATAATTGTTGGAGGTTTTATATTTTGTTGGTTGCCTTTCTTCACAATGTACGTCATAAGGGCTTTTTGTGAGGAGTGTATACATCCCTTAGTGTTTTCTATCTTATTCTGGTTGGGTTACTGCAACTCAGCTATCAACCCTTTGATTTATGCCTTGTTTTCTAAAGACTTTAGGTTCGCTTTCAAGAGAATAATTTGTAGATGCTTATGTAATAGACAAACGTCAGGGGGCACTTCTAGAAGAGGCTCTGATGGATCTCAGATGAGAGCTTGCAGAAGTCCAAGCTATAACCCGCAAGCTACAGGAAACTCACTAGGAGAAGATTCAGATCCAGCGGTGGAAGGTTCAGACTCGAGGTGACGTACGGACTCCGCACATCGTTGTGAGAAAACCAACGGCCACGTAGCCAATGGTTCCTTCAAATGGGGTGGAAGATCTAGAACAACCAGATCTGGAACGAGTTTGAAGGAGCAGAAACATCAGTACAACCAATCTGTCCAGAAATATGGTCGTTCTACCAGGAACTCGGATCATTACGAGGAGTTTAAAGGGAAAAGGGAACCTTTTATATTTTCTGATCGTGTCCCTTCGCCCACTGATGTTAAACTGCAAAAGAAGACGCAGAGCTTCATGCTGAGGGATTATTCTTCCATGGACGTTAAAATGGAACACAAAGAAATTACGACTTCAAAGATTAGTTTAACTCCCAAAAATGATGAAGCGACCAGTTCAAACGAAAAGACTTTAACAACAAAAAGTGTACTAGTTACAAAAGAAATTAAGTCGCTGGTTAACGGCGACTCGAAGAACAATTTAACTGTTCCTTCTTCTGACATTATAGCCTATAATAAAGTTTTAGACATTTCCTCTAATAATAATTCTGCAGTTGAATATCTTTAATAAAGCAATATTTATTTAATCTATTTATTATAATCATATGTTGAATTTATACAAAATGAAAATTTTCTATGTATCTAATATAAAATTCATTGTTGTCTTTTTAAAAAAGCTATTTATACTAAAAAAAAAATATATAAAAAAATGCAGATTCTTTGGAAACTTTTGGTATACAAAAATTAGCTTTTGCGTATTACGAGTACATACATAACAAAAACAAATTTTAAACTCAGAGCGTGTTTGAGGTTTTTTATAAACATTTGTATTTATCTTCTTCTTCTTAAACTTTCTATAGACTCAAGAGTCTGTTACTGCAGGATTGTCCTTCTGTGATGCTGAGCTCCTGCTATCTCTCCATCGTTTCGGGGGTCTCCCTGGTGGACGCCGTCCATCCGGCACCCCATGCAGAGCTATGTATGGAATTCTTGTGGAATTCATTTTCTGTACATATTGGTGCTAGTATCGTCGACGCTGTCGTCCCTATCTGACCACATCTTGGACCTCACAGATCTCTCAGATTTTTATTTATCACACACATTAAATTATTGGCGTGGAGTGAAAAACTCCGATTTGAGTAATTTACCAAAATCATAATATTTTCACTTAAACATTTGTTCTCTTGAATCACGTCTGCGAGTGTGGTCTAGATGATGAAATTATAGATCGGATGTTTTCAGGTTGGCTTTCACGGGACAGATTTGATTAACTAAACGACATATAACGAGTAACAATGGGAATCGATCCTGCAGCCCCGGGCTGGAAGACAGGCGTTTTATCAATTAGGGCATGGAGGTCGTTTGAGGTATTGTTTGTTAAATAATAAGAATGATTCGAACTCATGAATGGAAAATTTTGTTGCTAAGGACCTTATTGACAAGTATTTGAAAGATTGATTTTAATATTACATAAATACTCGTACTGCAGTTATTCTAAGAATAATTTTTTTGCGTACTTTAAAAATTAAGTTTGAATTTGAAAAAAAACTATTCGCGAATGTCACTGAAGATAAAAAAAAAGTAAATTAATTGAATTAATGGGTGATTAGATTTCGAGAAAATATAGTAGTTACGCAGTTATTGTGGTTATGTTCTGAATTTTCTGAGATTTTAGAAAAATAAGTTACGGTGCGAACTGGCCGACATTCCCGGTTAGACAAATTAAACATGCTGTTCGTTAAATAACATTTTTTATACACTAAATTAAAATACATTTATTTTTAATCGGTAGAAGCGGTAACCCTCTCCAAGACCAGGGGTATGTTTAAAACTTATATGAGAAACAAGAAGGTTTTTTTAAGGCTTTCAGGTTTGTTTGTATCAGTTATACGAGTTTATAGAGCGTAACGTAAAGTTTTTAGGTTGTGTCGCGCGGTTTGCACTGGCAAAGTTGACTACAAACAAGCCGTGAAGAGGAAAACTGCAGCATTTTCGAAACGTCGGCATCATTAACCAAATGTGGTTTCTTCAATTACGTATATGGTACTCCTCAATAAGTACGAATTGGTGATGTATACATGTTGAAAACTGTGGCTACGAGACAACGTTGTCTTTGACTCCAATAATCGAACTGACAGATTAAGAACCAAGCGCTTAACTCGCAGTTATTATCATGAGTCAATCGTACACGTGTATTTTTTAATAAACGTACTTTTTAAGGAGCTATTTTTTTTATGTTTTGGTTACAATTGGAAATAAACCCCAAAACTTAACAAAAATAACCGTCTTTCCAAATTTACTTTGTTGTTCATGAAATACAAGTGGTGAAAGTATGCATTCTTGGTGAACTCCTGCCTAAACTTGAATGAATTCCAACAGAATTATGCTGCTCTCTAAGTAATATTCTTTCCTACTATTAAGTAAATACACACTCCACTGAAGAATGATTTTAGTAGATTACACAATTCGGAGTTAGTAATTTCACAGTTGGTCGTATATATGCGAAAAGGATCCAACCCACATTTTACATGTTTCAAGATATATAACAAAATTTTAAATAGACTTGTATGAAATAAAAAAAACTAAATTTCGCTATGAAATTCACTTATCCCTCGATTAACGCGGTTTCTCTTTACATGGTTTACCTTAACTCGGTTTAAAAAAATGTTTTGTGCTGAAAGACAATCTTTCTCCTCGTTACTGGATTTTATCTAGTAAATTATACGTCAGAATTACTTTGCACTTGCCTTAACCAGCGAACTCACCACTGAAGTTAAGGTCAGCAGAAGCAGACTAGCAACATAATACATACCATAAATTGGTATGGCAGTGTTTTCAGTTCATTTTATTATCACATTAAATAATTATAGTTCGGAAATTCTAGGATGAGTCCTGTGACAGTTCACAAATTTGCCCCAATACAACCTTATGTATTGTATTTACCGAAATAACTTGCTATTTATTAGAATTGAGGCTTATATTAAAGTTTATAACATAATTAAAGTTACTGAACATCGTTACAAGGTTGTATTGGGTCAAATTTGTGAACTGTCACAGGACTCATCCTAGAATTTCCGAACTATAGTAGCAGTGCATTTATAATTCAGAGGTGCATAGTCGCGCGGTAACGCACTGGACTTCCGTGCGGAAGGTCGTCGGTTCAAACCCCGCGCTGTGCTACTCTCCTCGAACGACACTGGCACTTTTTCCGCCTAGTGTTCGATGGCATAAGGATACCTATGACTTCGGTCACATCTATTCTTCAAAAAAAAAAATTTTACTAGAATAAAAATAAATTTTATTATTACTTTTTGATAGATTCGTTTTGCCTTTTTTTGTACCTTTATACGAGTTATGTACCTCAATTTGAATTATCTTCCAGTTTCTTATAAGTTTCTTGTATCAAGTTGTGCGATTTCGATTTTCGCGAATTTTCTTGGAACTTAGTTTCATTTTCTACTTTCTCTTTCTTGGTTTCTATCGTGTAAATCGAGGGATGAGTATACATGTTAAACGTGCATGATATTTTGCACACCTATTCAATATTTCAAATTATACAAAGAAAACTTTACAAAAAACATTGAAAAGATATGCTAGAAAAAAACATGAAGAGTAACATATTTGTTAATAATCTTCACAAAATCCGTACAGTATTTTGGAAAATTACTATTGTGATGAGTATAAGATCCCTATAGCGAGTAGCTATCGCATCAGGAAATTACTATTGTGATGAGTATAAGATCCCTATAGCGAGTAGCTATCGCATCAGGAAATTACTATTGTGATGAGTATAAGATCCCTATAGCGAGTAGCTATCGCATCAGGAAAGTTACAAATGTATCACATAAGATTTCCAAAGAAAATAACCATTACGAAGAAAAAACGGTGCAGGTAACAATCCCAAGACTTTCAATGGGTTTCCCTCAGACTTAATCAGATCACAAACTTATTCAAGTAATTCCTCTTTTTATGTTAATTATTAGTGTAGGGATCCACGTTCGTCGCGGAATATTGTCACATACATACGGTCAATGACCGATGAGATTCGAATTCCTCGACAAATTTAAATAAACAGTCCAAAGTACATACGCCGTCCATTCAAGTCCAAAGATCACCCGCCGGCTAGTCATCCCGTAGCGAGCGGACCGCACTACATACTAGAGAGAGAACGCACCACGCTATCTCGCCGGTTCCGTAAATAGATTGTTACCTACAATACTACAACTGACCATTTCTGCATTCACAGAAGCGAGATAGAAACATATCGCGAGCGCACTCCCGTGCCCATTCTGAAATGTTATAAATACCTACGTACTATCAAATAAAGCATTCACTCTCTCCTTCCGCATTGCAATCTAACGTGTTTTATTTATTTATCAACAATCATAATCATCATATACCTTTAAGGGACATATCCCTACATTAGTAATGGAAAAATAATGCATAAATGAGAACTGCATTGAATGATATATATAAAATAAACGATCTTTTATATATTTACAGACAGCGGCGGCTGGTCCCGAGGTGTGCTGGTACGCTAAGCACCAACGCACCTCGAGACGCTGAACGAATATGAAATATCGCTGTCTCACGGTTTACTGTATGTCTCTGTCTGCCCTATACGAATTTGCGTTTCAGTCCGGTACGTATTGGAGATCGCTCCGGTAATATTGGCTAACTTGGCCGGTCAATTTGAAAGAAATATTTTTTTAAATTTGACTATATATTTGGTTACTGAAAATTAATAAAATACACATTTTTATGAAAGCTACATAAATTGCCGATCAATTTTCTGTTCCTATTCAAAATCACTGTCACTGGATAAATCTTCCACTGTTACTGTAGACACTCTTACAGATGGAACTGTTTCAATTGTCGGTGGTGATGGCATAAAGAATCTATCTAGAGTCTTCTGCTACATTATCATTTTCATCTCTCCAGTTCCAAACTAAATAAAGAGTCTTGTTAGAGTGGACACTAAGTAAATCGAAGGATTTCTGTATACTTTGTTTTTTTTTATATTGATTATACGAGTATATCTAAATTGTTAAATATGTGTGATATATAAAAAGATACTTGCTTACGAGTATAACCTTAGGGTAAGCAGGAACTAGGAAAAAACTCTGTTATAGTCATGTGTGTTGGGTTCTTTTAGCATGTATGCGTCCATTTGAAGTCATTGATAAGCGCTTGCAGAACCTCAGCCTGCAGAAACTGTAATCTAATCAAATCGAAGTTATAACTTTTAAGGCTAGTTCGACCAAAGGTTCTTCATTATAACATTCAATTATTATATCAAAGAAAGTTGGATGCCAATTGGAAACAAACATAGATCAAAAAATATTTTAATGTCACACTTTTTTTTTAATATACTATCTTGACATGTTTTATGCATCATAGTCATTGTCTTCTACAGTCCCCGGTGGTAAACAATACACATCGTTTGTAGAACGTCGTCTCTGTCGTACGATGCTCTAACAATCCGGTATCGTAGTTACGATGCGGTTAGCGTATCGTGCGACAGAGACGACGTTCTACAAACGATGTGTATTACATCTACTGTACTTTCGTGTCAGGATTGCAGCATCGCTATTACAGATCTAACTTACCTTTAAACAATTATTTGATAACTACTTGCAACCCGTGCAATATTCACGGAAGTAAAACAAACTCTACATTTATGAAAATATATATTCATAAATATGGAATTTGTTTATATATATCATTTATACATCGTCCCCTTTTACACCGGTTCAAAAATTATTAGCTAGGTATTTAAAATTCGTTCAGTTATCACGGACCCACCGAGATTCAAATTTCGAAATACTTTCGGAAAGAATCCAAGTATTCCTCTCTCGCTCTCTTGTATTCAAAATTCAATTCTCGTATTATTTCTTCGACGACAACCATCGTATGGGTTTTGGCATATTTATACTATGATAGAGTTAATGAATGAAGATTGATTAATACAATCAAATGTGAGTGGGAAGTGTGGTAGAAGAAGACTGTTTGGACTACGGAAATGATATTACAAAAGAACGATATGTAAAAAGTCAAACAAATTGCATGAGCTGTATGAGAAGGTGAATAGATGTAGAGGTAATGAAACAGCATATTAGTATGTATGTCACAGCCATATTATCTCAACATACTATAATAAAAATTAATTGCTAATGAGGTGGTAAATATTCCAAAAAAAAAATATTAAATATCTATTTGTATTTTTTATTACGATAATGAAAATTTATAACTTAACATTTAAAATGCTCTCCCAGCTCACCCATGAAGTCCCAGACCATCTCAGAGTTTGGCATTTAACCCCTTTGATTTTAACCCAGTAAGAGGATATTCTACTCTAGAAGTGTGAATTTCAGGCGTTTTTTCAGACTAAATACAAAAACTAAAAAAAAAAATCGTAATTGATGATTTGAGAATGTACAAAAAATTTTTTGAAAAAAAAAAAGGAAAAAAATATCAAGATGTTTTCAGCTGTTATAATCTTGTCGTAAAAAAGGGGGTGAGCTTGTCGACATGATTACCGCCCTTTTGTAAATTTGAAACAAAAATCATACACAGTTTCTTAATAAAAAAAATATGTCGTTATAGTTGGTACCAAAGAGAAAAAAAAAAAAAATTTTTTTAGTAAAAAAAGTAGTTTTTTACCAAATTTGAAGGCAATCATCGGTTGAATAGAACTTGAGATTTTATGTCGATCAGGTTGAAAAAAGTAGTTTCGATAAAAACGCGTTTAAAGTTTTGATATTATTGTCTGAGTCATTCCGGTGCGGCGTAATTGCTATAACTTCGTAAATGTTGAGAATTTTAAAATTTCCTTCTAAGGACTCCTTTCCTTCTAAGGATTCTTAAAGGTTTAAACTTGAAGAATATGTAAAAAGGTTTTTTCAAATTTCTGGATTAGAATACTCCCAAGCATCATACAGTAACCTTTTTTAAACAAAAAGTGACAATTTCTTTTTTTACCAATAAAATTACGCTGATTATAGAAATAATAAGAAATTATTACGATTAAAAAAAATTTATTTATTTATGGTCAATTTCAGCCATTGATGATTTTTAATAAAGACAATTAAAATTCAGAATGAGCGTTAATACAGAAATTAAAAAAAAAAACGTTAATACAGAAATTAAGAAACATAAAAAGTATCAATAAATAGTTAAATAAAATTAATAGATTAAACTTTATACGCACTTGAAAATGAAAATTAAAAAAAAAAAACAATTTGAATACTGAATCATTTATTTTTAAAATCTCGACGGTGCAAAAAAATCTGCTCATAACTAAAATTCTTTAAAATGGTTAAAATGTGAGACCAGGTATAATTCATTGTCAAATACCCTCACTAACCCTGTCATATACCCTCACAAACCCTGTCATATACCCTCACTAACCATGTTATATAACCTCACTTACCCTGTCATATAACCTCACTAACCCCTGTCGTATACCCTCACACACCATTTCATATACCCTCACAAACCCTGTCATATACCCTCACTAACCCTGTCATGTAACCTCACTAACCCCTGTCGTATACCCTCACAAACCCTGTCATATACCCTCACACACCATTTCATATACCCTCACAAACCCTGTCATATACCCTCACTAACCCTGTCATGTAACCTCACTAACCCCTGTCGTATACCCTCACAAACCCTGTCATATACCCTCACTAACCCTGTCATACAACCTCACTAACCCTGTCATATAACCTCAGTAACCCCTGTCGTATACCCTCACAAACCATGTCGTATACCCTCACAAACCCTGTCATATACCCTCACTAACCATGTCATATAACTGCACTAACCATATCATATAACCTCACTTACCCCTGTCGTATACCCTCACAAACCCTGTCATATACCCTCACTAACCCTGTCATATACCCTCACAAACTCTGTCAGTATTGTTAGACATTTTCAGGCCAACTTTTTTTTATTCATTCAAAAAAATTTGAATAGGACACCGATGAGGGTTTTGTGCACTCAGTAAAAGTATAAACTTCTATCCTATAAGCATTTTCATCACAGGACATGTTAAAATAAAATCTAGGCTTCAATTTAAGTAATTTGTTTTAAATATATTAAAAAATAGAAACTATAAATTAAGTACAGATTTACAAACATGCATAGCACTTCTATTTCTCCGATCCTAAAATATTATATCTCAGAAAAAGTTGAATAAGATGTAGTGTGTTTTATATGATTATATGCGGGCATTGTAAGATGGGCTTTTGATTTATCTGAAATGATTAAGAACACCAAGTTAAATACAAACTTATACCTAGGTCTCACAACTTATCAAGTTTATGACAGTTTATGACGAAGGTATAAAATAATTTATCAACTATTGGTAAAAAGCATTAACTTGTTTCTCCGTGTTTATATATGTCTTCAGAAAGATACAATCAAAATCATACTTTAGTGGAGAGACAACAAATGAAAGGCAACAAACCCAATTGATCCATACAAATTGAATGTCCTCTTTAACCCTTCCTTGCCTGTGATGTGTAACTAGTATACATTGCTTCTAAAAACTTTAATATCTCTATAAATATAATAAATACTGGGTTCAGATTTTAGGTATTCCTCCATAACACATTTACGCATTAAATGAAAAAATAATATTAATAATAATCAGCACTTATCGGCCACATCAGAAATATTTTGTGAAAATCGGGAATAAATTCACCAATACAATCAAACGTGTGCCAGTGTGTGACGTAGGTATATTCATTCTAAAAAACCGCTATTGGTGAGGAAGCGATGCTATTCACGTCTCACTCTCACTATACTTCGGTATATGGGAACGTAAGAAATAGAATCTCAATTTACAGTTGTGTTTCTTCCTTTGAGGTATAACATACACAATGTTAGTCCGTCTCAACTCTCAATAGCTCTAGGGCATCCATTTGAGGTGGTCTTTTTGCCTGTTTTGTGAACTGTTTTCAGCAATTTAATTTCAATTATTATCACTTTTGATTTCAAATTTAATTAATTTAAGGGATTGGCTATGAATATTCTTATTTTAAATCGCTCATTTTTACATTTGTTTTGAATACACAGCACCGGAACGGGCGGATTTTTTTAGCACAGGAAGGGAAAGGTTAAAAAATAACCATTTTTTTAGTTATTTATTTTGTTCTTTATAAAGTATGTATTCATACAATTAATTGTCATGTAAATAAATAATAAATAAAAATGAGCAATATAGTTTATGTTTCACACAATAACTTTTAATCAAGTCATGAATTTGAAAGCTATATATAACCTGAAAATGAACTAATTCCATGATAAAGTATTTCTTAAATGGGTAATTTGAATATATTCCACGGAAATTGTACATATTCTGAGATTCATCGTTTCTTAATCGAATAATTCAATGATATAACACACAAATTATACATATTCTGTGATTGATTATTTTTCAATTGGATAATTCAAAGATATAACATGAAAATCAGATTTCTATCATTCATTAAATATGTTTTGAGGCTTTAACGGTTCTTCGTAACAATTGAAAATGTTGCAGTTTTAGGGCTTATTTTTAGTCAAAGAAATTTGAAATAGGATGGGTGTTTTGAGTACTCAGAGTTAATATAAACGTCTATATGCAGGCTATTGCTTGGCCTATAGCAGAGTCTCAACCGTTTCAAGAGCATATAGTTCCGTCCCAGCACAAGAGAATAAGCGTACAGGTTCCATAAAGGTTGAAGCTATTGTTCATTTTCATTTTATTGTCACGTCAATTTGATTATGGAGTACCATGCTGATTTGAAATAGAATCAGTTATCACTGTTTATATTGTTTAGATACTTATGGCAACTAACGAAATGTTCACCATCCCTAGAGTTTAAACCTCTTTTGCCCAAAGCCAATATGCTTATTTAGCTCCCATGACATACAATGGCGTGCCGAATTCAATAAAGGTAAAGGGAGGAAAACCATGTAGACAGTCATTCACAGCGTGGTTGTTATTGTGACAGGATTTTGAGTACTTGGCCTTTCAGGATGAATGACTTGTGGAAAAGATTTGTGTGGGCTCTTGAGTGTGGGTTTTATTTTGTTGTTTTATATTTGTTTTTCTGTATATTTTTATTTTTATGATTGTGTGCTGTATATTATGGGATGAAGATTTTTGGTCTTTCTGGAGTGATGATGTGTGAGGAGTTTGATTTCGCATGATGTTTCCAGTTGTAATTAAGTGTCAATGTTTGTCAGGTTGATGAGAATGTGCCATGGAGTTTTGTTTTTGTGTAATCAAAAATCGGAAAGAAGTATCGATTTATTTTTTCATGCTAAATATCCTCAGTGAGATACAGGCAAAAGCCTAGTTTACTGGGGACACGACAAATGAATGACAGCAAACCCAGATCCAGTAAAATTGTATGTCCAAATTGAATTAGCTGTTGTTTTTTCGCAAATTATGTATATTTCTTGTCATTTGTAATAAATAAAAATAAAATAAATAAATTTATATATTTCTATTGTCTCTGCTCTGAGACTGTTTTCTCTGCCTATCCCGATAGAGAGATGGCATGATGGTATGTATGTCTCTTTGATTAATCAGGTGTAATAACACTTTGGCTTGCGGAGTATGATTCATTATTTCTCTGTTGAATAATTTGATGATAGAGCATCGAAAATTTGGAAGAACTAGTATTTCTAATAAAATGTTCATTATTTATATTGTTAAATAAATATTTACAGTTCAAAATATTTCTGTCCGGCAAGAAAACTTAGTATTATTTGTAATAAATATGTAAATACTTAATTAAACAAAAAATATATTAAAAATATACATGTGTTATATCTTATAAGTATAAAAAAATTAATTTTTTGTGTCTAGAAATTAATTTAACAATATATTGAAAAACGGGTCTTTGAAATTTAAATAAGTATATAAAAAAATATATATATTAATTAATGTGAATATTATGTATGGGCTGTTGAAGTGGAAAAAAATAAAACTATATAGTGAAAATGTGATTTTTATGAAATATAAAATTTAGAAAGCTTGGCTTGAAAAATATATTTGAAAAAAAAATCTTACTGTATTGGGTGTTATTGTCTCGGTGATCTTTTCTTCTTAATGTATTAATTTATTTTTTTTCCAATTAACATATGCCAAGGCAGCGGATCTCCTGGTGCCATTTGTTTATTATGCTTCAGAAAATGTAGGATAGGTCCTGCGACGTTTTAAACATCATGTCTCAAAGAGATGGGATAAAATCGTTTTTTTTTTTACAAATCGAATGCTTTTTTTATAAATCGAAAAACAGTTTTTCTCTAAACTGACGTTTTAATTCCTAATTTTCATTATACTGACTTTCTAATGTATTGTATGATTTGTATCTATCTTTAAATAGGCCAAGATTTACTTTGAATTAATACTAATTACGAACATTCAATTTTAGGTATAAAAAAATCAAAAATCCAATTATCGAATACCCCATCCCTAGCCAATACAGACTAACGTAGAGACTTTTGACAAACGCCACCAAATATTATTTGATTTTAACAAACTCACATTTTTGCTTATTTGTAACAAGATGTATTAATTTGTCATTATTGTTCGTTTGATGTAATCTATTTACCTAAATAACTTGCTATTTATTAGAATCGAGACTTATATTAAAGTTGATAAAATAATTAAAATTACTGAACGTCGTTACAAGGTTGTATTGGGGCAAATTTGTGAGCTGTCACAGGGACGATGCTACATTTTCTCTAGTATAGCATTCATTCTAAGCAAGGGTGTATTTTTTTATTATTTATTACTGGACTGATTTTACTTTTAGAACATTTTACAGCGTTGTTTATTCCTCAATTGTATTTACGTTGACCCTTCGGATATGATTATCTTTTTCTTAATCTTAAACTTCTTCCTTTTGTGTCATAAATTTTCACTTATTAATTTGGTTGTTCAAGTGACCGTATATCCTCAATTTTCACTTTTTTGTGGATGTGATTGATGTTCTTTTAGAAAGCAAAAAATCGTCCATTTTAAAATAAGAGGAAACTGTTACACCCATTCCTAATACCATTAAGAAAAAAATTTACACCTTATTGTGAGGATGTGTTTTCAAAAAAGTACCACAGATATCCTGGGTCTGATAATTTACAATAAACAATTAACAATTAACAAAATGGAAGAAAAGATCCACCGAGAAATGTTTTAGGGATAAATAATATATTACAAAGAATGCAGAATGTTAAAAATATTTAATGTTGTATAATTCCAATTAAATGGACACCAAATTGTTTGGAATAGTGGCATATAAATTGTATATTATATTTTTAATAAATCAAATGACATCACTTGATTTATTTTGACTGAGGCACTATTAACTAAATTATTGTTGTATTACAATGAAACTGTGTTAAAAATATAGTGAATATATAAAAAAAAATTGTTATTTTATTTTCATTATTTTTACACCTATTTCCATACGTTTTCATTAATGAGCATCATGTCTCCCATGATTGCCCGGGATAATTCCTTTCATCCTTCTCTACACTTCAAAGCTCAGAAAGTAGCAGGTAAGGCCTCGGCCACACAGGTAGGAGCCTTGCTTGGTGCTTAAAGCTACACTGCGAGCTAGGTGACATATCCTAGCAAATCAACGTACCGCATACTATCTCAATGGCCACACTGCATGCTTCGCGCCACTCTATGTAACGATTAGTCACCTAGTCAGTCTCCTAGCGAACAGACGTATTCGTTAATTTTATTGTGTCACCAAGTGATTTTACAAGACGGCGGAAGTTATGTATAAAAGGGAGCCTTTGTGGAACCCATCGAGCAAATTATACAGAAATGTACCTGTAATAAAATCACTTTGGAATGAAGTTGCACAGGAAGTAAATAAAGATGGTTAGTTGTAATGAAATTGGTTAGTTTTGATAGTGGCATCGTTGACTCAACCACTCCCAAATGTCAAATGAATTTGTAAGAAGCACTTTGGTGTGGCTAAACATGAAGTCACCTAGTCTATTAGTCACGTAGCACCTATTTTCCTTTCAAAATTTTGAAGAGTTATTGCCGTATTAAGTAGACATAATGATAGCCAACATTTGGAACGCGTTGCACTCTTATACTTAGGGTGATATTAAAAAACAATACTAAATAATTAAAGAAGATACATTAACACAAATATATAAATGTATAAAAACAAAATTTAGATAGTGCCATTCAGAGAATAAAGTCTCCTCAATGGCGCTCTATCAAGAAAATTGCACCCACTATTAGATATTTTTTTACATCACCCTGAGAATGAAGGCGGCAACACCTTCGAAACATGAGTCATAATTTAATTTAATTCATCACATCAACAACTCAAGTTGTCCTTTTTTTAAATTTATTTTCACTTTTTAATTTTTGCAATGAAATATACACATACAAAGCACTCCCCTGCCTAACTAAACATATTGTTGGCCTAAATGATATAAGAACACGTAACTCCATATGAGTAACTTTACAGGAAAGAGAAAAAACGTCACAGTTTGTCCTGTGTTAACTTAAACATTGTTTTTTAAATATATCTGATTGATAAAAAAACAATGTCTTTATCATTCAGATATATTTAAAAAACAATGTTTAAGTTAACGTAGGACAAACTGTGACATTTTTTCTCTCTCCTGTAAAGTTACTCATATGGAGTTACGTGTTCTTATAGTTAGGCCAACGGTATGCTCATCCTTACGCAAATAGATTTTACAAAACAAAACAAAAAATACAGGAACGTACATAGAGCAATTATAAATATAAAAAATTCCACCATAATTTCATTTCACCAAAAAAGAGAAATTAAATTTGACATTCATTTAAAAAAGGATCATTCACTGATTTATAGACATAAAATATCACTCATAAATCCACAAAAATGAAGGAAAAGGGAACTGCGTTGCGTCATTACTTAGTCCGTCCAGAGCATCAGAGATTCTTTGTTATAGTTCGGAAATTCTAGGATGAGTCCTATGACAGCTCACAAATTTCCCCCAATACAACCTTGTAAGTATGTTCAATCATTTTAATTATTTTATCAACTTTAATATAAGCCTCAATTCTAATAAAAAGCAAGTTATTTAGGTAAATACATTAAATAAGATTGTATTGGGGCAAATTTGTGAGCTGTCACAGGACTCATCCTAGAATTTCCGAACTATAGTTGTACTTCCACAGTTAGAGTAACTACATGTGTACATAGATGTGTACATAGATGTGTACAAAGATGTGTACACATGTGTACAAACACTAATCCAAATGGGTACAAAGAATTAGATGACGTGGCTTGGTCTTATTGTTGATAATCTGTCAGCAACACTTCGCGCTCTTCAAAGATGAAGCCATTAGATCAATCTTGGTCTTGCTGTCGATAGAATTCATAATATTCCTCTCCAGCACCTGTAAGGTTTGATAGTGTAAAAAATGATCCGATAAAGGGTACATGTTTGTTCGAGAGGGATGTTATAAGAATTAAGGAAGGTATCTTGAGATGGTTTGGCAGCTTTGAGAGAATGAGTTTGCGAAAGACCTACAAAACAATATATATGTCTAAAATTAATAGAGAGCAAGGAAGAGGTAAACTGAGGAAAGAATGAAAGTTATGTGGGCAGTGTGTTTATGTTTAAGTGAATTGAAAGGAACATTTTAAGAAGGATACCTACAAGGAACATGGTAAATGGAGCACTCAATATAAAATACAACAACCGCACTTGTATCAAAAGTAGTAAAAATCACAGCACATAATATTGTGATGGTGCCCACCTTGACATATGGAAGTGAAACTTGGACTTGGCAGAAGAAGGATAAAAGTAAGATTAATGATGTAGACATGCATGCACTATACTAGAGAAAATGTAGCATGGTCCCTGTGACAGTTCACAAATTTGCCCCAATACAACCTTGTAATGATGTTCAATGATATTAATTATTTTATGAACTTTAATATAAGCCTTGATTCTAATAAATAGCAAGTTGTTTAGGTAAAGACATTACAAAAAACTAACAATAACGACAAATTAATACATCTTGTTACAAATTAGCAAAAATGTGGCAGTTTGTTATATTCAAATAATATTTGGTGACGTTTGTCAAAAGTCACTACGTTAGTCCGCATTGGCTAGGGATGGGGTATAAGATAATTGGATTTTTTATTTTTTTATGCCTAAAATTAAATGTTTGTAATTAATATTAATTCATAGTGGATCTTGGCCTATTTAAAGATAGATACAAATCATACAATAGGTACATTAGAAAGTCAGTATAATGCAAATTAGGAATTAATACGTCAGTTTAGAGAAAAATAATTTTTCAATTTATAAAAAAAACTATTTGATTTGTAAAAAAAACGATTTTACCCCATCCCTTTGAGACATGACATTTCAAACATCACAGGGACCATCCCACATTTTCTTGAGTATTAGAAAAAATTGTAGTGTCAATGTACAAAAGAAGACAGAATGAAGATATTAAAATAGATGTTTTAAGGTAAGATTAAGAAAAGAGCTTTAAGATGATTAGGACTTGTGGAGAGAATGAATTATGAAAGAATGACTAAATGAATATATGGTACAAGTGATTAGTATAAAGTGTGTAAGATGTAGAACAAGGAAAACATGGCTGGATCAAATGGACCAGATTTGGGATGAAAATAAAGTGAGAAGTATGAATAATAGAAGATTTTTCATAATGTGATGCATGAATGTGGAGGAAGTTGTGAGAGTTATGTGCATGGATAGAAAATATTGGAGATCTATTCTCTCTGCCTATCGCGCAAGGGATACAGTGTGATGTTTAATTATACGGAAGTGGGTTATATTTTTTTTATTTTTATGTGTTTATGTGTAATATAATTATTTTTTTTGACAAGATTAATTTCTTGACCACCTGTTTTTAATCACGTAAAACATTTAGAAAACTTATTAGAAATTTTCCAACTAAATTAAATCGCAACGGTTTGAATCACAGCTAAAATGTTTAGTACGCATGCGCAAACATTGCATCGATTTATTGCGCGCGCTGTCAAAAGTGACAAATTATCAGAACTTGACATATGTCATTTTCGTACAATCATATCATCACATAAAACGAGTGAAAAATGAATAAAATCAATGTATTTCTTATTCTTAATTTAATCAACTTTACATTTGCTAATTTGGAAGGACCATTTATATTCTGGGGTCCTAAGGAATTGGCGTCATATCGAAGACCAGCGTTGAAAAGTTTAGATCAAGATGATTTAATTGAAATCTACGAAAATCAGGCAGCAATTGTGGTGTTCAACAACCAAGATCCTTTACCACTGAATGGTGATAATTTCCCGAGACTAAGGAAGCTCTTGGAAGGGAAGACTTCACTCGTTTTACCTCAAGATTTCCTCGACGTTCATCCAGAGTACATCAACAACGAAACACAAGTAAGTCGCATTTTAATTATTTAATGAATTTTTCAATTCATGTTCGTTACACGAATTTTACTCGTGTTGTTTTATCAATGTAAAAAAAAAATAATCAAATATAATGAGGGATCCAAAATGGCTTTGGAGTTACTTTAAAACCCTGCGTAATTATTATTTTTTTTTAAATATGATTCAGTGGAATGGAATCAATTCAAGGGCTCAGTTATTCCAGCTGCTTTTGTTTACTATTTTTCTTGTCTATGGAATAGACTCAAAAAGTTTTTTTTTTGTAAAAATACTGCACTCTTCTGATATTACAAATGAAAATATGTCAAAAATCCTAAGGCACCTCTCCAAGGATTTGACCTACCTTGAAGATTGTGGCGTACCCTGAATCGCCTTAAGTGTAATCACAATTGCAGTACACACACCTTGCATAGGTGGTGTTTCATCGATTCCCTGTGTGGATGTGGAATGGTCCAGACTGACAATCACATCATGAAGAAGTGTCCAATCTATACATTCCCGAGAGGACTGGAGAAGATCCTGAAGCTGCATCATAGATAAGCAAAAAAATGTACATTTATCAGGTCTGTAAATATGAAACCGGATTTTTTTTATAGAAAATACACATTTATTGTATGAAAATGTAAAAAAATATTTTATTCAAAGTATTGCCCATCGCCACCTACATTTTTCATTGCCAGCCACAATTCGATGGAGAAATGATTTTCTTTTGTACCTGGCGAGCAGCATTTTGCAAGTGGTTTTTCGGTTTTCCTGCTGTCTTTCCCACCTTCTGGATCTTTCCCATGGCTTTCAAACGTATGGAGACGGCTTCCCGCGTCACATTTAATTGATCCGCGAGTTGTTGTTTGCGTTTGAGCGTCGTCCTCATCCAGCAATGCTTGCAATTCGGCGTCTTCAAACTGGTCTTCCACGTCCTTCATTTCTCACCTCAAAATCGCCACTTTTGAATTTTTTAAACCACGCAAAGCACTGCGATTTACCAAGAGCATGCTCACCGTAAGCTTCGACAAGCATTCGATGCGATTCTGCAGCAGTTTTCTTCAAATGGTAACAGAAAATCAATGCTGTCCGCAAATCGTAGTTTTCAGGCACCAAAACAGACATGTTCAACCCTACAAAAACATATGTATCTAGTTGTATTAAACTTCTATTGTTGTGAGTTAAAAGTCTTTGACAAATGTAAACACAAGAAAAAGGTGCCAATGATGCGGTTTGACAATCACTACATTGACAACTAGAACCATCTATGAGCAAATTCCGGTTTCATATTTACAGACCTGATATTTTGTTTTCCATTTTAACATAGAAAATAAACCTTTGAATGTATTTTTCACTAGGTAATAACTGTACAAGGCCCCAATTCGGAGCGTGATGCCGAGATTACAGAGACCTTCGAACGTCTGGAGGATATATTTGGAGAGGGCAAGGTGTTGGGAGTAGTTGGCAGCTGGAGCAGTCCAGAGGTGGCCTCAGAGGATGATGTAGATGATTCCGGAAACAGGAGAAGGAGACAGGCTGAAGAGATGGAACTCAGAGAGGCTCCTGCTGAAGTTATTTATAATGCTGGTGAGAAAGAACTTTTCCAATTATGTTAATATCATAAATACTAGTTGAATACGTATCTTTTAACCCGAAGAATTCTTGGCTACTATTAAAATTATTTATTATCTACCAGGCAATATTCTCAATATGTGACCCAATGTACTCCAACCACCCAGTTTTCGGGGTAGTAAAAAGAATCTCACAATATTTATGTAAAACTAAATTTTTTAATAGGTATTAAAACCATATTCATTGAAAAATATATATATACTCGTATATACACATGTATTATAGGTCTACGAATGAAAGTCAAAATTTTTGCAGGACATAAAAGCTACATGCCGTGCAGTTTATCATGATTCTAGCCCAATTTCCTCACAATCGAAGCTACTCGCAATGCTAATATGAGTTTAATTTTCAACTGCCTACCTATTAATGTCCATTTCTGTTTACATGATCTATGGTCATGGAGGGCTGATCAAATGAAATATCTTTGAAACTGTACACTAAATATTTCGACCCATTTGCACATCGTTACACTGAGAAATTCCCGGTAGCCCACCAGCCAGCGTCCCATTGATACAATCACTTATGCAATTGAAAAAATGATCTACCGAGGAATGTTGAGGAACGGTCTTTATAGCCACATCTCAAAACTTTCAAACCTACATGATGCTTTTTTGTTCATGTCATTTACTTTTAGGGAAGATCCTGTTGTATGCAAGTGACTACCCGGTACTGCGTTACGCTGCAAGCGACAACAAGACAGATAAGGAGCTGAAGCTGCAGACTGTCCTGCAGGTGACCAGCGATGACCGGGAGCAGTTCAGCAGGCTTATTGTGACTTTTACCACTCCTAATGGAAGGGTGCGTACCCATATGATTACACTTTAAAGTTCTTAATCAAATTCCAGTAAAACATGATAGCTGTTAGTTAATTTTGCTATATGATGATTCTAAAATAATTTGAAAAAGGGTTTATGTTCAACCAAAAATATCAAATAAAATTATTAATATGCTACATACATATTATACACCTACAATTATCTTAAAATTAATACGATAATTGTGAGAATGTTCGAAATTGATGTAATTATCTAATTAGAACCAAATTAGAATACGAGGGTGGTCCTAGAAGTACCCGACCTGATGTATAGATGGCGGTTGTTGCTTTAAAAGATTACTATGGTAGAAAGTACTAAACTTATAAAGCTTAAGTTTCAAGTTTTAAGACGCTACGTTGTTTAGTATTTGTTTGGCAGCCATCAATAGTGAACGCTCTCAGTGAATTTGTAAACATGGAAAAAATTGGTCATCGTTATGTGATACAATACTTCCATTTGAAAGGTCTAAGTCCAACCAATATCAAAGTCGAGCTGGATTCTTCTCTGGGGGAGTCTACTCCTTCGTTTACAACAGTAAAATATTGGGTGGCTGAGTTTAAACGAGGCCGTACGAGCTTCCAAGATGAACATCGCAGTGATCGACCAAATGAGGTGACCATGCCAGAAATGGTAAAGAAAATCCACAAAATGGTATTGGATGACCGTCGATTGAAAGTGCGCAAGCTAGCAAACATGATAGGCATTTCAAAAAGTGCTGTACATCGCATAATGACTGAAAATTTGGACATGAGAAAGCTGTGCGCAAGATGGGTGCTGCGTTTGCTCATAATGGAACAAAAACAGCATTGTGAGGATGTTTCAATCGAGTGTTTGGCGATGTTTCACAGCAATAAAGCCGAGTTTTTGCGTCGATTCATAACCACGGATGAAACAGTGGTCCATCACTTCACACCTGAGACGAAGGAACAGTCAAAACAATGGACTGAAAGGGGAGAATTGGCTCCATAAAAGGCGAAAACAGTTCCATCTGCAGGCAAGGTCATGGCGTCAGTTTTTTGAGATGCGTGTGGGATAATTTTCATTGATTATTATTGCAGCGTTTGAGTGATGAAATCAAGAAAAAACGGCCGCATTTGCTGAAAAAGAAAGTGTTTCATCAAGACAATGCACCAGTTCACACATCCGTTATCGCAGTGGTCAAAATCAATGAATTAAAATTCGAATTGTTTCCTCACGCACTATTCGCCAGATTTAGCCCCCTCGAATTATTTTCTTTTTCCAAACTTGAAAAAATGGCTCGGTGGTAAAAGATTTGCCAATAATGAAGAGGTGGAATCTGCGGTTGATGGCTATTTTGAGGCGCTTGACGGTTCTCACTATAAACAGGGTATCGAAGCTATTGAACATCGCTGGGAAAGTGTGCCGAGCTGAAAGGAGACTATGTTGAGAAATAAAAATATTTTTTCCCAAATTTTTTGTGTTTTCTTTGTTAGGTCGGGTACTTTTGGGACTACCCTCGTATGCATCTACAGTTTGGGCTCCTCATCAGCTCAAATATAAAAACAATATATAACAAATAAAAAAAAAATCCTCAGATATCTATGCTACAGAACAAAGGGTGATTACCCAAAATATGCTCACCATGTCGAACTTCTCACGGTGTGTAACTATAGAAGCCTCGAAGAAAGAATCCATTGCGATATTCCTAATAAAGGTTTTCCAAGGTTGCTTTAACTGTCCCGCGATTCTAGAAGCACTAAGTTTATATGTACCTAATAAATATAGCCGTGCAAGGAATCACCCTCTGTTCCGCATACCAACTTACAGGACGAATATCATGGCTAAACACTCAGTCACGCGTGGTATAGATATATTGAACCAACTGAATGACATGGTTGATATAGTCTCGGTACCGCCTAGCAGTATGAGAAGAATCCTGGCTGATATTATTCCTAACGAATAAGCTAACGCTGGAAGCAGACCCTCTTTGTGTAAAAAAATATTATTGAAAACTTGAATATGAAGGATACATTAAACTTAAAGAAATGAAATAATAGAGACAAGTAAAAAGAGTAAATGAAGAAGAGCACTCGGAGATGGTTTGAGTATGTGGATTGAATGGATGAATAAATATTTAAAAAACAAATATGCAGCACAAATTTGAGTGATAGACATGGTAGAGGAAGGCCATGGAAAGTATGTTTGGTTCTAATGAATGATATTTTGAATAAAAAAAATGTAAGAAATCATACGAGTTGTATATCATAGATGTGGAAGAAGCAGAATATGTATGTTTAGATAGGAAAGTATGGTGCTCTGTCCTCTGTGTCTATCCCTAACAGGAAAATGGCGTCATGGTATGTATCTATGTATAATGGTGATGTTTAATACATTCAAAATTTATATAGCAATTAAGATTTGTGTAGAGTATGTAATAAATTTGAATTAGTGTATTTAATACTACGTGAGAACGTGACTATGGTGTGGCTCTTTATATGTATGAAAATCCAGAATGTGGCTCGTGTTGACCTCATGTATGCCCACCCCTGGCCTAGTTGCTAAAATGCTTGACTTTTGCCTGGAGGTTTCGGGTTCGATTCTAAATGGTATCCAAAAAATAAATAAAAAATAGCCCAGCGTAGTAAAAATAGTTAACTGGTAACAATTCTAACTAATAGTGTATGTGTACGAGAATTGTTACCTGTTTACGTGTTGTATTGCCAACACATTTGATAATGAACTGTGAGCTACGTACTTTTCCAGTGGTTCTTAACCCGAATGTTTTGAACCAAAGACAATGTTTTCTCCTGTTTCCACCCATCAAGATGTTCGTATTACCAATTGGAATTAGAGGTACTATAAAAATAATGGATCTAGAACCTTATTCAAGGTATTTTTTATATATTTTCTTAATTTTTATAAAATTATGTTTTTAGGTGGCATTAAGGTTCCGTTTTCCAGACTTCTCCTACGACTATTGGACTCTGGGTCCTGTAGAACTATTGGACCCCCGAGGGCAGGAACTTCTGCTCAGCCCCCCGGCCCTTGACGGCTTCCTGGGGGCCCCCAAGGGTTTCTCCTTCGCCTGCTCTAAGTCCCTGCATTTCACCAATGGCTCTGTATCTCTTATCATTAAGGAAATCCAGGTCATTAAACAATTTTGTGTTTATGAAATAACTTAGCGGAATGCTGTATTTGGTATGATAACAAGATAGTGCATCCTGAATAATGGATGAACTTTGAAAGAGGGACTTTTAGAGAGAAAACTAATCAGATTTAGAAATATTTCATTGAAAAGACTAAGAGTTCAAAGAGTTGTATAGCCATAAGGTCGTACTTACAAGGATTTTTAGTTTTTTCCACTCAAACACCTTCCTCGTTCCATCGGAAACATAACATACATACGTAAACATCATCACACCGTATACCTACTGGCGTACGCAGAGAGGACAAAGTACGAAACACTCCTAGCTCAACACACATATTTCGCCTGTTCCACATCCATACATCTCATACAGCTCCTAAAATTTATTTTACTTCTTACTTTTCTTTCTTTCAAAATATCATCCACTTGACCCAACCATACTATCCTTGGCCTTCCCTGTCTCGTCACATTTATACTGTAAATTAGTTCTGTTAGTCTTTCTTAATTAGTTTATTCCACATTCCCAAATCATCTCAGAGTGCTCTTCAAATCTCAATTTTTTTCTATCCAAACAACTTTTGCCTCATCCACATTCATACATCTCGTCAAGCACAGTCTTCTACTATTCATACTTCTCACTTTACCTTCTTTCAAAATCTAGCTCAGCCACGTTTTGCTCGGTCCAACTCTTGGACTTCTCCACACACATCTTGGACTTCTGACTTGTGTACTTGCTCAGTTATTCTTTCACTATTCATTCTCTTCTCAGTACAAACCATCTTAAAGTTTCTTTCTTTATCTTACTTAAAACACACATTTTATCCATGCATTCATTTCTAATGTCTTCATTCCACCTTCTTAACATTGGCACTACACGAATTTCCCTATATACACGCATCTCCACAGCATTAATTTTACTCTTATTCTTCTGTCAAGTCCAAGTTTCACTTCCATGCATCAAGGTGGACTATTACACATATGTATTGTCATTTTATTAGCCCTTTAAGTGCCGGAAGTTATTAGTATGACCGTACCCAGCAGGCCGGGATTTTTGCAACAAAAATAAAACCTAAAAAATTTATATTTTTTGTATACAAATATAAAGGATATTATGAAAACTTACTAAATATATACACCGTGAGGCGTTTGAGCTGCCGTTTACTCAGAAAAACACAGTTTAAATATTCACAAAATGTCAGGGCTGTCACAACTTGACACAGAAAACACGTTTACTTATAAATATAGTGGAATATAATATACTTTGTAAACTAAAATCAACAAATTATCTGTATGATGTATAATAAAGCACAAGGTAAATAAACTATAAAATAAAACCATAAAAAGTCTATATAAACGTCGTATTATGCCGCAAAACTACCGCCAATAGCCAAAGAATACATAAAAACACACTTTGTAAATAAATACTTTGAAAAATTAACAAAAATAACGCACAAAAGTTAAAAATCAACCACTGAACAAAACTACAAACGAAGTCATTATAAATTATCGCAATTACGTCGCAAAAAAATGTAGTCGGTAACCCTGTATCAGAGACACGTATTGACTGTCAATGAAAGCTTTTAGAAAGATGACTGTAACTTTGATAATATCGGTAAATTGTAATATTTATGTATTTCTGGACCATCCCAATAGATGTCACTATGTGTTATAATTTATAAATTATTACAATTGGATTTGATATTGGCTTGCGACAAACTCAAAGGAGAGCGCGTTTACGCGTTCATTTTGTATGGCCCGCCTGGAGAGCGCGTCAACACACTCGTGGCAGTGAACTGGTTAATGTTCATATTGCACGGTTGTTGTACAATATATTACCTTGTTCCCTATTGCTATCACACATAAACATACTAGGTTAGTCAAAAAGTTTTGAAAGCGGAAATGAAAATACATTTTTTTTTGGGGGGGAAATCACTTTTATTGGTCAGTATAGTCTCCCATAAGATCAATACACTTGGTCCAACGATCTTCCAACTTTGTTGTCCCATCACGGAAGTGACTTTCTGGAAGGCCTACAAAATACTCCTCTACGACGGCTATAACCTCTTCGTTTGATGAAAAATGCTTTCCACAAAGGAATTTTTTGAGGTGTGAGAACAGCCAGAAGTCAGAAGGAGCTAAATCTGGCGAATAGGGTGGATGCTGCAACAATTCGTACCCCAATTCACTGATTTTCGCGATGGTTTTTTGAGCTGTGTGAGCAGGTGCATTGTCTTGATGAAAAATGATTTTTTTCTTCTGCAAACCGGGTCTTTTTTCACAATTTTTTTCATCCAACTGGTCCAAAAGGTCACAATAATAATCAGAGTTGATTGTCTTACCAGTTTGGAGATAATTTATTAATAAAATTCCTTTTGCATCCCAAAAAACTGACGCTAACACCTTCTTGGCCGATTTATGGACACGAATGCGCTTCGGAGCCAAAGTGCCTGGTTCACACCACTCCTTAGCCTCTTGTTTTGATTCAGGATCATGGTGGTAGACCCAAGTCTCATCCATAGTGATGAATCGACGCAGAAAATCCTTTATATCCTTTCGAAATTGCTCCAAATGTTGCTCAGAAAGTCGCATTCGAACGTGTTTTTGTTTCATTGTTAGCAAATGCGGCACCCATTGTGCACACAGTTTTTTGAAACCCAAAACTTCAGCCAAAATATGCCATGTTGTTCCATGTGAGATGCCTATGGTGTCAGCTATCACATCTACAGTCGATCTATGATCTTCCAAAACCATATCCTGTATTTTTGCTATGATTTCTGGTGTTGATGCACTTTTTGGACGTCCTGAGCGTGGATCGTCTTCAACGCTTGTACGGCCACGCTTAAACTCCAAAACCCATCGGTGAACGGTTGGAAATGAAGGAGAAGACTCCTTTAATACTTTCACCATCTTTGCATGGATCTCAGTAGCCGATAAACCTTCCAAAACAAAGAATTTAATCACTGCACGATATTCGGATTTTTCCATTGTTAAAAACTACACTGACACGTCAACTTCAAATGGCTTGTAAACAAAGAATGAATTGACAGATCGAAATGAAATTTTGAGTACGTTCTTATGAAAGATGAAATATTAAAATGGCGTAGAAAATTTGGTTTTTCTACTGCTCCATAGATGTCGCTTTCAAAACTTATTGACTAACCTATTACTGCCCAGATAACAGAACTCATCAACCTGCTCCAGTTTTTCTGAGCATATTTTCGTAGCTTTTAATCTAGACAAATAATTCTCTCATGATATCCTCTACAACTTTTCTTTTCTTATTCCAGGTCCAGCCTCAAATGAATGATGGAACCAGATTTGGTTTAGCCTACAACTGCATTGGCTTCACAACAGTCCCCATATGGTAAGAAAACTAATGTGGCCTCTCCTCTTATTCGTCACCTTTTCTAAATTATCTGACTATGAATTTCTTATTATTTTTATTCACCTTATGCAGATCTACAAGTACTTGTCCCGATAAAGCAGCTTAAGTACTGTCCCGATAAAGCAGCTTAAGTACTGTCCCGATAAAGCAGCTTAAGTACTGTCCCGATAAAGCAGCTAAACAAATTCAGTTTGTATTCTCGATTTGTTTATGTTCTTTAATATTCGTATTTGTCCCCATTAACCAGAATCTATTGGCATAGCATTCTTTCCTTTACTCTTATCATCATTATGATTTCACCAAATTAATGCCGCCGGACTTCGTTGCTTATTTACATCACACTATTCCATGTCTTTCATTATTTTATTTAACCAAACACTGTGTTTTCCACTTAAGATAACAATATGACCGCTTCATCATCAGGGGTCTTCATATAAGCCTGAATTGTGCTTGGACTGAGATAGACAGGCTAGTCCAGTCTTTCCCAACGTTTTTTGTGCTATGCTCCAATTAAGCCTTTCTAAAATTCTTATGCCCCCCCTACGTAACGGTGACGTGACAAAGCGATCAAAATACGACTAAACTCTGAACGAATCAATTTTCGAATTGCCCTCCTTATAAATCAAATTGCCTCACTGTGGGGCGTGGGCCCGACGTTGGGAAACACTGGGCTAGACGCATCTAACAGAAAAAAATTGGTCTGGGGGTTGAGGGTGGAAGGAGGTAGGATACGACTTCAGCCAATAGTATTCGCCAGAATATTACAACAATATTTAGAAATAGCTACTAACTCTGTGCTCTCCTTTATTAATATAAATACCAAATATTAAGGACAATATTTTGCCTCTGGAGTTGAGTAACCCTGCATCAACATATGTGAACCTTTTAATTCTGCAAAGCAACTTGCATCTCGTTCCACTAATGAGGCCATGCGTTTTCTATATTTCAATATATATCCATAAAATTCCCACAAAATTCTCAAAGGTTATTAAATAATTTTAAAACGATGACTTTAACTTATTCTACTGCTTTTTGTATCTTCATGTTAGTTTAAGATAAAGTTGTATTATTTGTCAATAAATTTAAGTACTTGTATAACCTGTCACATGTTCATTTGTATATAAAGACACTGTTGTGTCGTTAATAAAATAAAATTAAATTAAAAAAAAATATGACCTTAGCAAAATTTGTGTTGACCAAGAAGATTTGGATTTTCTAGTGTAGATTGCGCTGGATGGGGACTTATTTTGTCCCCCATAACAGTGTGGGTGGAGGTGGATCAAACTGTCGAATGATTTTCCGTAATTATTGATAGGCAAAAAGTTTGCATCATCTATAAAAAAAATGTGATTTTCTCGATTCAATGATTAACCATTGCAGCATAAATTAGAGGAATCACTTAGGCAGATTTATGTTCATGATGTTTTTTTTCAATGAACTTTCCTGTCTTTTCTTTTCAAAATATCGCAATCAGCACTAAAAGTTTATATACACCACTATTTCTAAATACTTCATTTCTGACTTTCCCATTTCATAAAAGTTTTCAGACATTGAAATTAGTGTAAAAGATTGGCTTACGTGACTTGGAAAATTTGCTAGTTTATATATTATATTGGGTGTTAACATAAGTTGTGTCCGTTTTTTTTTTTTTCAAATTAAAAAATGAGCACCAAAAGTAAAACAAAATCGTAAAGGTTATACGTCATTCGAAAGAAAATTGTCTGCTCTAGAAGATATTGTGTTTGCTTTTACGTTACGTATATTATTTTATTTGATTACGAGCCTTCAAAATGGAATGTCAAGTAGACGAAAGTGAGCGTTTTCAACACCTTCTGTTCGCATTTAATCGAGGGAATAAAGCTGCTCGTTATATTTGCGAAGTGTACGGTGAGCATGGTATGAATGAAAGGACAGCTCGTCGATGGTTTTTGCGTTTCAAAGACGGTAATTTCGACCTGAAAGACGTGGAGAGTTCCGGACGACCAGTGGACTTCGGTGAGAACCGCTCAAACCATATTATTCATGAAGATCCCCTTCAAACCACCGTAGAATTGGCTGAATAGATGAATTGTAGTCACATGACTGTATACCGCCATCTTAAATCAATGGGAAAAGTCCAGAAATTCGGCGCTTGGGTTCCACATGTTTTGAGTGAAAACAACAAAAATCAACGTTCGACAATTGACATTGAAGGAGGTGTCGAAAATGCTCACTTTCGTCTACTTGACATTCCATTTTGAACGCTTGTAATCAAATAAAATAATACATGTAACGTAAAAGCAAGCACAATTTCTTGTAGAGCAGAAAATTTTCTTTCGAATGAGGTATAACCTTTACCATTTTGTTTTACTTTGGGTGCTCATTTTTAAATTTGAAAAAAAAACTGACACAACTTATGTTAACACTTAATATTTTACTCCATTAAAATATTTATAGATATCGTTAAATATGTAATTTTCAATAATTTTTTTCTGTTTTCTTTTTTTTTAATTATCACTTTGCTTGGATTTGTCATGTTAAACAATGAAGGTCTGCTACCAGTTAGTTTATTCATGAAGAAAAATATCAACCAGGATTTTTGTCATGCTGCTAGGCGGTGCCGAGAATATATCCACAGTGTCATTCAGTTGGTTTAATATCTCTGTACCAGACGTGACTGAGTGTTTAGTCATGATATTCATTCTGGAAGATGGTATGTAGAATTGAGGGTGATTTCTTGCACGGCTATATTTATCGAGGACATATTTGTGCTAGTATCGCGGAACAGTTAAAACTACTTTTAAGAACCTTCAATAGGAATATCGTAATGGATCCTTAATTCGAGGCTTCTATAATTGCAAACCATGAAAAGTTCAAAATAGTGCGCATATTTTGGGTAATCACCCTTTTTTCTGTACTATGGATATCTGAGTTATTATTAATATGTATGTAATAACAAATCCTCGAATTTATTCTGAAATGGCTAATCATTGTCACCGTGAAAACCATACTTTTTCTATCGATGATGCCAAATTCTTACATATCAGTAGTAACGGAAATAAATTGGACAGATTAGAGGCCCTAGAAATGTCTAAGTCAGTACATCGATCCGAACATCTGGTGAACAGTTATATCTCAAAAATCTCTCTGCTCTTGGCCGAAATCGTCCCATGCCTCCCTCACCCCTCAGCCCCCAACAGTTGAAGTGTGTATATCGGTACCAGTTCAAACAGAATTTAGTCTTTTTTGTGCTCCCCTGAAGATGATGTGAAAGCCTTGAAACCGGTAGGGTTATACCGTTACAAAATAGTGGAATAAACAGTGTTTGATAAAAATAAATTACAAGTATTAATATATATTTAAATAATGACATTTATTTATTTCCAGGTCTGGAGTATTCGTATCAGCTCTTCTGGTCTTCGGTACATTCATTTCCATAATAATGATCTCAGAAATTAAGACGATGGATAAATTTGAGAATGCCAAAGGGAAAATGTTGACTTTTACTGTATCAGAATAAAGAGAAAACTATTTTGTTAATATTTAGATCATAGTAAAGGGTCTTTCTAATTGAGCTGTTTTTTAATTCTTGAATAAAACACAGATGGCGTCGCGAACTTGCCTGGGTCTTGTGACATTTGAGTAGTGTAATGTATGACATTTATAAAAATGGAATCGTATACAATACAACAACGCGTTCAAATTGTTGAATTATTTTATGTATTGTAATCTCCGGAAACGGTGATATTAATTGACCACCAAAATCATGTGATCTGACGCCTTAAGACTATTTTCTCTGGGGTTACGTGAAAAGACAGATCTATAAGAATGACCCCCGATCAATTCCTGAGCTGAATGACGAAATTATTCGCATTATTGGCAAGTTAGAACGGCGCAATTATGCCAAAATGTCATCGAAAATTTTGACAAAAAAGTAGACGTCTGTGCAGCTGCAAAAGGTGGACATTTGGCGGATATTATTTTTTGTGTTTGAATGTCATACATTATACTTCAATAACCAATAAAAAAAAAATCGAAATCAAAGCAAATTGTGTGTTTTATTCAAGAATTTAAAAAATTTGAATTAAAAAAACCGCTCAATTTGAAACCCCCTTTATTAATGTTGCCACACTAAAATTTATATTGTAATATTTTACTGTCTCCTAAAAGGTGTGGACTTGTGGAAAGTATGAACGGGATATCATCTTTATGTCAGAAATGTATATATGAGTGGTTGAGGGTGTATGCAGAATTTAGGGGGTGAGATAGTATAGTAAAATCAAATTGTATAAATATGATTATGTATTATCATTATAGACTGGCAGCATATATACTGTTAAAATCTATATCCAGTTTAACTGTCATATGCTCATATCAAAGGAAGGACACACTATATCACTGAAAGGAGATGTACTGTTTTTTAATTCACGTTTTGAAAATTAGCTTTTTGTGAACTGTTATAAAAATAATACTGGATAATATATATAATACCTGAAAGGGTTTGACATAGTCTGTTTTCTCTACCCTTTTAAGAATATGACTAAATGATATTATGTGTATCATATATAGTGGAAAGATTTTACAGTGGATTTAAACTATTACAAGTGATTATACACTTTTACTAAAGTAATCATTAAATATGGAAGAAATCCTTTCTTTTTCTTCTTCCCAGTGTCATATCATGTCCCCCAATGTTGAATATCACCTGAGAGTAGGCATCTTTGTCCCCGGCAGCCCGAAAAAGATCCCCAATGCTCTTTATACCTTATCACGTATATTGCGGACCCAGGAGATTTGCCTTCTGCCAACACCACTTTGACCCTCTATTTTGCCTTGGATGATCAGGTGCAGTAATTTGTACTTTGCTCCTCTAAGTACTCGTACATGACCCAAGTAGGACACCTTTATGATTTTAATATTAGTCAGCAACTCTCTATCAACTTTGGTAATAATCCTTTGATAAAAATAAATCAATATTTGCTGGTGAGTGTATACCAGCACTCTTGTTTGTGAACTTCTACTAACTGGGGTTGGGGAAAATAAATTTTAAACAAAAGGTTTTTTGAACCTTGAATGTTTTTATTTATTTCAACAAATCAAAGAGTTATTGAATATCTATGTGCAAAAAGTACCATTGTTGTTACATTTAAAGTTAAGAGTCTCGCATTTCAAAGTGCAAGAACTGTAGCTGCACAGAGATATTCTTAATCGGGAACGTTCACTTATAACGAACAGTGGAAGTGCACTTTCATAAAAGTAATAAATATTGGTTCATTGATAGCAATCTAATATGTACGAGTACATACGTGTATATATCTTGAAATTACACATGTATTTCAAGGTAATGGAAAAGAAAATACATTTAAAAGAGAAACTATCAAAAAGTCTAGGCTTATTTCATAACATCCTCCCATCAAGATACACCCGCACCCATAGTGGGCGAACTTGGTCACGAGGACATCAAATACTATGTGTATCCAGAAAGTAAGTGTACTGAGGCTCTCACGACCGGATGGATTTTATTTTCGACATGTTGGCTACACTTCCGTGTAGCCTGACCCTTCCCCTCCGCAACGAGACCGATTCGAGGTCAGTACGTTGAGAAGTGTCGACGCGACAACCCGTTTCGTGAAAAATGTCAATCCAATCTCCCGCCAAGTGCGAAATACGCGGCGTCATCCGTTATATGGTTTGGAAGGGAAACCTCAGGTTGAGGTTTAAATTGAGGTGAAAACTGCATATGGTGATAAAGCTATGAATCGTACGAGTGTGTACGTGTAGCGAGTTTGAAAACGGTCCCGTCACACCTCTTCACCCTCCGCCAAAAAGTTCAAATCCACAATTTCAGCCAAGAAAATCATGGAATCCGTGTTTTGGGACTGTCAAGGCATAACTTTAATTGAATATATGCCTCAAGGGGAGACCATCAACTCTGCAAGATACTGTGAGACCCTAAAAAAATTGCGGAGGGTGATTCAGAACAAGAGGAGAGGCATGCTGACAAAAGGAGTCTGCCTGCTGCACGACAATGCCAGACCACACACGGCCAACGCCACGAAGGAATTGCTCGCCTCGTTTAAATGGGATGTCCTGAATCATCCCGCGCATTCTCCTGACCTAGCACCTTCAGATTACTATCTCTTTACCTCCCTGAAGCTGCACATGGGTGGAAAAAGGTTTTCAACCGACGAGGAGGTGGAGAAGTGGACGGAGGGGTTGGCGGGAAACTACTTCGAGGAAGGCATCAAAAAGTTGATACCCCGCTTCACCACCTGCATTGAGAGGAATGGCGACTATGTCGAAAAATAGCTTACATATGTACTACGGTAACCACGTAATTTTTTTGTTTAAATAAAAAAAATTGTAACCTACAAAAATTCAGTACACTTACTTTCTGGATATGCCTCGTATTTTTCAACCCATGTTTTTGTACACATAAATTATAATACAAAAAAATAAATGATAATAAGAATGCAATTGCACTGTACTCGTGTAACACATTTACTGATTACTTTAATGAAGGTGTACATTCACTTGTAATATTGTATCTTCCAAGATCATCCACTGAAACATATATCATACATGTACTACATTGCTCTCTGTGATAAATACTCGGAGCAAGATCTGTTGTTATATAAAATGTATGTTGATTAGAAATAAGGTTTTGTTTAGATTTGTTGTTTAGAATATTTCTGATAAAGTACTTAATTTATGTGTTAAATTAAATCAGTTCTAAGTATGTATGAGTTTCATTTCATACCACCTTAAACATCAAGAAATTTCCTAAAAAATACCAGTGAAGCCTTCCATAACCAAGTACAGTAATCCCTCCGTTTATACTAGTAATTGGTTACAGGAAAACAGTGCATACCTGAAAACTGCATGAATGGAGTCATTGAATACTATTTTAAGTTATACTTGAAAAATTGTAGCATGGTTCCTGTAACTTGTTCATCGATGGTTGCCTGGTTGAGTGGGAGGACGTGATTAAATACCTCGGCCTGCACCTCGACCGGCGACTGACGTGGAAAACTCATCTGAATACCATCAGACAGAAGGGTCACAAGGGCATAGGGGCTATCAGTTCGATATTTCATCGACGCAGCTTCCTTTCATCCAAAAATAAGCTCCTCTATAAAACCCTTATTCGTCCTATCTTGACCCTATACTGCACCCGTTTGGGGAAGTGTGAGCAACACGGATCACCTGAAACTCCAGAGAGTGCAGAACAACGACCTCCGTGGCCTTGTGGTAAGACACTTGTCTGCCGATCCGGAGGTTGCGAGGTTCGATCCCAGCTGGAAACCAGATTTTTTAAATAGGATTCCAGTCTGGTTTCCACTTAGGGCATTTAAAAACATATTTCTGGTTGGTTGGAAGAGATTGCCACATGGCAATAAATTCGCCAGGTTAAAAAAAAACAAGGCATTCAAGATATCTTTTAACACCCATCCCAGAACAAAACTTACCCGACTTCATGCCGAACAGCGAGAAGAAACCCTACAACACCACATCCTCGCTTGGACCGTGAAGTTCTATAAAAGTCAACAAAATCACACCAATCTCTTAGTCACTGCCCTGGGGGCTTACGAGAGTAAATCCGACCTACCCTTCCGTTATAAGCACAGGCTCCCGAAGCATTATCTGTTGCCTGACTAGTCCACCTACAGTATTAGCTGGGACGACCAAGGTCTGAGTGAATGTGATGGAATACAAGTAGCCTGAACGAGTGGACTTGTTTTTGCTAAATAATTAGTGTAAGAATTGTTATCTAGTTATAAGTAGTATGAAGGTGTTAATTATTTCTAAGATCTCATATATTAAGATTGGATAAATAAAATAAAATGATATGTAGGAAAATAAGATTAAGTAAGTTCATAAATGATTACATATAGTATAATTAAGATTAGTTGAGTAATAAATTTGTATATAGGTATAGCCTTGACAAATGTTTGTACAATATTTTACTTTGTTTAATAAAAAATTTAACAAAACACAACTTAATTCAAAAATAAATTTTATACGTATATCGCCGTTTAGAGAATAAACTCTCCTCAAGGGCAATCTTACTCGGGACTCGAACCCATTAATATTAAACAAATCACGTCTGGCAACTAAAACAGTGCCTGAGTGAATCATATACTCATATAACTTTTTTTTTGTATATAGTACAACCTTGTGAGATTAAACCTTTTTTTTTTAAATAAACCGAGTCCAGTGGGAATCGAACCCACACCCTCCAAGTCACAAGACAGGCATCTTACCAACTAAGCCACGGAGTCCAGAGTGCAAGTGAATCCAGGATGCTTTAATAAAATATATAAATATCAAAACATTTACATGATTCTTTTTTTTTCAACCACTTTGCACAGATTTCTCCTGTTACACAAAAAGGATCTGCTTCTAGCGTTAGCTTATTCGTTAGGTATAATATCAGCCAGGACTCTTCTCAAACTGCTAGGCGGTACCAAAATATATCAACCGTGTCGTTCAGTTGGTTCAATATCTCTATACCACGCGTGACTGAGTGTTTAGCTATGATATTCGTATGTAGAATAGAGTGATTTCTTGTATAACTTATCAAAGGTTTCGGCTTGAACTTTGTGGAACTATTTAATAAAAGAAAAATTTATAATAAATTACATTTTTTCCACTAAATACATCACCAAATAATACGGGTGATATCAGTGAAATCAAAGATAATGATGAAAAGGTTTTGTCATGAGAAGGAAGGGTTCATTCAAGATGGAAGGAATATTTTGAAGAACTGTACAAGAGTAGTGACAATAGTAGAAACAATGGTGAGTCTGGTACAGCTGAAAATGATGAGAGTTTGAATAATGTGAATGAGATTAGTCAATAGAAGTACAAATAGCTGTAAAAGTGGACACAGGACTACTAAGTGAATGAGGGTGAACGAATGATCGAATGGTTGAGACAGTTATTTAATAAATGTTGGAAATGTGACAAACCCACTGAACAACTGGAGGATTTTAGTAATAATTATATTATAAGGTAAGGCCTCGGCCACACAGGTAGGAGCCTCGCTTGGTGCTTAGAGCTACGCTGCGAGCTAGGTGACATATCCTAGCGAACCAATGCACCCCATACTATCGCAATGGCCACGAAATGGTCGAAACGTGCTTATTCTTTATTTCCAAGAATCCAAATATATATTTAATAGCTTCGTTTTTTTTTTTTCTACAAATACAGGTCCATACAATTCACAAATTAAAGTTTTGTAAAGTTAAGTCAACTTTGGACCAAATAATAAAACTTAAAAATATAATGTTTACATTTATAAATTATCAATTAGTTTCTCAATGGGATATCCCTAAATAGTACCCAAATCCCTAAATAGTACCCAATATCCCTAAATATCCCAATATCCCTAAATAGTACCCAAAACTCGTTACTTTTTGTTAATTCAATTTAAAAAATATATATTTTTTCTAGTAAATTGTACCGAAAGAAATACGTTTGACTTTCTATTTTGGAGTACGTAAAAAATACAAATCGAAAAACTGTCTTCAAAACCTACTTTCATCCGTATATCTACTCATTCAAGACACTTAACTTTAAATACGTTCACACTATACATTAATTTTATCAGAATTTCATTATTCACTTATACGATATTTTCAAGCCATATCAGAGTAAAAACCTCTTCTATAGTTCAGAAATTCTAGGATGAATCCTGTGACAGCGCACAAATTTGCCCCAATACAACCTTATGTAATGTATTTACCTGAATAACTTGCTATGTATTAGAATTGAGGTTTTTATTAAAGTTGATAAAATAATTATTAACACTTTGAGCGCAAAAATCAGAAAACTAGGATACATATTCCGTATGATTCGAAACGTGCTCAGTGAAAATATTCTTAAAAGTATATACTTCGCCTTATGTCAGTCAGCACTTTCTTACGGTATATCAGTTTGGGGGGATGCACCTTAACCCAGAAACACATATTACGGGTTTCCCAAAAATTGATTGTGAAAATAATCAATAAACTTCCTGCTCGGTATCCCACGGCGGAGCTTTTCAGAGAGTATCAGGTCCTGAACATAGCCAATTTACATCTCAAATCCATTCTCTGGCACTACCATCGAGAGGAGGGGAAGATGCAAACTCAGCAGACACACATGACACGCATGGCAACTAATGAAATGTTCACCATCCCTAGAGTTAAAACCTCTTTTGCCCAAAGGCAATATGCTTATTTGGCTCCCATTACATACAATGGCGTGCCGACTTCAATAAAAGTAAAGGTAGGAAAACCATTTAGACAGTCGATCGGAGCGTGGTTGTTATTGCGACAGGATTTTGAGTACTTGGGCTTTCAGGATGAATGACGAGTGGAAAGGATTTATGTGAGCTCGTGAGTGTGGGTCTCTTATTATTGTTTTAATTTTGGTTGTTATTGTATTTGTGTTTCTGTGTGTTTTTCTTTTTTTTGTTTTGAATTTGTTTTGATTTTTATTCTTATGATTGTGTGCGGTATATTGTGGGATGAATATTTTTGGTCTTTCTGGAGCGATAATGTGTGAAGAGTTGAGTTTCGCAGGATGTTTCCAGTTGTAGTTGAGTGTCACTGTTTGTCAGGTTGATGAGAGCGTGCAACGGGGTTTTTTGTGTTATCAAAAATCGGAAAGAAGTATCGATTTATTTTTTCATGCTAAATATCCTCAGTGAGATACAGGCAAAAGCCTAGTTTACTGGGGATACGACAAATGAAAGGCAACAAACCCAGATCCATTAAAATTATATGTCCAAATCAAATTACCTGTTGTTTTTTCTCAAATTGTGTATATTTCTTGTCATGTGTAATAATAAAAAAAAAAAAAAAAAAAAAATTAAAATTACTGAACATCGTTCCAAGGTTGTATTGGGGCAAATTTGTGAGATGTCACAGGACTCATCCTACATTTTCTGAACTGTAGTAAGATTCTCCACGGACATAAATAATAAGTAAATTAAAAAATAATTCATTTAAGGGAATCTCTTAAAGAAAACACCTACCACAATACATTGAAGAGTATCAATTGTCATCTGATTCCACATGAGACATTACTGGCATCAATAAATTGTATTAAAAAACTTCTAAAGACACTAAACATACGAGTATTCAGTACTATATTTGAGAAAATGTAGCATAGTCCCTGAGACAGTTCACAAATTTGCCCCAATACAAGCTTGTAACGACGTTCAGTAATTTTAATTATTTTATGAACTTTAATATCATATAAGCCTCGATTCTAATAAATAGCAAGTTATTTAGGTAAATACATTACATAAGACTAACAATAATGACAAATCAATACATCTTGTTACAAAGTAGCGAAAATGTGGCAGTTTGTTAAAATCAAATAATATTTGGTGACGTTTGTCAAAAGTCACTACGTTAGTCTGCATTGCCTAGGGATGGGGTATACGATAATTAGATTTTCGATTTTTTTATACTTAAAATTAAATGTTCGTAATTAGTATGAATTCGTAGTGGATCTTAGCCTTTTTAAAGATAGATACACATCATACAATACATTAGAAAGTCAGTATAATGATAGTTAGGAATTAAAACGTCAGTTTAGAGAAAAACGATTTTTCGATTTATAAAAAAACGATTCGATTTGTAAAAAAAACTTTTTTACCCCATCCCTTTGAGACATGGCATTTTAAATGTCACAGGGACCATCCTACATTTTCTCAAGTATAGCTCAAACGAGAAGTTAAAAAATCTGTAATGTAGTTTGCCAATCGCGAGGAGGGGAATCTTGCCTACGCCTGCCTTATCCCTAGTTGTGGTTATACCAATTACAATAACTCATTTAAAATGTATGCGATCTGATTGTAAGTTTCTGTAAGTTTAATGATAAAAAATTAATCGATATGTATAATTATCGAATAAAAGTAATATTGATGCCGAAGTATTACAAATACAAGTATTTTACTATTTAAAATATCCTAGTTTGAAAAGTTTGTTAGCTACGTCAACAAAAAAGGGGGATTCCCTTTTTATGCGCTTCTTTATACGGGGTGGGGGTGAGTTTTGGTAAAAACAATTTACAAAGAAAACATTAAGATTTCTACATACATATAAGGGATGAAGGTATATGAAGGACTTACAATACTTTAAATGAATTACTTACCGAAAATAACATTTCTTATAATGACTTCTTAATATGTTGTAAATACATTGTTTAATTTCTATTGTATGCGGGACGGGGCATAATTGTCAATCCAGGGGTTAAGAATCTGAGATACGCGTTCAATTATTATTTTAATTCAATACTTAAAACACATGTGAAAGTTTTTAATTAATTATATTTTCGTATATTGATTCGTTTTTAATTTGATTTTCTAGTTGTTTTACGTTTATTGAGAGAATAAATGTAGCATAATTTAACCTATTTTGCTGTGTTTTTAAAAAGATAACATGCTTTGGAGTATTTACAACATTCGCCTTGTAAATTAAAAGGAGCCGCCGGGTTAAACATAAGTCGAGTAAAACATTTTACAATAATGATGATTACTTTCAATGAAACATTTTGAATCATGTTAATCTGTCGACATATATTTTTTTTCTAGCATCTTGTATTTTTGGATACACGCCCAGTCAAAATATTTAATATAATCGGTCTAAATCGACCTATATAAATAAACAACCATAATGGCTGTTGTAATACGGGCGTACAATTCGTTATTGTCAAGTGGGTGAAACAACAATTGAGGTGTGTCACCTTTGTTTTTTTTTGTATTGACTCGAGTTTGATGTTATATGAATAACTGCCACCCATATAAAATAAACTTCAAATATCGAGAGTCATGCGTAAACAATGAGGGTCGACAATGAGTAGGAGGATACCAACATAATAAAACAAGCTTGGTGTAAGTTGCGGCAGGTAACTATAGTAAAAAGTTATGAAGTTGGATGATATAGGTGTGTACAAAGGAAACCAGCAGAATATGCGGAAAACCTCTAACGCTTGCAATAAAAGTCTCTAGAAATAGAAGAACAGGCTGTCCAAAGAATCTTTAGGAGCGTATGTTCCTTAAAGGAGAGATGATGAGGATGATTGTTGATAAATAAAATACTCGTCGAAATCGGAATGTGTAAAGAGGAATTTTATTCATACACGTCGGTATTTATAATATTTTAGAATGTATGAATGACGGAGCAAGAGATATGTTGATGTCTCGTCTCACGCCTCACAATATATTTATTGACGTCTCGTAGGTATACATAGTTTTGAGAGGCAGCGCGAAAGATGTGTTGCCCTCTCTTTTCCTCATGGGATGCGCTCTCGATCGGTTGCGAGTTGAATGACCGGGCGCGTGGACTTTAGCATTGTTTGTCTTACATTGTTAAGGTGTATAAAGGTCGTCTCGTGGGTTCAGTGACCGCGTATACGATCGCCACAAATCTATGGAAGCCTAAAATCAACCAAAATATTAATTATCCTAACCCGACTTCGGAGATGGCCGGCCTTGGACAGAATTGTGATATTATGAAGTGTATCTCGAAATGTCAGTAATGGAACTCTTACCATAGATTTGTTACCCCTGGATTAGACAAAAGGTAGAAGTTAACAATGAAGCTCTAATATTGTTAACACTACACTAAAAGTATAATTATTAGTAAAGCTTTAATAATTCAATTACGGTAGTTTGAGTTTTTCCCCTTTGATTATAATCCCTTAATCTCTCCTAACCTTTCCCTTCCTATCCTAAAAAAATCCGCCCGTTCCAGTGATGTGTATTCAATACACATGTAAAAATGAGCGATTACAAATAAGAATATTCATAGCCAATCGCATAAATTAATTAAATTTGAAGTCAAAACTGATAATAATTTAAATTTAATTGCTGAAAACATGAAAAAAAACATCGGACGACTTTCACAAAACGGGCGAAGCGACCACCTCGAACAAAATCCTGCTGGCTACTAAGCGATAGAGATTCTATTTTTTGCGTTCCCATATACCGAAGTAGAGTGAGAGTGAGACGTGAATATCTTCGCTTCCTCACCCATAGCGGTTTTATTTAGAATGAATATACCTACGTCACACATTTGATTGTATTGGTTGTATTTATTCCCGGTTTTCACAAAATATCTCTCATGTGGCCGATAAGTGCTAATTATTATTATTAATATTATTTTTTTCATTCAATGCGTAAATGTATTACGGAGGAATGCCTAAAATCTGAACCCAGTATTTATTATATTTATAGAGATATTAAAGTTTTTAGAAGCAATGTGTACTACTCGTAGTTACACATCACAAGACAGGAAAACCTCTAAAAAAATCTTAATATTTTCTAGGTAAATTTCCTTGGATGGAAATGTTCAACATCCTTGGATGGAAATGTTCAACATCCTTGGATGGAAATGTTCAACATCCTTGGATGGAAATGTTCAACATCCTTGGATGGAAATGTTCAACATCCTTGGATGGAAATATTCAACATCCTTGGATGGAAATGTTCAACATACTTAGATGGAAATGTTCAACATCCTTGAATGGAAATGTTCAACATACTTGGATGGAAATGTTCAACATCCTTGGATGGAAATGTTCAACATCCTGGGATGGAAATGTTCAACATACTTGGATGGAAATGTTCAACATCCTTGGATGGAAATGTTCAACATCCTGGGATGGAAATGTTCAACATCCTTGGATGGAAATGTTCAACATCCTGGGATGGAAATGTTCAACATCCTTGGATGGAAATGTTCAACATCCTTGGACGGAAATGTTCAACATCCTTGAATGGAAATGTTCAACATACTTGGATGGAAATGTTCAACATCCTTGGATGGAAATGTTCAACATCTTTGGATGGAAATGTTCAACATCCTTGGATGGAAATGTTCAACATCCTTGGATGGAAATATTCAACATCCTTGGATGGAAATGTTCAACATACTTAGATGGAAATGTTCAACATCCTTGAATGGAAATGTTCAACATACTTGTATGGATATGTTCAACATCCTTGGATGGAAATGTTCAACATCCTTGGATGGAAATGTTCAAAATCCTTGGATGGAGATGTTCAACATCCTTGGATGGTAATGTTCAACATCCTTGGATGGAAATGTTCAACATCCTTGAATGGAAATGTTCAACATACTTAGATGGAAATGTTCAACATCCTTGAATGGAAATGTTCAACATACTTGGATGGATATGTTCAACATCCTTGGATGGAAATGTTCAACATCCTTGGATGGAAATGTTCAACATCCTTGGATGGAAATGTTCAACATCCTTGGATGGAAATGTTCAACATCCTTGGATGGAAATGTTCAACATCCTTGGATGGAAATGTTCAACATCCTTGGATGGAAATGTTCAACATCCTTGAATGGAAATGTTCAACATACTTGGATGGAAATGTTCAACATCCTTGGATGGAAATGTTCAACATCCTTGGATGGTAATGTTCAACATCCTTGGATGGTAATGTTCAACATCCTTGGATGGAAATGTTCAACATCCTTGAATGGAAATGTTCAACATACTTAGATGGAAATGTTCAACATCCTTGAATGGAAATGTTCAACATCCTTGGATGGAAATGTTCAACATCCTTGGATGGAAATGTTCAACATCCTTGGATAGAAATGTTCAACATTTAGTAATATATGTTGAAGTTTTTATTTATGAAATAACTTAATTTAATTAATGGTCATAATATTTTCTTATCCCTTCCAACTAGGTAAATTGAATAAAATGAATAGGATTTAAAGTGTTGTCTTTGTTGTGAAGTAACAACTTCATACCAGAGGGCATTGAACTGGTTGAATGTTAGAAATAGACACCAAATTCACATACTGTCTCTATTGTATAATATCCTTAACTGTCCCGCCGCCCCGTCTAATCTATCCGAAAATTTTCAACATCTTTCCAATCATGGATTAGCGCTACGCTCAAACAGAGATTGTTTCTTGGCCTTTCCAGTTCACCGCTCCTCTTTCTTTACGTCGTCCTTAACTGTCCATGCAGTGAGACTCTGGAGTCAGTTACAAACCAATATAAGACACGCTCCGTCCTTGGCATGCTTTAAGAAGCGACTGAAAAAACTCTTAATTTCTAGTCAGTAAAATAACGTGTTTCATTCCTGATTTTTCTTTTCCTTTCCTCTCCACCATCCCTTCCTTTCCTTTTGATTGATGATATCTCACTTTATATGAAAAATAATGTTCGGGTGATTGTCCGTCTTTGTGGGGCTCGTGGGCATGTGCTCACGTTTGTGTTTATGGATTTCATGGGGATGGATAGTCATTTGAATTATTTATGCGACCACGTAACTCGCTTCATTTACTTTTGTCTGGTTGGTTGGAAGATATTGCCGCCTGGCAATAAGCCCGCCAGATTGTATTGCAATTAAAGTGTTAAATAACTAAAAATAAACAATACTGCAAATGTATGGTCTGTAAGGCACAAAAGCTTCAAAAATGTAAAGTTGTGGTCCTCGATGATTGTCAACCCTCATATTATACGAACATCTCAACAAAGCACCATCAAAAGGCAAAATAAAAAACTCATCTAAGGGCATCAGATATATTATATATTCCTGTAACTTAAAATTATCTTCTTCTTCAGTTTCAATCCTGCGGATTGGTTAGCAGCAAAGCTCTGCATCTCCTCCTCCACTCCGGTCGGTCTTCAGCGATCCTCTTGGGTTCTGTATATGAGGTGCAATTCATATCGTGGCATTTTTGCTCCAGATACTCTCGGCGAGGACACCCTCCGCCAATCGATCCCTCAATCATTCCCTCCAGTATATTGTCCAGGAAATTTTCCTGTCGCAGCTTATGACCCATCCATTCTGCACGCCTTTTCGATATTGTGTTTGACAGGTGCCTGGTTTCTTCGATCCTGCTGAGAACCTCGTCATTTGTAATGTAGTCTCTGCAGAAAATCCTTAGGATTCGTCTATAAGTCCACATTTCGAAGACCTCCAATCTTTTTCGATCCCTTTCTCCCATGCACCATGTATCGCAACCAAATATCAAAATACTCAACACACATGTTTTGACGAATTGCTTGCGGAGCTTTATATCCATGTTGTTGGATTCGAAAATCTTTGATTTCTTATTAAAAGCGAGTTTTACTTAGTGGATGCGACTGTCAACCTCTCTTTTTGTACGGCCATCCCGTGTGATCTTGCTTCCAAGATAGACAAACTCTTTTGCATTCTTAAGTGCAGCTCCTGACATTAGTATATTCATTTGGTGTTCATCTCTGCCTACGGTTATCACTTTTGTTTTGTCCTTGTTTATTTTCATGTTGAACTTGGTATTTAGGACATTCTCCAAGGTATCCTTTAGTTCTTCTTCGCTATCGGCGATCAGGGCAATGTCGTCTGCAAATCTTATCATATCCACTTTTTGACCTGGAATTCTAACGCCTCTTCTATGGTTCATTCCTTCTCTTATTTCGTCTATCGCACATTGGATATACCCATTAAAAAGCACTGGAGAGAGAGAGCAGCCTTGTCTCACACCCTCTCACATTTGCCTCTTTTTCGTCTTTTCCACGTCTGATTCAGGCTTCGTTTTTATAAAGAGCTTGAATGATTCGTGTATTTCTATATTTTACATCAATCGTACCCAGTATCTCGAAAAGCTTTTTCCACTCCACCTTGTCGAAGGCCTTCTCTGTATCTACAAAGGCAAAACACGTATTTTGGTTTCTTTTGATTCTTTTCTCTAATATTACACGTAGGGATTAAAATGATATAAAAATGCAATACAGAGAAAACATAATTAAAATATAATACATTTTTTTCCAATTACATTCTAGACGTATAAATGAATTTAAAAAATATAAAACTTTAAATTCAGCTCATTTAATTAATGACTAACAAAATTAATATAATAAAAGAAAGACTTAATTTCTCAAATAATGATTCCGGACAGTTGTATAAAAGAACTTTAGCAAGAAAATATTAGGAAGGATATCGGTAATTAGGGGTGATTATCGGTTTAAGGGTGTAAAAACCCAAAATACCGCAATTAAGTGAACTTGAATTACAATTGAACACAAATCTCTGATCCCATTGATAAGACAATATTCTTCGAGTTTTCTTGGATGCGTTATTTTTAACAACCCCCACCCCCAGGGAACAGTATATAAGGGGTTATTTTGTTGAATCTGCATGTTAGTAATTTTTTGACTTTAGTCCAGTGCAGTGTGGTGATATTTTTGTTCTGTAAACTAAAATTAATTTTATTGAAGATGGATGAATATCCAGACAATTACTTCTACGCCGATACTGGTACGTTATTGTTTTTTAAATCTTTTTTTTTTTCAATTTATAATTTATTTATCACTAATCAATAGAGAAGATTTTATTTATAAATCAATTTATACCAGTAATCTAATCTATGTCATTCAATTTCTAGTATTCTTTTCTATCGGTTGGTTAATTTAGACAATGAATCTATCGATACTGTATTAGATACTGTATTTAGACACTGAACCTATCGATACTGTATTAGATAATGTGTTTAGACAATAAACCTATCGACACTGTATTAGATACTGTATTTAGATAATGAACCTATCGATACCATAGACAATCCTTTGTATATACTCGGGGTGTTTTAATAGTAATAATAATGTTTTCATATATATATACTCGGGGTGTTTTTATAGGAGAGGTTTTCACTCTGAGGTGGTTTGCGTATATCCGACCGATTAATAATGAACCATTTTATGATAAAATGTCCTCTGAGTGAGCCCCGATTGTAAATGATTAGTAATTAAAAGTATTATAAAATTCATAATATTATTTTGTTTGCAGGAAAGGCTTCATTGGACGAGGTCTGGAGAGACTTCAACAGCAATGGTGTGGAAGTTACTGAGAGTAAGTCTTCTTCTTCCTCTTCTTTTAGGCCTTTTATGGTCCTGCATTATCGTTTCCCTCTTGTGACGTCGACTGCCAGCTGTCTTTCCATCTTTTGGTAGGTCGTCCTGGAGGTCTGCTTGCTTGGGGGATACTGTCCCTGGCTCTTGGTTCCGCCATTCTGGATACATGTTCGTTCCAGAATCTTCTTCTCTGTCGTCCCCATCTGACAATATCTTCATCTTGGCACATCCTTCGGATTTCTGTGTTTCGTACTCTATCACGAAGGGTTTTGCCAGCGATACTCCTGAGTACCTTCATTTCGCTGGTTCGAAGGAGATGTTTGGTTCTGACATTGTCGACTCTAGACTCTTTGCTGTATGTCATTATGAGGCGGGTTCAGGTCTTGTATATCCTCACCTTGCTTTGGATGTGCATATACTTGTTTTTCCAGATAGTGTTCTTTAAACATGAGAGTAAATACATGTTTTTATCCATTCAATTATTTTCTCTCTTCGAAATATTCATAACCAAGTGTTAAAGGCCTTATCTACCACCCGCCGTATTCAGGTTAAGTTTGTACCTGAAATGGAATATTTCAGGAATGTTCTATTATCAGTTATGATGGCTTTTCGATCAGTTGGAAATTTTATATGCATAATCGTATTATTGTATTTTACTGAAAACAGTTAAATTAATTTTCAAGAACGAGGGATTTTGCGTTGATAATGGATCAAATTTTACAATATTCAGCACCATCATTGCATGTGACACCACTTTAAACGAAGTGTATTACTGTGATTATTAAAGTCCTAATACTTGTATCTCGATAAACTGTGAAATTGTTTTAAGGATCAAACAATTCATCTCACCTTCACCTACTTTAAAAGTAAGAATTAATTAACTCTTTTTTTAGATCGTTTGAGTGACACTTAAATCTGTATTTTTCAGATCGGTGAGATAATGTAAAGATACATTGCGACGACACTGCAAACATCTGTGCTACACCATCGTTCACAGCATCTTCCGAGCCACGAGGTATTTGTTATAATTATTTTGAATTTTATTCTTTATTAAGTTGGCTTAAATTACCAACAACCCCATTTTATATCAAAAGAATATAAAAACTCGGGATATCAAATTTAAAAAAAATCAGATTACTTAAGATTGGCGATAAGTAAAAAAAAACATATTTCAATTTACGTACTGAAAATTAATCATTTCAACAACTGTCTTACGCAATACAAGATAACTGTAAGGCAAATGTAATTGTAATTATTAGTTCTGTATTTTATTCTTTATTAAGTTGGCTTAAATTGCCAATAATCCCTTATAGGAATATCAAAACTCGGGATATGACTTAAGATTTGTGCAAATAAAAAAAATATATCATTTCAATTTATACACAGAAAATTAATAATTTCAGTAACTGGTTGTTTATTAGCCTTTCCAGTTCACCGCTCCTCTTTCTTTACGTCGTCCTTTACTGTCCATGCAGTGAGACTCTGGAATCAGTTACAAACCAATATAAGACTCGCTCCGTCCTTGGCATGCTTTAACGTGTTCCCCGCGGGGAGCACAAACGCCTGTGATCTGACGACAATCCAAGTTTCAAATCACAAATACTTAAAAAAAATTACACAAAACCGGAATAAAAATTGAACTAAAATTTAAAATAATCTTTTTTCTAGCGACATCTCTGAAAACCTTGTCAAATAATATATTAGTTTATGAGATATTGTTGAATAAACAGAGCGCCGAATTTTTTTGGTTTCTCAATATTTCCAGCATTAACGACCTGTCGCGCGGATCGAGTCCTGCGATGAGTCTCTCTTACGTAAATAAACATTACTAAGTCTCTCTTACGAAAATAAACATTACTAGTGATATATGCATTTGATTGGGTGAGTGTCATGAAGCATTGATTTGATCGTAACATTCCTTTGTTTATTTTACGTAATGTTAAGTTTATCTCCTTTATGAGTAACTTGAGTCTCCTTAAGAGTAATGACTATTATTTATTATCAGAAAACTACTTAAGTGTCATGTTTACTTGGTGTTGTAATCAAATATCAGTGGTTCTAAACAAAATATGTGTTTAAACTTAGAAATTAAAAACCGCTGAAATTGTGCCGCGCACAGGATTCGTGGAATTTGATTTTTAACGCGGTGAACAGGTTAAGGAGCGACTGAAAAACCTCTTAATTTCTAGTCAGTAAAATAACGTGTTTCGTTCCTGATTTTTCTTTTTATAATATTTAATGTTACATTTGTTGTTCAATAATAGGCAATTTCCCACTGTTTCTATAATACCTTAATTAATATATGTAAATATTTAATTCGTTTTTACGCAAGGGTGTCAGCAAAATGTGTATAAATATTATCACCGCCTAGTAAAAAAGGTAACAAGTGTTGTTTTTTGCTATATAAGTAGAATTGCCTATATAAATATTCTCGAGTTTGCTACCTGACCCGTCCAGTCTAATTTTTTTACGATCTGGCCCTTAGCGAAAAAAGTTTGCCGACCCCTGCTTTAGATAATGTGCAGATTTGAAAATAAACGTACAATTCGGTATGAAAATATTTATTAAGGGAGAATTTTTATTTTACCTATATATTTTTTTTACTATAATAACATTTTATTTTTCAGATAAAAAAACAAGTTACTGGCCAACAAACGTTCAGTACCACACACCTACAAGATATGTTAAACCTTCATGGCCGCCTGAAATAGATACTTCATACAAGCCGAGGTTTCCGGCTCCATACCTTTGGCCTACAGAATCAATTTATTTCTACTCATCCACATCTTCAACTTCTTCCTCCTCGCCTCCACAGGAAATCCGTGAAAAGAGAATTAAAAAAAAAGGAATTAGAAATAATGTTGAGAAGTACGATGAATCAGTTTCCTCCGATGATTGAGGAGTTACAAGATATGTTAAGCGATATGTAGCGATAGAAAACAAAGTTAATAGGACACAAAAACATAAATTCCTGAGTCAAAAAGTGTCAAAATCTGCTAAGATTTTAACACAACGGTACTCTAATACCAAGATAGATGGAAGTGGGTTGAAGACGGAGAAAAGACTGCTAAATAAATGTTGTAGAAATGCGTGTACTGAGAAGTATACGTAAGGTGACAATGTATGACAGAATACATAATTAAGTTATTAGGAATGAATGTAAACTTAAAAGGTCGTCTTCTTCTTCCTCTTGGTTTAGGTCGTATGACCTGTTTGTGACGGTAGGCTGTCCTGGGATGATGACGTCCAGCTGTCCTTCCATATTTTCGGCGAGCTTCCTGGTAGTCTCCTGCTGTTATGGTTTTCAGTCTTAGCGATTTTTGCCAGTCTTATATCCTCCATGCGGTCCACATGATCCCTCCAGAAGCGTCTTCTGTTTATTCCCCACCTCACTATGTCTTCAACGCCACAGACAGACCTTATCGTCTCATTTCTGATCCGATCTCTAAGAGTTCTGCCTGCAATGGAGCGTAGGGTTCTCATTTCTGCCACTCTGAGAAGGTTTTTTTGTCCTGTTGGTGTCGGCTCTCGCTTCTATCCCATATGTCATGATGGGGTGGACGCATGTCTTATATATCATGATCTTACTTTCGGTTAGCATGTATTTGTTTCTCCATATAGTGTCCCTTAAAAGGTTATATTTTAAATTATACGAACAAAAGTCTCTGAGATGGTTTGAACGTGTGGAAGGAATGGATGAAGAAAGCTAACAAAACAGTGCCAATATGAGTGGAAGGCATGGCAGACGAAGAACAAGAAAATAATAGACAGCTGCTCTGGCGTTATTTAGATTGGATATTTTACTTTTCCATAATTAATTAATTAAAATAATATTGTGTAAGTCAATCAGAAATGATATTATGTATGTTAACATTAAAAATAATAAGTTAAAATAAAATAAATGGAATTTTCCAACCTTAAAAACTTATGAATTGTATTACACTTTGATTATATTAAAATAAGTATTAAGTGGACTTATTGTCATGTAAAAATCTCTTCAGACCAATTAGATAGATGTTGAAAACTAGCCCTAAGTAAAACCAGACGGAAAAACCTGGGTATCAATGCAAATCGAACCCGTTAAATCCATTTTTGGAAAACTGGCATTTAACCATTTATGATCAAACTATTAAATAATTTAATTTTCTCGATCATTGAACGCTTGAATTCAATTTCCAAAGGAACTCAAAAAAAAGTCCGATATTTTTCTACCCAGTCTGGTTTTTAACATGGGGTGTTTCAACAGCTTTCAAATTGGTTTTGAATAATTACCATGCGGTAACAGACCTGCCGGATTGTAATGGTAATATTGAATTTTTAATATAAAAGCTTTCAAATTGGTTAGAAATATTACCATGCGGTAACAGACCTGCCGAATTGTAATGGTAATATTAAATTTTTAATATAAAAGCTTTCAAATTGGTTGGAATCATTACAATGCGGTAACAGCCCCGCCGGATTGTAATGGTTGTATTGAATTTTTAATACAAAAGGAATTTAAATGATACGATACGATACTCGTACATTAATACAGAAATCAATTTCATTTTTTACAAGCCCAAAGACTCAATGCTTTATTTAAAAATAAAAAGTACGAAATAGGTAAATATTTGTTGGATTTTTTTAATACTCATGATTGCTAGAAAAATCAAATAAAAAAACAAGGTGAGAAAAAATATAATTCATTTAAAAAACTTTAATATGTAGCATGTATCTCGAAATGTGATACTATTCATAATCGAACGCGGGCCATCGATTCTACAGCCCTTGATTAGAAAAACACGCTCTGCTTTACAATAGGGATTAAACACTTTTTACACCACACATTAAAGAATATTTGTCAAACTGTTATTTTCCGTAAGTATTTCAAGTATTATAGACTTTGTCCGCCTTTCTCCTATTTTTTCCCCCCAGTTTCATGTCAGATACCCCCAACGTTGAATATCACATGAGAGTAGGCATATTTGTCCCCGGCAGCCCGAAAAAGATCTCCAACGCCCCTTATGTCAATTCAATCACGTATATTGCGGAGCCAGGAGATTTGCCTCCTGCCAACACCCCTTCGGCCCTCTATTTTGCCTTGGATGATTTCTCCTATAATCTCCCTTAAATACCCTTAACTTATTCATATTTTTTTGACTTATTAATTTTTTTTCAAAAAATATTTTCAACAAAAGCTGAACGAACGAGTTTAAATAAAATATTATTTTTTGTTTGTGGTGCCCGTCTATGATGTATGTATGTAGTGTCAACCCCTCAAAAGTACATAAATTTAAAAAAAATAATCAATGAAAATAAACGAAAAGGGCATGTCCAAAACAGAAAAAAAATAAAAAGAAATAAAAACCAAGAAAATAACAATCAAAAGAAAGCATACAGTCTAATTGTTTATGAAACATTAAAATTTCTTTAAAAAGGAGCAAAGGTGGTGGAGCGCCGCTCCACCACCTTTGCTCCACCGCAAAAAAAGCACTGCATAAAACCCTATATTTTCCAAACGGTTATTATATTTGGAGAAACGAGTAGCCTAGTTGATAAGATGTTTGATTCCATCCCGGAATGTTGGGTTCGATTCTTGATAATACTCGAAAAATAAACAAAAAAGGTTTGTCTGTTGGCAATAATATTTCTAACACATACAATAATAAACTGCGAGTTCCTGGCCTACTTCGTTATTTCTAAACTTGAAGGTTCGATTAATAGGACGATTTATATGAGTGAATTAATCAACGGGAGAGTGACACGATTAGGTGTATCAAGGTGGCAAAAACGATTTGGAGATCTGTCACTTTGCCTTCCAATTGAGATATGACGCGATGATGAGGATAATGACACTAACGAGTATACTCATATGTAGTGACGATTTATGACCGAATACGGAATTATGTCATCAAAAGATAGTGTCAACTCAACAGTGGTGTATATATAAGACGGAAAATAGCTCAATAAAGTGAGTTAGGTATTTTAAACGAATGCTAGATGAAAACTGACTAAACAATTCTATGCAGCGAACTTTAATATTAATCATGAAAAAAATTTATCGAGAAAAGCAAGATTAAAAGAAAGGAAACTCGATTTTGGTAGAAAGAAAAGAAAGGTTAGACAGGTATCGTTGAAATTGTATAAGAATATATATTTTATTTTATTACATTTATAGTTCAACCTGGCGGGCTTATTGCAATTTACTATTTTCCCTCAACCACCCAGAAAGAAGTTTTAAATCCAATTTTGAAAAAAGATACGAATATTTTTTTAGTTATTATCGGGAGTGGATACCGCTGTCAACTTGACCACAGAGGTCTTCGCGATATTCGTATACAGTATAATATTTATGTTTAGAAGAAAGTCTGGTGATCTGTCTCCTACCTATCCCGACAGGGAAATCAGGATATATTATTAATGTACATATAGTGATATTTTATCTAACAGAAGCCGCCATAGATATGAGGATAAAAAAATGAGAAATACTACAGTTAATTGAAGGTATTGATATCTTTATTAAAAATCAATAATTACATTTCTGATTATAATTATATAAATCAATTACAGTTACTAAAAAAATCCGCCCTTTCTGATGCTGTGTATTCAATACACATCAAGACACATGTAAAAATGAGTGATTTAAAATCGAAAAAGTAAGAATATTCATAGCCAATCACTTAAATTCATTAAATTTTAAGTCAAAAGTGATAACAATTTAAATTTAATTGCTGAAAACATGAAAAAAAAATAGTAAAACATCGTACGACGTTCACAAAACGGACGGAGCGACCACCTCGAACGATAGCCGGTTAGCTACTAAAAAGAGAGAAGCGAGCGAACTGAGATTCTATTTCTTGCGTTCCCATATACCGAAGTAGAGTGAGAATGAGAAGTGAATAGCGTCGCTTCCTCACCCATAGTGATTTTTTCGAATGAATATACCAACGTCGCTCACTGACACACGTTTGATTGTATAGGTGAATTTATTCCGGATTTTAACAAAACATCCCTGATGTGGCCGATAAGTGCTAATTATTATTAATATTATTTTTTCATTCAATGCGTAAATGTATTACGGAGGAATACCTAAAATCAGAACCCAGTATTTATTATATTTATAGAGATACTCGTATTAAAGTTTTTAGAAGCAATCTGTACTAGTTACACATCACAGGACAGGAAGGGTTAATATCAATCAATTCTAGTTGCATATGGAGAAAAGGCGTTGCAAATGATCGATGAAAAACTTTCAATGTCTCTAAAACGTTAAAATCTTAGTTTCACGAGTTTCAGAATATAAAAAATGAACCTCACGGGCCGGAGATCTGGCTCGCATCCTTAATTTGGCCATGCCCTAGTCTTCGAGTAGTTAGTGTATGTTAATGATTGTGTAAACTTACGTTTAATACTTTTAAATGAAAAAATGCTTCAAATTTAAGTATTTTTGCGTTAATGACAGAATCTAATACGTACACAAAAAATGTTTTGTTTCCGAATGTACATAAATGTTGTTTCCGAATGTATGTAAATGTTGTTTCGAATGTATGTAAATGTTGTTTCCGAATGTATGTAAATGTTGTTTCCGAATGTATGTAAATGTTGAGATAATCATGTATAAATAATAATATAAAACAGTTGACTCCTCCCCTATCAGGAATGTTCCGTAAGTGACCACGCCCCCTGGGAACGTATATAAAGGGTTGTTGGCACTACCCCGCCCCTAAGAGAAAACACGTATAAGGGATTATACTCAAGAAAATGTAGCATGGTCCTTGTGACGTTAGATGAAATCAGGAAGCATGGCAGCATCACATGGCTGGCATCAACGAGCAAAAAACCTAACTATTTGGAGTCAACTTGGGGAGACCTTCATCCAGCAGTGGATCGACCCTGGTTGACAATGATGATGATGATGACAGATGTTGGATACCCAGAATCCCTTTTGGACCTCTGCCGGACAAAATTTATTAATATCAGACCCGACAATCCTCCGGAAATGATGAGGGAAATTTCATCGAAAGTTCAGAAGAACGGTCTTTTTCAAGACTAAGCAAACTCCCTCTTTCAGCGCTAACTCACAGATGCATTGAATATCCAAAATCGATATAATATTCAGAACGAAAACATCCTACAAAACGCACAAGTTTATAAGATCTTGTTTCCATACTTTTATCAAGTGCATTTGTGCAACTCTTTTTTACAATATCAAATTACGCGGTAATGTTGAAAAAAATCTCCTTCATTATATTATATGTTATATACAAGTATAAGGATTAGGTAGAGTATTGCGGTCTACTGTTAATTTCGAAATTCATATGTGACCCACGTGCTGAAAAGTTTGCCCAGGCCTGGTTCAGAAAGCAATGCAATATTCTGCGCATTGTGTGAACCATTGTTTCTCAGCATTTTAAGTCTTACGACTCCCCGAAATAAAATTAAGGATTCGTAACCCCCCTGAATTTTTTTAATGTTAAGGCATGTGCACGTGGTCGTCCAGATGTTATACTTGCACAAAGACAATAAGTTTCCAGGGAGAGGGGGCTTGTGTATTTTTTTTTTGCTGAAAAGGGGGTAGTGGGTCAAATAAGTTTGGGAACCTATGGTTTAAACTAATAATAAATATTCTGACCATGTATTACTATCCAGATAATTTATTTTTAATTTATTGTTTTATAAATATTTACATTATCCTTTAACCCTTTATAGGGCCAGTTTTTATTTTTGAGATATTGAGTTTTTTGTTGAATAAATCATTATTATGTGTATCAAATCAACTTTATTTCTTCGAAAATGTGTTTTAATTTTTTTTTCTTGGAAATGAAGCGGTCCCATATGAGACCTGTGCCCATTTCAGGGGTCATGTCAGCGGTCGCAAAAGTGACCAACGAATGTTTAGGTAATAATATCTAAGTTAAGGTTGTAGTAGGAAATACAATTCTTATATGAGATATAATGAATGGTGATTTACTTATAATACCTATTTACATATTTGACAATAAATTAACCGGATGTTTAGATCGTTGCTACTGAACATGCAGCTAACTTAACGACGATCCGTCTTAAATAAGACCTCTGCCCGTCCACTACATTTGACAATTTGACATTTGTGTTACTTAAAAACGTTTCATTAAGAAATTGAATCCTTATAAGTATAACCATAAGGGTGGTCGCATATGCGACCGATTTCTGCTTATGCCCGTTAAAGGGTTAAATTACGTTTTATATATTATATAATATTACATATGGTATACTTGTCACATTATACAGCAGATGTCGTCGTTTTTCATTTAGAAGTATTTCTACGCAATTTTTTAATCGATTCATGATCAATTTGACGACATCTATGAATATCTACAACCTTATACCTTGCATTCAATATGATTCTAATTGTTTTGTTTTTTGTTAGATAATTTTTAATCGATTCATGATAAATTTGACGACATCTATGACTATATACAATCTTATACCTTGCATTCAATATGATTCTAATTGTTTGGTTTTTTGTTAGATAATTTTTAATTGATTCATGATAAATTTGACGACATCTATGACTATATACAACCTTATACCTTGCATTCAATATGATTCTAATTAATTTGTTTTTTGTTAGATAATTTTTAATCGATTCATGATAAATTTGACGACATCTATGACTATATACAATCTTATACCTTGCATTCAATATGATTCTAATTGTTTGGTTTTTTGTTAGATAATTTTTAATTGATTCATGATAAATTTGACGACATCTATGACTATATACAACCTTATACCTTGCATTCAATATGATTCTAATTAATTTGTTTTTTGTTAGATAATTTTTAATCGATTCATGATAAATTTGACGACATCTATGACTATATACAATCTTATACCTTGCATTCAATATGATTCTAATTGTTTTGTTTTTTGTTAGATAATTTTTAATCGATTCATGATAAATTTGACGACATCTATGACTATATACAATCTTATACCTTGCATTCAATATAATTCTAATTGTTTGGTTTTTTGTTAGATAATTTTTAATCGATTCATGATAAATTTGACGACATCTATGACTATATACAATCTTATACCTTGCATTCAATATAATTCTAATTGTTTGGTTTTTTGTTAGATAATTTTTAATCGATTCATGATAAATTTGACGACATCTATGACTATATACAATCTTATACCTTGCATTCAATATGATTCTAATTAATTTGTTTTTTGTTAGATAATTTTTTCGAGTTTTAGAATAATTTCTAGCGTTAATTAAACCCTCAGTACTTTCACTACATCAAGTACAGCTTTTGATGGAAATTCTTCCATATTGAATTGTATTACACTTCCACTGTACATCCATGGTGTATTGCCATGTGGCACAATGTCTTCCAACCAACCACAAATATGTTTAAGAGGCCTTAAGAAATAACTAGACTGAAATTCTTTTTTTTTTTATCTGGGTTTCAACGGGAATCAACCCCGTAGCCCCCGAGATTAAAGACAGGCGTTTTATCAACTAGGCCACGGAGGTCTTCGTATTGGATTTTGATATAACATTATCTATTGAATTATGTTGTTGGCTTCGGTGTATGTCATTAATTTAAATTAACATTTTATTTCATTGTTTTCAATTTCATTTATAAGTTCCTCACCCTCATTTTACAAGTTTATTCAAGCAGCAGCCTGTTTTTTTTTAACGCTAAGTTCTTTCCTGATACTAAAGTTAGCTCGATTAGTATTATTATACTTGAGAAATTGTAGCATGGTCCCTGTGACAGTTCACAAGTTTGGTCCAATACAACCTTGTAACGACGTTCAGTAATTTTAATTATTTTATCAACTTTAATATAAGCCTCGATTCTAATAAATAGTAAGTTATTTAGGTAAATACATTACACAAAACTAACAATAATGACAAATTAATAGATCCTGTTACAAATTAGCAAATATGAGGCAGTTTGTTAAAATCAAATAATATTTGGTGACGTTTGTCAAAAGTCACTACGTTAATCTGCATTGACTAGGGATGGGGTATACGATAATTGGATTTACGATTTTTTTATACCTAAAATTAAATGTTCGTAATTAGTATTAATTCATAGTGGATCTTGGCCTATTTAAAGATAGATTCAAATCATACAATACATTAGAAAGTCAGTATAATGAAAATTAGGAATTAAAACGTCAGTTTAGAGAAAAACATTTTTCGATTTATATAAAAAACAATTCGATATGTAAAAAAAAACGATTTTACCCCATCCCTTTGAGACATGACATTTCAAATGTAACAGGAACCATCCTACATTTTCTCAAGTATAGTTTATTAGGCATTTCAACCTATAAAGAGAACGATTTTTTACATAAAACAATTTAAAAGACAGGAGGCAGAATTAGAATATGTAAGAACTACCGTATTTCAAAATATTTAAAGAGTTTATACATTCAGGTGTGTGACTATAAATTAATGAAGAATTGAATGCGAATAGGTGAGACATGTTTAACGAACGGGGGACATTTGCAATTGAATAAAATTTGTATGCGGTGCGCAGATAACACTAAAAAAAATATGGTCGAGTAGCTCTTTTTTCTTCCTTGGTATAATGATAGAAACACCTGAACTGTTCCCGCTTCTCCTTCTCTCCCCAGTTGCGTCCAGCGCCATCTTGACATATTTCAAATTTTTATCCCATTTATTACCCTATTAGTTCAAAGATGGCGTTAATTTTATAAAATTCAAACATTTTTTATTGTTTTAAAGATTATTTTTATTTATTAACCCTTCCTTCCCTGTGATGTGTAACTAGTACACATTGCTTCTTAAAACTTTAATATCTCTATAAATATAATAAATACTGGGTTCAGATTTTAGATATTCATCCATAATACATTTACGCATTGAATGAAAAAATAATCATTAGCATTTATCGGCCACATCAGAGATATTTTGTGAAAATCGGGAATAAATTCACCAATACAATTAAACGTGTGACGTAGGTATATTCATTCTAAAAAACCGCTATGGGCGAGGAAGCGACGCTATTCACGTCTCACTCTCACTCTTCTTCGGTATATGGGAACGAAAGAAATGGAATCTCAGTTCGCTCTCATCTCTCGCTCAGTAGCCAGCGGGCTTTCGTTCGAGGTGGTCGCTTCGCCCGCTTTATGAACGTCGTCCGATGTTTTTTTTTCGTGTTTTCAGCAATTAAATTTCAATTATTATCACTTGTCACTTCAAATTTAATTAATTTAAGCGATTGGCAATGAATATTCCTATTTTTCCGATTTTAAATCGCTCATTTTTACATGTGTATTGATGTGCATTGAATACACAGCACCGGAACGAGTGGATATTTTTAGCACAGGAAGGGAAAGGTTAATGCAAAATATAAGGCAATCTATATTGTCTCCTACTGGAAACAAGTACCTAATTGATAAACGATTAACATAATTAGTGATAATCGGCGATGACATTCAATTCAATAGTTTCCGAAGGGATCTTCACTCAACCTTAAATCGATTTATCTTCAAACCGATTGATAACTCTGTGGCGGTCGTCGCACACTCGGAACACTGTGGGCGTCCATACACACGGTCAATGACCGATGAAGTGACCTTTGCATTCCTCGACAAATCTAAATAAACAAGTCCAAAGTTCACACGCCAGCCATTCAACCTATAGCCCGGAGCGGATCGCATTCCATACTAGAGCGAGAACGCACCACGCTTGTCTCGCGAGTTCCGTATTTGAATGATACCTACATACAACATTAATCGTTTTTGCATTCGCAGAAACGAGACGTAGGCATATCGCGAGCGCATACCCACGCACATTCTAAAATTATATAAATACCTACGTTACTAATAAAATTCCTCTCTTTCCGCATTGCGATCTAACGAGTTTTATTTATCAACAAATCATCATCATCTCTCTCCATCTAGGATACATTTCCTAAAACTCCGATCTAGTGATGTTAAATGATAGTTCCCTGATTTTCCTCTACAACGCTTTGCACTGAATATTTATTTTGTTAGTTTTTCTTCATCAATTCGTTCCACATGCCCTAACCATCTCAGAGTTGTCTTCATCTTGCTCAACACATCATCAACAGTTCACGCTCATCCTTTATCATTTCATTCTGTATTCAGTCATACATTGTCACTCATTTCTACAGTATTTATTAGACTCTTTTCAATCTTGTTTTACCTTCACGTTTCAATATTGATATTCATCATAATTGATAGTTTATAGATAGAAATTAATTATTCTTGTATACCTCTAAATTCTAATTGTAGTATTACTACTGAAATTTTTTTTTGTGGACGATAAAAGACCGTACATTGTAATAACATTAAAATTAATCCCTTTTTTAAGAAATTGTTTAAAAAAATATTTGTATTACAAACCGTTAAACCGTTGGTCAACGCATCAGTTACATGTATTTAAAACCTGTACACCGCGTGCGCGGCACAATTTCGGCGTTTTTTAATTTCTAAGTTTAAACGCGCATTCTTTTTAGAATCACTGAAATTTGATTACAACACAATGTAATCATGACATTTAATTAATTTTCTGATAATAAATAATAGTCATTACTCTTAAGGACATTTGAAACTTGGATTGTCGTCAGATCACAGGTGTTTGTGCTTCCCGCGAGGAACACGTTAACTAACTGCAATTGCGAATTACTCTCAGTGTGTGTGTACGGACAGTCGCAGGGGCGGCAGCTAAGGGACTGTCCAGATGAGGCGTTTTACACCCGATTCAAGTATCACGTTTCGAATTAACCAAGGTAAATTGATCTAGCTTCGCGGTATTTTACCTCCTAACTCAATCGCACGGAGGAAGGAGACATTTTACAGAAACATACATGTTCGTAAATTTCATAAATACCGCGAAGCTAGATCAATTTATCTTGATTAATTCGAAACGCGCTACTCCAATCGCGTGTAAAACGCCTCATCTGGACAGGGTCTACTAGCATCATCACTTGCACACGGAATAATATTGTTAAATTGTTTTTTTTCGATATCGATATATTATATATGAACTGCTCAGCTCTCATGACCTCCCCAGAGAAGTAAGGACTCAGGTAGACAAAGCTGCAGTTGTAGCGGGCTGCCTGAGAGATGTCATATGGAGGAATAGAGATATGAGAATGGATAGCAAGGTACGCATTTATAAGACCTGTGTGCGACCTATCCTCACATATGGCATCGAAGCGAGGGTGAACACTGTCAGGACAAAAAGTATGCTAAGGACAACGGAAATGAGAACTCTACGCGCTATTGCTGGGAAGACTTTGCGTGATCGTGTAAGGAACACCACAATCCGAGAGGTCTGTGAGGTCCAAGATGTGGTCAGATGGGGACGACAGCGTCGACGATACTGGTACCAACATGTACAGAGAATGAATTCCACAAGAATTCCATACATAGCTCTGCATGGGGTGCCGGATGGACGGCGTCCACCAGGGAGACCCCCGAAACGATGGAGAGATAGCTGGAGCTCAGCATCACAGGACAATCCTGCAGTAACAGACTCTTGAGAGTCTACAGAAAGTTTAAGAAGAAGGATAAATGAAAGATTAAATTCCTTAATAAACTTTTTAGGTATAACCGAGCCACTTTATAGGGAAGAATGAGTAACGTTTTAACTGTTGTCATTATGTTATATTTAGGTTTATTATATATATTTTTTCTTGTTATTTGATCTAATTGGGTTAAGGTTGAACCTGCATCAAATGTAAAATAAAATAAATAAATACATTTTGACATATCTGGAAAGGGAATAGGGTTAAAATATAATTCAAAGTCAGACCTTTAATACATACATCTAAAAAAAATTTTACATACATACTAGGTTAGTCAAAAAGTTTTGAAAGCGGAAATGAAAATACATTTTTTTTGGGGGGAAATCACTTTTATTGCTCAGTATAGTCTCCCATAAGATCAATACACTTGGTCCAACGATCTTCCAACTTTGTTGTCCCATTTTTTTGAAACCCAAAACTTCAGCTAAAATATGCCATGTTGTTCCATGTGAAATGCCTATGGTGTCAGCTATCACATCCACAGTCGATCGATGATCTCCCAAAACCATATCCTGTATTTTCGCTATGATTTCTGGTGTTGATGCACTTTTTGGACGTCCTGAGCGTGGATCGTCTTCAACGCTTGTACGGCTACACTTAAACTCCAAAACCCATCGGTGAACGGTTGGAAATGAAGGAGAAGACTCCTTTAATACTTTCACCATCTTTGCATGGATCTCAGTAGCCGATAAACCTTCCGAAACAAATAATTTAATCACTGCACGATATTCGGATTTTCCATTGTTAAAAAATACACTGACACGTCAACTTCAAATGGCTTGTAAACAATGAATGAATTGACAGATCGAAATGAAATTTTGAGTACGTTCTTATGAAAGATGAAATATTAAAATGGCGTAGAAATTTTGGTTTTTCTACTGCTCCATAGATGTCGCTTTCAAAACTTTTTGACTAACCTAGGTTTAAGTAGCGTGTTTCGAATTAACCAAGGTAAATTGATCTAGCTTCGCGGTATTTATGAAATTTACGGATATGTATGTTTCTGTATAATGTCTTCTTCCTCCTAACTCAATCGCACGGAGCAAGAAGACATTTTATAGAAACATACATGTTCGTAAATTTCATAAATACCGCGAAGCTTTACCTTGGTTAATTCGAATCGCGCGTAAAACGCCTCATCTGGACAGGGTCGAACGGTGATGGGGCGTGTAGGAAAAACAACACTTGGACCACCTTACGAGTATAAAGTCATACTTCACCGTCGGAATTTTATCATTAATGTTAAATTGACATTCACGTATTTGTTATAAACCTGTTTTGATTATTATTTATTTATTAACAAAATACACGACTTATTTGTACTTTATAAATAACAGTCATAAATATAAAAAATAATACCTTATCGAGATCTCCTATAAAATAAACATACATTAAGCATAAGAATTATTTTATTTATTTCACCTGGCGAGTTTATTACCACGTAACAATCTCTTCCAACCAACCAGAGAGAGGTTTTAATGGACCCTAAGTGAAAACCAGACTGGAATTCCATTTAAAAAAAATCTGGATCCCAGAGGGGATCGAACCCGCAACCTCCGGATCGGCAGACAAGCGTCTTACCACCAGGCCACGGAGGTCGAAGAATCTCTCGATCTAGAATCTTCGGTGAGAATATTTGATGTCCGACGCCATTGAAGATGGAGGTGGTAATGAACTCCATTCGAATCCATCTTTTGATGTAAATAATATTTCATGGTCACTCGCTGTCCATCACAGGGCGGCAAGTGTTAAGGCGATTCACACCATTGAAATTGATGTCTATAGTTATACTAAAAAAAATGTAGCACGGTCCCTGTGACGTTTGAAATGTCATGTCTCAAAAAGATGGGGTAAAATAGTTTTTTTTTTTACAAATCGAATAGTTTTTTATAAATCGAAAAATTGTTTTTCTCTAAACTGACGTTTTAATTCCTAATTTTCATTATACTGACTTTCTAATGTATTGTATGATTTGTATCTATCTTTAAATAGACCAAGATCCACTATGAATTAATACTAATTACGAACATTTAATTTTATGTATAAAAAAAATTAAATCCAATTATCGTATGCCCCATCCCTAGCCAACGCGGACTAACGCAGTGACTTTTGACGAACGTCGCCAAATATTATTTGATTTTAACGAACTGACATATTTTTGCTAATTTATAACAAGATGTATTGATTTGTCATTATTTTTAGTTTTATGTAATGTATTTACCTAAATAACTTGCTATTTATTAGAATCGAGGCTTATATTAAAGTTGATGAAATAATTAAAATTACTGAACATCATTACAAGGTTGTATTTGGGCAAATTTGTGAACTGTCAAGGGACCATGCTACATTTTCTTTAGTATAGTCATATGTAAAAAAAATGTGCATACCATCACGCCTTGCCCGTTTAGAGGTAGTCAGAGAAGAAAGATCTACACGCTTTTCTATTCATGCACACAGCTCTCACCTCATCTAAATTCTTAAATCTCGTCATACATATTCATGTTTTTCATACTTCTTAGCTTTTCTTCATTCAAAATTCATCCAACTATATATCATTCCATTCTCGCCAATTTGAAAAGTAAATGATAGTTATTGATCGATCTGAAATTAATGTAATATAAAAGTGTGAAAGGGAAGTACGAGGTATATCCAGAAAGTAAGTGTACTGAATTTTTGTAGGTTACAATTTTTTTTATTTAAACAAAAATATTACGTGGTTACCGTAGTACATATGTAAGCTATTTTTCGACATAGTCGCCATTCCTCTCAATGCAGGTGGTGAAGCGGGGTATCAACTTTTTGATGCCTTCCTCGAAGTAGTTTCCCGCCAACCCCTCCATCTACTTCTCCACCTCCTCCTTTACCTCCTCGTCGGTTGAAAAGCTTTTTCCGCCCATGTGCAGCTTCAGGAAGGTAAAGAGATAGTAATCTGAAGGTGCTAGGTCAGGGGAATGCGCGGGATGGTTCAGGACATCCCATTTAAACGAGGCGAGCAGTTCCTTCGTGGCGTTGGCCGTGTGTGGTCTGGCATTGTCGTGCAGCAGGCAGACTCCCTTTGTCAGTATGCCTCTCCTCTTGTTCTGAATCACCCTCCGCAATTTTTTTAGGGTCTCACAGTATCTTGCAGAGTTGATGGTCTCCCCTTGAGGCATATATTCAATTAAAATTATGCCTTGACAGTCCCAAAACACGGATGCCATGATTTTCTTAGCTGAAATTGTGGTTTTGAACTTTTTGGCGGAGGGTGAAGAGGTGTGACGTGACCGTTTTTAAACTCGCGACACCACTTGTACACACTCGTACGATTCATAGCTTTATCACCATATGCAGTTTTCACCTCATTATAAACCTCAACCGGAGGTTTTCCCTTCCAAACGAGATAACGGATGACGCCGCGTATTTCGCACTTGGCGGGAGATTGGATTGACATTTTTCACGAAACGTGTTGTCTGTCGACACTTCTCAACGTACTGACCTCGAACCGGTCTCGTTGCGGAGGGGAAGGGTCAGGCTTCACGGAAGTGTAGCCATCATGTCGAAAATAAAATCCATCCGGTCGTGAGAGCCTCATACACTTACTTTCTGGATACGCATAGTAAATACTATATGGGAAAGAAATGAAAGATCAGAGCAAGTGTTCTGCTATTTAGGTAGGATTTTCTTAGATGGTTTAAGAGTTATGAGGGATATCGAACGACGTGTAACGATAAGAACAAAGTCAATTGGGCACTTAAATATAAATACTCGAACCGGAGCTCTAATATAAATATTCCATCCAATATCAGAAACTTTATTGTTGACATAAATTTTCTGGTTGATCGCAAATGGTAGCAATAAATCCGCTGAAATATACATTTTAAATAGATGTTCAGTTCCTGTATTGATCGTTGTTTTTATTTAATTCAATTAACAAGTTTTTAATTCAATAAATTGTCGTTTCTCGAAGTTCGTAAAACAAGGTCCATGTGTACCTTACATGTGGTCTTCAAATTTCCTGGAAATCGGCACATAAAAGATTACCCCTTCCCTAGCATTTTTTCTCCACTGTCTAGTCAGGGCTAACCTGAGACTCGCGTAAAGAGTGCAATGGCAATTAGCCCCGCATTTAATGAGGCCCCGAAATAAAAAGGTTTAAAGTTAAGTACATTTTTTTCGGCTCTAGCATATTTCAATTAGGCGGCCTCTGTTTATTTATTTAACACTTTTATTGCAAATACAAATTGTCGGGCTTATTGCCAGGCGGTAATCTCTTCCAACAAACTAGACAAAAGTAAATGAAGCAAGTAACATGATAGCAAAAAAACATTCAAATGACTATCCGTCCCTATGAAATCCATGAACACACGTGAGAATATGTCCACAAACCCCACAAAGACGGGCAATCACCCGAACATTCCTTTTCATATAAAGTGAAATATCATCAATCAAAGGAAAAGGAAGGGATGGTAGAGAGAAAAGGAAAAAAAACAGGAATGTAACACGTTATATAACTGACTAGAAATCATATTAATGTAATTATAACCTCTAATTCTTGTTATTCGTATATTTTGAAATAATTAATGCTTTTTGCGTGTCATTAAATTGTGCTGGCACCGTGTCCTTTCTGCTTGACCCAAATTATTCCCATTACACAATAAATAACACGTGCCTATCGAGTGTTTATCTTTCTTTTTTTTATATAACCTGGCGAGTTTATTGCCATGTGGCAATCTCTTCCAGCCAACCAGAAAGATGTTTTTATAGGCCCTAAGTGTTAACCAGACTGGAATCCTATTTAAAGAAATCTGGGTTCCAGCGGGGATCGAACCCGCAACCTCCGGATCGGCAGAAAAATGTCTTACCGCCAGGCCACCTTCAATGGAAATTAAAAATACGATCACCTTCGAAAAAACGATCTGCTACTTTTGTATTTCAGGTAAGTACGAGTATGTACATACATACGTACCATTACACCGTCTCTCTGTTGGGGTAGACAGAGAAGAAGATGTGACAGGTTTTCTTATCACAACACACATATTTCCCTTGTTATACATCCATACACATTCTCATACAGCTCCTACGGTTTCTTCAACTTAACATTTCCTTCTTTCCAAATATCATACACTTTATTCAACCACACTTTACTTGGTATTTGTCTACCACACCTTTCACTTACATTAGCACTGTATGGTTTTTTGTTAGTATTTCTTCATTATTTTGTTCCACGTGCTCAATCCATATCGGAGTGGTCTTCTTCATATTAATAACACGTCCATCTTCAGTTAACATTCATCCACAATCACTTCATTCGTTTAGGTAAATAATACCTACTTTAATACTGCAATTTTTATAAGTCATACTAAAGTTACTAAAACTAAAAACTAAAAACAACAGTAATGCCAGTTTAACGGTTAGACTGATTTATGCTTCGCTTGGAAAGTGACTAAGCTTGTTTAATAAAAATATTTATTACCAATATATTACATAAATCGATTCAAAACATTTTTTGTAGCATAAATAAGTACATTTTAAATAGATATTTTATGGGTGAAAATATTTGGGTACTGTTAACATCCTTACATATAGTTATGTTGGTATAAATCTTTATATATAATTTACCTAATACCATGAAGCCAAAAATGAAACAAAACAAACTGTGACCGTGATAAAAAAATGAAACAAAACACATGGAAGCTACTGCGTTACGCTAGTATTCCAATTTTAAAACACATGCTATCAAAATAAAACAAGTCGGCAATTAGAAGGTATAAATTGGGTTTTGTATTTTTCTGATGACAGTTAATATATTTTTTTTATTACGAGTAACACGCATTGAAAAATAACGTTTTTATCAAATTAAATGTCACATAATTTGATGATGTTTTAAAATGATAAAATGCGAAAAAAACTCTATTTTTTTTGACGTGTTGAATGCAAGTTTGTAACATTCAGTACGACATTAACTTTTCAGCTTAAAATAAACCGTTTTTTTTTTAAATGCCTTGAATACTCAAATTGACAAAAAAGAACGTGTTGCAGCAAACCGAAGAAAAACAAAACAACAACTATGTATGGCCACAAACTATAAACGCTGAACAAAGACAATATCGAGGATCAAAGATCACGGATCTCCAACGAAGATCGGCAAAACCTAAATAAGAGACGCCGTCAAGCTAAGGCAATTCATATGGTGATTGGTAATATGCTGCAATTGTACGAGGCATATCCAGAAAGTAAGTGTACTGAATTTTTGTAGGTTACAAAAAAATTACGTGGTTACCGTAGTACATATGTAAGCTATTTTTCGACATAGTCGCCATTCCTCTCAATGCAGGTGGTGAAGCGGAGTATCAACTTTTTGATGCCTTCCTCGAAGTAGTTTCCCGCCAACCCCTCCGTCCACCTCTCCACCTCCTCGTCGGTTGAAAACCTTTTTCCACCCATGTGCAGCTTCAGGGAGGTATAGAGATAGTAATCTGAAGGTGCTCGATCAGGGGAATGCGCGGGATGGTTCAGGACATCCCATTTAAACGAGGCGAGCAGTTCCTTCGTGGCGTTGGCCGTGTGTGGTCTGGCATTGTCGTGCAGCAGGCAGACTCCCTTTGTCAGCATGCCTCTCCTCTTGTTCTGAATCACCCTCCGCATTTTTTTTAGGGTCTCACAGTATCTTGCAGAGTTGATGGTCTCCCCTTGAGGCATATATTCAATTAAAATTATGCCTTGACAGTCCCAAAACACGGATGCCATGATTTTCTTGGCTGAAATTGTGTTTTTAACTTTTTGGCGGAGGGCGAAGAGGTGTGACGCCACTGTTGAGACTGCCTTTTGGTTTCAGGCGTGTAGTGTGCAACCCAAGTTTCATCTCCAGTAACGACGGAGCGGAGATATTCATCTCCATGGAGTTTGCAGCGCCTCAAAAACTCTTGCCCGGCATTATTTATTTCGCACTTGGCGGGAGATCGGATTGACATTTTTCACGAAACGTGTTGTCGCGTCGACACTTCTCAACGTACTGACCTCGAACCGGTCTCGTTGCGGAAGGGAAGGGTCAGGCTACACGGAAGTGTAGCCAACATGTCGAAAATAAAATCCATCCGGTCATGAGAGCCTCAGTACACTTACTTTCTGGATACGCCTAGTAGATTAGAACAGCCCATTCTTAATGAGACGTGATAAGATAGAATATAATATAAGTAGTTGTAACAATTAACTTGCATTTAGTATTTGTTTTTCGCACATCTTTGGATGAACTTTTCAGCTAGTAAATAAATAAGAAGCCCCCGCGCCCAAACTTTGAACAGCCCTGCAATTTTCCATGCTGGCCCTACAGACAATAATTGAAACTAATATTTTCTAAGCAGTTTTGTTTCGGCGTGTTATCATAAACGTTGTGTGGGTGGTCCTGTTCAAAATTAAGTCAAAATATGTTCTGTAACAATGCTGGCATTGCTGAAGGTAAATTTTTTATTATATTATTTATAGTTAAGGCATTAACATTGTGGAGGTTTAAAGCCATTGTAATTTGTTTAAACGATTTACCTGGCTCAATAGGATATGCTATACATACTGCATGATTTTAAGAATAAATTAAAGAAGCTTTATTCATCTCAAAATATTCTTCATCCTTAACTCCCACAATTTTACAACCCTAATGCCTACTTTCCTAGAGGTTTATCTTTAATTTTGATTCGTGTTAGTTCTTGAAAGAAATTGCTTTAAAAAAATAAATCTACCAAATGTATTTGCATGACAATGATAAACAAATAAGTGAAAATCAGAATGCAACCTTTTTTTTAAATCTAGGTATCGACGGGAATTGAATCCGTAATCTCCGAGTAGGAAAACAGGCGTCTTACCAACTAGGGTAAACATATCGCAACATAGGAAAAAAATATTGAAAGTGCTACGGAAACTATTGGCGAGAGAAGTCGAAAAAAAGAAACTTTATGTTGAGCGTCGTAACAACTATGCTGTTTAAATCATCAAATGATTCCACCCTTCTTTATGTTTTGCAATTCTGTCTTTTATAATTTAATAAATTTTTTTATAAAGCTCTAATTCTATATAAATATTTGATTTAACACTAGAAACTAATTTGATATATAATTTTATGATTTGTAGAAAGTGATAAACCGCTAAATTGTATATTATACTGGGAGGGTAGATATATTCGCATGATGTTTCTGTTTTTATAACTGCTAGACAAGTGTTTAATTAAATAAATAGATTACTATTTCTTAAATTTCGTGAAATAATGTATAATATATATGGTACACATAATGTATCTTCTAGGAAGGTGGCACATTTCCTAGAAAGTGGGCCCTTTATTGTTTTATCCTTTACCGACTGTTTTTAAGCCCTTTTACTCCACCTACGTTTAGTGTAGTTTCAGTTTGCAAACCTGGCGGTTGTGTAAGCGTATTGCTTTTCAAATTTCGTGTTATAAATTTAAAAAAAATCATTTAACTCTTAAAAGAATTATTAAATTTAAGTTCAACTGTTTGATTAAAAAAACATCGAAAATGTATCCTAACTCGTCTGCCACCAAAGAGGGTAAGCTTTCATGTTGTTTTAATTTTTATAGCTGCTAGACACTAATAAAAAATCGCATATAATCTTTCAAAGAATAATTATTTACATTTTGTTAGAGAATACGTGAATATTTATCTCATATTTACATTTTGTTAGAGAATACGTTAGTATTTATCTCATATTTACATTTTGTTAGAGAATACGTTAATATTTATCTCATATTTACATTTTGTTAGAGAATACGTTAATATTTATCTCATCAATGCTATCCTAAAAATTAAAACGACTGTTTTTGTATGGGCATATTTTATTTATTTTTATTCACAATACAGGCTTAGCCTAGTATAACATAATAAACAGTATGGATATTACCATTACCCATGACTATCCCAATTTTTTTTCTAATATGCTTGGATATTACTCCATAAGCGAAAGATCTTATATTATATATACACACATGTTTATATACTATGTGTAAATATACAAATTGCTAAAGGGGAAAATAGCAAACCGTGGTTAAGGGAAAAATAGCCATGTTGGTTGACAATTTTTTATTTAATGTACCGGACAATTGTGTACGCCATTGTGAATCAAGATATATTATTTATAGTTAAGGTATTAACATTGTGGAGGTTTAAAGACATTGTAATTTGTTTTATCAAACACTGTTTATTCCACTTTCTTTGCAAAAAGTGGAATAAACAGTGTTTGATAAAACAAATTAAGCTGCTTTTAAGGCCCTGTCCAGATACGGTGTTTTACACGCGATTTAAGTAACGCGTTTCGAATTAACCAAGGTAAATTGATCTAGCTTCGCGGTATTTATGAAATTTACGGATATGTAAGTTTCTGTATAATGTCTTCTTCCTCCTAACTCAATCGCACGGAGGGAGAAGACATTTCACAGAAACATACATGTTCGTAAACGTGCCCATACCATCTTAATCGCCTTTCCTCTATCTTGCTGCTGATGTTTGTAACACCTAGGCTTCCACTAATGCGTGAGCTTTTTATTTTGTCTCTTAGGGACACACCAGCTGACCATCTTAGCATGCGCATTTCAACAGTTCATAGTTGCCTAGAGTAAGAGCTATATTTTTACATACATATACGAGTATGTTTATAAAAAAATGATTAATTATTTAAGGTCGGGTTAGGGATTATATTTTAACTTTATCCTCTTTTATTATCCCATTTCTTTCCCGGATAAATTAACATTTTCGTTAAATTTGTTGCAGTTTTATTAAAAAATGGAGTCGCGTGGTTTAATTGGATATTTCACTTTAAAATTTGGAGAGCACGAGGTCTAACTCTGAATACAACTCACGAAATTTTGATAATAAATTAGTATTTAGTACGATATTTAGGTCGGACTTGGAATTCAGACCATATTCTAATTATTTTGTCGAATTTATTTCACAAGATTTTTGAAAATCATTTAGTCTAATGCGGAATTCCACAAAATTATTTCTAATATATTAAATAAATTAGGAGGTATTCTTGAGTTCCATCCACGTGTTTTTGTTTAAAGATTATGTAAATGTTTATTCCTTGAAGTATATTTTACGAGCCGCTACCTGGAAGCAGGCAGAGACTTAAAATCTGTCTTGGATGCAGTCCCGTTTCTAGACACTGTGGTGCCCTTAAACAAGCTAGAAAATGCCGCCTTTATATTTCCATAAACGCAATTATTAACAAATTAAATTTAAGTTTTCTAAACTGTTATTAATGCTTTAGATAAAATAGAATTTTATTATTCTGTTATTCGCATAACTATAGTTCGGAAATTCTAGGATGAGTCCTGTGACAGCTCACAAATTTGCCCCAATACAACCTTGTAACGATGTTCAGTAATTTTAATTATTTTATCAACTTTAATATAAACCTCAATTCTAATAAATAGCAAGTTATTTAGGTAAATACATTACATAAGGTTGTATTGGGGCAAATTTGTGAGCTGTCACAGGACTCAACCTAGAATTTCCGAACTATAGTCATCGACTCGTATTGAACCAAAATCATGTAAAATATTAAAAGAAACCTTACCTTCCTACATAGCACCTACCTGAATACAATATGTAACTAAATACATATCACAGAATATAAAAGTGTGGCGCTTGATCTTTTCTTATAACCCCAGTAAGCATTCGATGTGATGATTATGATGTATTATTCTAATAATAATAAAACAAATAAGATTTACATTGATGAATTGAACTAACCCTTGCAACATTTTTAGTTTAAATTTACAGAAAACCTGTGTACCTCGTTTATAATAAACTTGCGTAGCATCCATATTACATTTCAAGTCAAGAGCTCTTAATCTTGAATATTTATTTTATTGTTTCTTTACTTTTATCTTAAATTTGCTGCTCTAAGGCTATGCCTTACTGGCCGATTGGTTAGTGAGGCCCTGCTTGCACATTTTTTAAACTAGCACTATCTGTCTTATTAGTGTGATGGTAGGTATGTACTATAGTTCGGAAATTCTAGGATGAGTCCTGTGATAGCTCATAAATTTGCCCCAATACAACCTTATGTAATGTATTTACCTAAATAACTTGCTATTTATTAGAATTGAGGCTTATATTAAAGTTGATAAAATAATTAAAATTACTGAACATCGTTACAAGGTTGTATTGGGGCAAATTTGTGAGCTGTCACAGGACTCATCCTAGAATTTCCGAACTATATATGTATGTACATGTATGATATACACATTTGTTAACGAAAATAATATTTTCGTTAACAAATGTGGTTGTATATCATATAGCTCATTTTGGTGTTCATAACTCATTTATGCACTCATTATTTTAGTGTGCATAACTTATTTTATATACATAACTTCTTTTGGTGTACACAGCTCATCTCATGTACATTTTGGTGTAGATAATTAATTTTGGTTTACACAACTCATTTTAAGAGGATTTTGGTGTACATAACTCATTTTATGTATATTTTGGTGTCTTTTATTTTATTTTACACATGACAAGAAATATACACAATTTTAATGGATCTAGGTTTGTTGCCTTTCATTTGTCATGTCCCCAGTAAACTAGGCTTTTGCCTGTATCTCACTGAGGACATATAGCATGAAAAAATGAATTGATACTTCTTTCCGATTTTTCATTATATAAAACCCCGTTGCACATTCTCACCAACCTGACAAACTGTATGCAACTCATTTTATGTATGTGATTCATTTTGGTGTACATAAACAATTTTATTTATGAATACATAATTCATCTTAGTGTGTACAATTCATGTTGGATACATTTTGTGTATATAATGAATTTTAAGAAAAAATTATCAGATGTAGTGGGCATACATATAACCGTATTCATGCTTTCTGTCTATATCAGATGTAGTGGACATACGTATAACCGTATTCATGCTTTCTGTCTATATCAGATGTAGTGGACATACGTATAACCGTATTCATGCTTTCTGTCTATATCAGATGTAGTGGACATACATATAACCGTATTCATGCTTTCTGTCTATATCAGATGTAGTGAGCATACATATAACCGTATTCATGATTTCTGTCTATATCAGATGTAGTGGACATACGTATAACCGTATTCATGCTTTCTGTCTATATCAGATGTAGTGGACATACGTATAACCGTATTCATGCTTTCTGTCTATATCAGATGTGGTGGGCATACATATAACCGTATTCATGCTTTCTGTCTATATCAGATGTGGTGGGCATACATATAACCGTATTCATGCTTTCTGTCTATGTCAGATGTAGTGGGCATACATATAACCGTATTCATGATTTCTGTCTATATCAGATGTAGTGGGCATACATATAACTGTATTCATGCTTTCTGTCTATATCAGATGTAGTGGGCATACATATAACCGTATTCATGCTTTCTGTCTATATCAGATGTAGTGGGCATACATATAACCGTATTCATGATTTCTGTCTATATCAGATGTAGTGGACATACGTATAACCGTATTCATGCTTTCTGTCTATATCAGATGTGGTGGGCATACATATAACCGTATTCATGCTTTCTGTCTATGTCAGATGTAGTGGGCATACATATAACCGTATTCATGATTTCTGTCTATATCAGATGTAGTGGGCATACATATAACCGTATTCATGCTTTCTGTCTATATCAGATGTAGTGGACATACGTATAACCGTATCATGCTTTCTGTCTATATCAGATGTAGTGGACAAACATATAACCGTATTCATGCTTTCTGTCTATATCAGATGTAGTGGACATACGTATAACCGTATTCATGCTTTCTGTCTATATCAGATGTAGTGGACATACGTATAACCGTATGCATGCTTTCTGTCTATATCAGATGTGGTGGGCATACATATAACCGTATTCATGCTTTCTGTCTATATCAGATGTGGTGGGCATACATATAACCGTATTCATGCTTTCTGTCTATGTAGTGAGCATATATATAACCGTATTCATGCTTTCTATTTATATCAGATGTAGTGGTTATACATATAACTGTATTCATGCTTTCTGTTTATATCAAATGTAGTGGGCATGCATATAATCGTATTCATGCTTTCTGTCTATATCAGATGTAGTGGGCATACATATAACTATTCATGCCTTCTGTCTATACCGATGTAGTGGGCATACATATAACCATATTCATGCTTTCTATCTATATCAGATGTAGTGGGCATACATATAACCGTATTCATGCTTTCTGTCTATATCAGATGAAGTGGGCATATATATATAACCGTATTCATGCTTTCTGTCTATATCAGATGTAGTGGGCATACATATAACCGTATTCATGCTTTGTCTATAATAACAATAATATTGCAGATAAACCATCTCTTCGAGAGATTTGGGATGACATGGAACTTAATGAAAAATTGGCCAATCTTGGTAAGTGATTTTCAACTTCTAACGAAATTGACTTGCTTATTTGTCCTAATAGTTATTTAGTCAAAACACTCGGAACAATTACAGACAAGAAGAACCTTGAAGATAGATTTAGAAACCCCTGTTTCTGAGAAATATGTTGTATAGAAGATTTTGTATTGTGAAGATAAATGGAAAGCTGGAAAGGATGGGCAACATCAAAATCCTACAAATTATAATGAAAGTAAAACCTTATGACAGAGAGCTGGAAGTAAACATCTTAAGATAGACACTCTGTTAAACAGAGCACATCCAAAGCAAGAACAATGGAATATCAATTATTTTATCCAGTTTAATGAACGAATCATGCAATCAATAACTTTTGTAGTTCAAACAACAAGAACTTTGGAACAATCTATTATAGAAAAACATGGGATGACCAAATTTTTAAAGAACGAAGAGGGAAAAATATACAATAGAAGAATATTCATGACAATGAGAATGAATGTGGCAGATGCGAAAGATGTATACCAGGATATAATGAAGTTGAGATCTGTTCTCTTTGCTTACCTCAATATGGGCATGGGGTGAAAAGGGAAAATATACGAGTATATGGGTCAAATACCAGCAGATCTCTTAAAAGTTTTTCATGATTATTGTACATCTGTGGTCACCTCATCATACTGATACATTTGTGTTTGAATGGATATGTACTGATGTGTGTAAATGTGAAATGGATAAATATATCATTCACCAAAACCCGCAGTACAACACTCCAAATAGATCTTATATGTACAACTGACACAATGAGTCACGAAAGTCTCAAACATTCTTATAAGGAGTTCCATTAAATTAAAGCTGAAACTGTGAAAATAAAATAAATAAATAGATTCATAAAAAAATTCAGAATGTTCTTACAGAGTTACTTAGTTCTTACTCGTATAAGTTCAATTTATATTCTGTTTTGTTTTAATGTTCCTACTTCTGGATGCTCATAATTGATTTTTTCAGAAACATCCTTGGAGAAACTGTGGACCGGCAATGCTCAAGACACTCAATATCACTCCAGTAATGGTAAATTTCATTTCTCCATTTTGAAAATTACCTTTCCTCCATAATGTTATTAAAATCAAATCCATAATTTTATTAAATTGTAAATTTGAATTTTTTTTATTCAAACAATTTATTTTCAGGTCAATCATCAAGACAGGGTATAAATCGAACGAACAGCCATAATTTTCAACCTCAATCAGAAGTATTTCCACCGAGCTTTCAATTTTCATCGGGAAACAGACCATCATCATCAAGAGAAACTGATTTTCCTCACTTTCTTCACCACAATGAGAGTCAGAGAAATATATTTAATCCTCGAGTGATGAATGATTCACATAGAAACCAAGAACGGAACAAGGAGAATAACTCTACTCCTGAAAATTATAACACTCCACTGATGGCATATCAAGAGCACTGTATGAGAAAACAGATGAAATATGTTTTCTCCAAACTTCTAGATTATAAGGCCAATCAAGTGAGTCCCTTTTATTTATTTATCTACACATATACATGCCGTTATCATCATACTGTACCCTTTGTGGGATAGGCAGAGAGAACTCTAGGATTTGTAAAACTATAAAACTCGAGGATTTGTAATAAGAATCTCTAAGCCGTTTGAAAACCAAATGGTGCTCAAAATGTTGTTTAATTCATTGATGCGTAGCAAACTAGAAAGCAATGCTTGCATTTGGAGCCCAGTGGAGGCGCAGAACGCACTCATGGTAGAGAAAGTACAAAAAAAATATGTACTATATCTCTATATAAGTGAGTTTGGTGTCTATCCATGGCTTTATCCTACTGTTTCTGCTCGGCATGCTCGGGTATAACTCCTTGAGCGTAAGAAAAGATCTGCATCTCCTGGTATACATTGTCAAACTCGTTCGAGGAGTTGTGAGCTGTCCAATATTACTACAAAGATTAGCATTAAATGTTCCTAACAATTATACTAGACTGCACCAGCAAGAACTTAACTTAACTCAATAACATACGCAATAACGGATCTTCCAGTCGCTATGCCTGTTGGAAGGGCCTTAACTCTTCTGAACAGGACTGCTTCGGATATTGACATATTTCATATCACATTACCAAAGACAAAAGTACATTTTCTTCTAAGATTGAGCGCATTAGAAAGCATTCATCAACGTACTTAAGTGACTTTGAATATACGAAGCATATCCAGAAAGTAAGTGTACTGAATTTTTGTAGGTTACAATTTTTTTTATTTAAACAAAAAAATTACATGGTTACCGTAGTACATATGTAAGCTATTTTTCGACCTAGTCGCCATTCCTCTCAATGCAGGTGGTGAAGCGGGGTATCAACTTTTTGATGCCTTCCTCGAAGTAGTTTCCCGCCAACCCCTCCGTCCACTTCTCCGGCTCCTCCTTTATCTCCTCGTCGGTTGAAAACCTTTTTCCACCCATGTGCAGCTTCAGGGAGGTATAGAGATAGTAATCTGAAGGTGCTCGATCAGAGGAATGCGCAGGATGGTTCAGGACACCCCATTTAAACGAGGCGAGCAGTTCCTTCGTGGCGTTGGCCGTGTGTGGTCTGGCATTGTCATGCAGCAGGCAGACTGCCTTTGTCAGCATGCCTCTCCTCTTGTTCTGAATCACCCTCCGCAATTTTTTTAGGGTCTCACAGTATCTGGCAGAGTTGATGGTCTCCCCTTGAGGCATATATTCAATTAAAATTATGCCTTGACAGTCCCAAAAAACGGATGCCACGATTTTCTTGGCTGAAATTGTGGTGTTGAACTTTTCTGATCATCATGCACAGACGTAGGACCGTTTTTAAACTCGCGACACCACTTGTACACACTAGTACGATTCATAGCTTTATCACCATATAAAGTTTTCACCTCATTATAAACCTCAATCGGAGGTTTTCCCTTCCGAACGAGATAACGGATAACGCCGCATATTTCGCACTTGGCGGGAGATTCGATTGACATTTTTCACGAAACGTGTTGTCACGTCGATACTTCTCAACGTACTGACCTCGAACCGGTCTCGTTGCGGAGGGGAAGGGTCAGGCTACACGGGAGTGTAGCCAACATGTCGGAAAATAAAATCCATCTGGTCGTGAGAGCCTCAGTACACTTACTTTCTGGATACGCCTCGTATGTGTAAGTTTGTGTGTACGAGTATATATGAATGCTTGGTATACATTATTTTTTATTTTATACATTTTTTTTTATTCTATATAATTTCTCTTTATTTTTTAACACTTCCATTAAAAACCATCTTAAAGCTCCTTTCTTCACCAAACCATCTTAAAGCACCTTTCTTCATCTTACTGAAAACATCCATACAATCATTTCTGATGTCTTCATTACATCTTCTTTTAATCATTGATACTCCACAAATTTTTATTATATTTGAGAAATTGCAGCATGGTCCCTGTGACAGTTCACAAATTGGCCCCAATACAACCTTGTAACGACCTTCAGTAATTTTAATTATTTTTTCAACTTTAATATAAGCCTCGATTCTAATAAATAGCAAGTTATTTAGGTAAATACATTACATAAAACTAACAATAATGAGAAATTAATACATCTTGATACAAATTTGCAAAAATGTAGCAGTTTGTTAAAATCAAATAATATTTGGTGATGTTTGTCAAAAGTCACTACGTTAGTCTGCATTGGCTAGGGATGGGGTATATGATAATTGGATTTTCGATTTTTTTATACCTAAAATTAAATGTTCATAATTAGTATTAATTCATAGTGGATTTTGGCCTATTTAAAGATAGATATAAATCATACAATACATTAAAAAGTCAGTATAATGAAAATTAGGAATTAAAATGTCAGTTTAGAGAAAAACAATTTTTCCATTTATAAAAAAATTATTCGATTTGTAAAAAAAAAACGATTTTACCCCATCCCTTTGAGACATGACATTTCAAATGTCACAAGAACCATCCTATATTTTCTCTAAGTATAGTGACGAACAGAGAAATCAGCGATGAACAGAGAGACACATTCGCATAACTTTTATTATAGAAATTCTGACTTCTTTTCAATAGTATTATCATTATTATTTATATTTATTTAAGAACTTTTTAAAATGGACCTGCGTTGCTATTTTTTTAATGGGGAAGATAATTTTTAGCTTCTCAATTATAAAATCAAAAGATATATTTTCATACACTCACTTTATTTAAAAATAAAAAAATACCAAACTATATTCAAAACAACAAAAAAAACTTGAAAAACACTATAAACATGTGGAATAACGTGGTCAGCGAACGCAGTTACAACATTATTCCACAACTCTTACATAAAACGAAGAAGTTGTGTTGTTACAACTTTTATATGAAAAATCAATCATGTACATTAGTTGCCACGTTATTCCACTAACCTCTTCTGATCTTCTTTTACCCGTTACTTCTTTACCTTTTCTGCTTATATAGGATTGTCTGCTGTTTCTCAGTTTCTTCCGTTTATTATCTGACCATTCTGCAGCCCTTGCTTATCTTTTTTTACCAAAATTAAGTTTATTTTCTACACTAGTAGGGTGAACGACGGGCGCCTCTCTAGACATGTTGATACTTAAAACCACATTATTCCATTGAGCGCACGCAAAAATCAAACGGCAATGTTGGCTTACCAGAGGAAATGAAAGAGATAGAAAATATTTTTATAGAGGGGACAAAGGACGTAACGACATAGCATGTTATTTCACAAAAAAACTGGATTGTGAAAAAATGTTAGTTACCGCCTTATTCGCGGCACGCATTCAATTAATGGACAGTTTATTAAGTAAAAATAAAATTAAGATCAGTGTTGGTGGAGAGGAAAGAAAAATTGCAAATAAAACATGTTATATACATTACTGTTTTGACTGAGAGAGTAACATTAGTTGGTAACTGGTTCCAAAGTCTCGCTGCATGAACAGTTAAGGACGACATAAAAAATGTTCAACTACAATAAGTACTTTTTTATAGTTCCTTGAATCATGTTCAAACCACGATCATTTGTACATCTTAAAAGATGTTTTGTTTCATAGCATCATCACTTGTGAATATTTGATGTTCCATTAAAGTTTTCGTTTTTTTTTTGTTTCAGTGTTGCAGCTTTTGCCAAAAGAACCAGGAACAGCCATCAGTGTACAAGAGCCACTGCCTGAAAGACCAATACGGAGCAGTGCAGTGCCCCATTCTGAGGAAGTACGTCTGCCCTACTTGTGGTGCCACAGGGGCTCAAGCCCACACCAAGAAATATTGCCCTCTGGTAAACAGCAATTGTGAGTAAAAATTCTAACATTATCAGTATACTATAGAAAATGTAACACGGTCCCCGTAACAATTCACAAATTTGCCCCAATACAACCTTGTAATGACGTTCAGTAATTTAAATTATTTTATCAACTTTAATATAACATAAGCCTCGATTCTAATAAATAGCAAGTTATTTAGGTAAATACATTACATAAAAATAACAATAATGACAAATTAATACATCTTGTTACAAATTAGCAAAAATGTGGCAGTATGTTAAAATCAAATAATATTTGGTGACATTTGTCAAAAGTCACTATGTTAGTCTGCATTGGCTAGGGATGGAGTATACGATAATTGGATTTTCGATTTTTTATACCTAAAATTAAATGTTTGTGATTAGTATTAATTCATAGTGGATCTTGGCCTATTTAAAGATAGATACAAACCACACAATACATTAGAAAGTCAGTATAATGAAAATTAGGATTTAAAACGTCAGTTTAGAGAAAAACAATTTTTCGATTTATAAAAAAACTATTCGATTTGTAAAAAAAAACGATTTTACCCCATCCCTTTGAGACATGACATTTAAAATGTCATAGGAACCATCCTACATTTTCTTGAGTATAGTTTGGATTTACGTTGTATATCTAAAGTGCATTTCGGCTGATGGAAAGCTGTATTGAAATATTTAACTTGAATGAATAAAGAACATTAGTAAAAAGGCATCCATTAATTAGAAGAAACATAACTTGTATTATTCACAATTTTCTAGGTCCCAAAAACATCTTTTGCTGCTGTTAGGGTTTTCAGTCTTAGCAATTCTTGCCAGTCTTATGTCCTCCATGCGGTCCACATGATCCCTACAGAAGCGCCTTCTGCTTCTTCCCCACCTCACTATGTCTTCAACACCACAGACAGACCTTATCGTCTCATTTCTGATCCGATCTTTAAGAGTTCTGCCTGCGATGGAGTGTAGGGTTTTCATTTCTGCCACTCTGAGAAGGTTTTTTGTCCTGTTGGTATCGATTCTCACTTCTATCTCATGATGGTGCGGACGCATGTCTTATATATCCTGACCTTACTTTCGGTTAGCATGTGTTTATTTTTCCATATAGTGTCCCGCAGGCAGCCAACCAAAGCTGTCGCTTTATTAGTTTGTGCTCGTACTTCACTATACAGGTATGCTAGTTGCTGGAGAACTCTACACCTAGGTAAGTGAATCGCATGACTTGCTTGATGGGTACGTTATCGATGATTAGTTTGCATCTGAGTGGCTCTTTTGATATTGTTAAGCACTTTGTTTTATTGACAGAAAGAGTCATATTGTATTTCTTAGAACCAAGGTGAAATTTGTAGAGCATTCTCTGAAGATCATCTTTGTTTCCTGCTAATTTGCAGCGTCAAGTAAAACTTCATTTTTTAAATTGTTGAATACTATTTTTTTTTATTCTAGGTTTCTCACTTTCCAACATACATCATTCAAGAATGGCCAATGGAAAAAAACATTGATAAAACCATCCTCACTAAAAAGGTTGATTATTCCAAAAAATATGGTTTGTTAAGACTAAAAGTTAATTTTTTTATTAAATTTAAAGAAAGATTTTTAAATATTTATTTTGAATATGTTTTTTGAGTTTTATAAACTTTCTGTTAATTTGTTAAACAAAGATTTTATGCCAAACTTTAAGTTAAGTGTGTTTTTAAATTGTACTTTTGTTAATAGTTATTATTATACAGTAGCAATGTCTAGATGAATGGTTTAAAGAATTAAATAGTGCAATCAAATATGATTGTTTATTAAAAACCAAAATTCCTGAATTGGACAATACTTTAATAAGATCAAGTTTTTGTTAATACAGTTTAATACTTATCAATTATTTTATTTGTTCCTTTTAATCTATTTTAAATTGTCTCTTTTGTACTAATATATTTATACATTTTACCATTTAATTATAAATAAGGATCTCACTAGCATAATTATTTAAAAGTATGACGGTTTTAAATATGATAACTTATGCTGTTAAGTAAATTTCCTACAACTGGCGTGTTTCATCTTAGGAAAAGCTGTAAAGTTGTACTGGTACTTAAGAAATTGTAGCACGGCTCCTGTGACAGTTCACAAAATTGCCCCGATGCAATCTTGTAACGACGTTTAGTAATTTTAATTACTTTATCAACTTTAATATAAACCTCAATTCTAATAAATAGCAAGTTATTTAGGTAAATACATTACATAAGGTTGTATTGGACAAATTTGTGAGCTGTTATTTTTTGTGAGCTGTTATTTTATGAGCAAATTTGTGAGCTGTTATTTTACAGGACTCATCCTAGAATTTCCGAACTATAACAATATTCCAATATTCTTTGCTCTTCCTTTCTCTGTATTTAAATATTTTTCAACCTTTCTATCATTCCTCCTATTGAGACAAATTAAATACAAACAATTCAGATTTTGAGGGAAATTATTTATTTTGTTCACTCTTTTCCTTTTTACAGAATAGTTAAAACTTTATAGTACGAAATCACTGTTTTCAATGAAGATCAAATACCATAATGATTTGATTTAATTTCAGTCACTTTAAAAAATTATATATTACTATTAATTTCAAAATTCATCTTCAACATGAAAATTGCATGATTTGAAAATAAATTCTCATCCTCTTTAAATAAAATCAAATGAGAAAAAAAAACTTACCATTATTTTAAATTCAAGATAATTTCTCCTTAAATCCGTTTTTTTCTATAAAAAAAGCATTCTCTATTCATTTGCATTTGTTTTTAATTTCAAACTAAAGCTTTTCGATAATTTATATTTCTTATTTTAAGCATTTTGTTTTGTTTTGTTTTAAATAGTGAAGTTTCACAATTCGTGAGAAAAATTTATCTTTCCAAAAAAGTGTATTGACATTAATCCTTCCAATCATGCTGGTTATCAATTTCTTTGAAAACTAATTTAGCCATTGAATGCTTTGTAAAATAAGAGATATTTTGTATGTTTCCAAATTTCTATTACTACTGAATTAAAAAAGCTTAAGTTATTTTTAATAAGTCTATACAAGTGGTTACAGGTAATTAATAAAACACACATTTTTATGAAACTATAGGGTTTACTTATATAAAAAAACATAACAGAACTTACAATTAATAAACAATGAATAAACTGCATTAATGTGAATTTACATAAATGGAAACCATGCTAATGGAGGGATTATTGTGTACATGGATTTGTTGTTTTATAATATATTTTTACTGTTTTATTTTAGGTTCTTGCATAAATGCAAATTGATATTATATGTCAGATTGAACATTCAAGATTTAATTATTGTTGATACTAAAAATTTGTTTTATACAATTTACTAATATAGAAAATGTTATAAAAATACTGTTGGTTTTAATACTCGTTATGTGTTAACATGCTAGAAAATATATATATTTTTATACATATATGGGTGTCAGGTGTTTATTTACGAATTGTTATATATTCAAGTTACTAACTTGGGAATTTTAATAAATTTTATACAAAAAATCTTCTATTTAATTGAAACCAACCTTTCCCACATTAACACAAAAGCTCCTTTATATTTTTAATATATATTATAAGTGTTTATCCTTAGCGTTTTGAGGAAAAATATTATGCAGAATAACAGTAGGAAAAATAGAAAACCAATTACTTCCAATTTTCTGATAATAATATTGTAAAATCCAAACTTTGACAGCGATCATATAAAAAAATAATTGTTTGTAGAACTTGGAACATAAGTTGTTTATCAGGGCTCCTTGAATACTAACAGGCTTTCCTAAAATGGTGATATAATGCGGAGAATCCAAATGGCTAAGACATCTAGGAGTTGCCGGGAAGTGATTTATTTACTCTTAAAAAAGTAAATGATACTAAGTGTCAATAAATATCAGAATGGCGAGGTGCTTATAAGTTCTCAGTATGTTGTTTTCATTGAAGCTTCAAAGATCTGACATTTTATCATGTTAGGTGGTTGATTTTTGTTTTTATAAAGGCACTGTCGGTACCTCCTCACTGGATGGTGTTATTCTTAAATGAAAATAAATTACCTGGTGCGATGATAAGGATTTTTGAGAGTGCCAGCCAACATTCTACAGAAATAAGTAAACTCTTTTCATAATAAAAATAGTATGAATCTAGCAATTAGAAATATATTTCCATGCCATAAAATGTTATTAAGGTAAAGAAAGTCATAACATATCACAGTAACATTTATAAACAATAAAAAACCAGACGAACCAATTGATTGACTGTTGAAAACTCAAGGTGAAAACATATATTTCAGTGGTAAATGAAAGATTTAAAGATATTTTGGACATGGTGGATGGAGAGTGATAACATTGAATGGTCAAGTCTGGTTAGAAATGTGAAGGTAAAAAAAACGACTGGACTTTTTCACTTGATCACTTCAATGAAGTGATCAAGTGAAAAAGATGGTGGGTTGTTCATATCGAGAATTATTAATAATTACACTCCTCAGAATTTGGGAGATGACCAAGAAGAAAATGTCATTATGTATTCATTCATTTTTAATGACATTGTTTTATACTTTTTTAAATAATAAACGAAGTACAATTGCGTAGGTACTATTTGATTAATAAACGAAGTACAATTGCGTAGGTACTATTTGATTAAAACTCTCAGCCTACATTCATCCACTGCAGAATATAGGCCTCCCCGAGTTGTTTCGACGAAACCCTGTCCTTTACGATGGTTGCTTACGTACTTATTCCACCCAGCGTGCCTTAGTTCTTCTTGCAGGCCTAGTTCTGTCTATTGGGTACCACTGGATTACATCATACATCCAACAATGGTTCGTTGTTCGGGTGACGTGCCCGGCTCACTTAAGTTTTTTGTGACCTCAGTAAAATCGTCATTTGATTAAAATAAAACTACATATATTATTCACAAGTTTATTTATACATAGTTCACGGTTTATTTTCGATGATACCACTTAGCATTGGCGTATACTCCTTCATATATAAAACTTCACGGCCATCATTTAAGTCTATGGAAATAACATTTTTTGACAGATGTCAATTTAAAAAAAGTTTGTTATAGTATTTGAATCGATTTTCATCATAAACAATAATTGAGAATAATTAAAACCATTATAAAGAATGTAAATGTTTTAAAGTGTTGTTTAATTTTAACAATATGACAGATGATAAAGTTTTATCCAAATTATTAAACTTCGGCAATTTTCAATTTACAAAATCGCACTTCAATCCTCTGATCAACCCAGAAACGGCTGATAATGTAGCCACGAGTCTGTGCAAAGTATTGAGAACTACGAATAATTGCAGGAATTTACAATTGAAATCAAAATTACGGCAAAGTATCGTAGCCTTCACACAGTCCTTATGCAAAAGAATACATCCTCCAAATGTATTGGAAAGTGCTCAAAACAATCGGACCGCAATTTTAATAAAACACATCGTATGTAATAGAAATAAACCAAACTTTGAAGTTAAACATAAATATCTCAAAAGAAGAAAGAAAAATATATTGCTATATGAAATGCTGAATTTAAATGGAGCTCAAAATCTCAATTATTCTAAGCTGTTGCATAAAGTTGAAGATTCAATGTGTAATGAAAATGTTGATTTTGGCGCTGCCTTAATTAATATGGAATCAAAATCAAGTAAAGAAGCTTTAATAAGTATTGTGGAAAAATGCTTAAATTCGCAAGGTAACTTTGATGACCGCACTCGTGAATTCTTGATAATTGTGTGGGAATATAAAACATTGTTAATACCAGTAAATTTATTTGATATTTTAACAACTAGATTGATAAGTTTAGTTGAGATAAAACTCTTAAAAATGTGCACAGAAATAATAGAATTGGAAGATGATGAAAGTGTTAATAGTATAGATGATAAAATAGAAATTATTTTTTATAGAAACTTTTCTAATGCTCGAGTGTTCATAGAAAGAGTTGCAAATTCGTCTTTTCTGTTTGAAAACTTATTTTTTATGTTGAATGATATGTTTTTAAAATCAAATTTTGACGAATCAATACAAAAGTTAATTATTTATTTCTTACTCGAGATCAAATGCAGAAGTATGAGAGAAAACCTGGTTCATTTATATCCCTACAATTTGAGAAATGTTATATTTTATTTGGAGAATGATCCGCAAGAATTGTCTAATTATTGTACTAGTTTGTATGAATACGTTAATGACTTGATACAAAATGTTTATATTAGAAGTAAATTTGAGTTTGTATTGCTCATGTCTCATTATGAGCCGTGGATTTCACATTTTGGGAAGTGTAAATTGTTGAATATCGAGAATGCATAAAATAATATTTTACTATAACTTCAAAGTTATTGAAAATATGAGATATTAACCTTTTCCATGCCAGGCATGGAATGGGTGGTGTGTACCTGTAGGCCAGACTGTTTTTGACATTTTTATTTTGAAAAATACTTAGTGTTATAAAAAGTTCAAGTTGATCACTTAGGCTAAGGCTTCGCTAGGTGCTATGTGACTAATAGACTAGGTGACTTTAGTCTTGGCCACACCAAAGTGCTTCGCACAAATTCATTTGACATTTGGGAGCGGTTGAGTCAACAAATGATGCCACTCTCAAAACTAACCAATTTCATTACAACTTACCATCTTTATTTACTTCCTGTGCAACTTCATTCCAAAGTGATTTTATTACAGGTACATTTTTTGTATAATTTGCTCGATGGGTTCCACAAAGGCTCCCTTTTATACACAGCTGTTATTAAAACTTCCGTTATCTTGTAAAATCACTTGGTGACGCAATAAAATTAATCAAGCACATCTGTTCGCTAGGAGACTAATCGTCACGTAACGTGGCGCGAAGCGTGCAGTGTGGCTATTGCGATAGTATGCGGTGCGTTGGTTCGCTAGGATGTCACCTAGCTCGCAGCGTAGCTCTAAGCGTCAAGCGAGGCGACTACCTGTGTGGCCAAGGCCTTACGGTTTTTTGACATTATGTTATGTTTTATGCCTCTCTGATAAAATTCAATGATTTTTTTAGTCTTGAAATAAAATTTCATTCATATAAAATTGAAAGATAACCACTTGTGTATAAGAAATACGTGTTCATGCTGTATTAAAAAGGATATTAAATATAAAAAGCTAAAAAAATATTTAATTGGTGCTAAAATTCATCATTTTAAATAAACTTTTACAAGAGATAAATTATGCCAAAATATTGCGACACAAATAACTGTTAAATTATGTGGAATCCACATAAAAAAACTACTGATGTGTCAACTCTAGCGAGATGTAACAGCTGTCAAATGGGAGCACTAAAAAAACAACAATATCTCGATCAGAAATCATCTTAACAAGTGACAAAAATATTCATAATCAACAGAGATGGCAGTATCTGTACTAATTGTAAAATATAGCATAACCATATATCAAATTGGTAATAACAATATGAACACGGATATAATCGCACTTGGCTCATGTAGTACGGATTGATAATGCAGACAATTCAATCCTTGGCATTGAAACGATCAATGTTTTAATATTTTTATTCCATTATATCTTATAAAGACTACTTTTAAGCACTGACTATAAGCAGAGGTTCTTTGGTTTGGGTCTTAAAAAATCAAGATCACACCAAAATCGATTATTAATGAGTCTGACAAACTAGACTCCTGCGTCAGCAGTCCTCTCAAGTAGTATGGACATTTTTTTCCGAAAAGGGGCTATAAGTATACCTTTGGCTTTATTCATATCTATTCCTTTTTAGAAAAAATCCTTAAGGTTTTTAAAAACAAGTTTGGAAAAAAATCCTGAATTTTTTATACAATCTTTTTTATTTTCCTTTTTACAAGAGGGTAATTTATTGTTTTAGAACATGCTAAATCCACTTTGATTAAATCTGAGAAAGAAATAGTCTGGTCTATGGCATTGGACAGTTTCATCATAGTTCTTCCTCATTACTGAGGGTCGTGATCTATGGAATGTTGGTGCTCCTGGCCATACAGTTTGAAAAGCTTAAAACTTGGAATATCTATGGAAGATTGTCTCTGGTCGTCGGCCCGGGAAAGTTGTAGATTGTCAGTTAAAAAAAAAATACTAACTTTTTTACACTAAATTCATTTTAATTTAAATCATATAACAAATAATCGTTCATACTACCATTATTCATATACGTATTGTATTTTAACTTAGATTGTGTACATATTTGTGGTTGATTTCATCGTAGATCCAAAGGTAGGTAGTTTGTTTTTTCTCTCTTCAAATTTTTTTTTCCTAGTGTCGCATTTTTTCTCTTTCTTTTTTTTTTAGTACGTAGGCAAAATGATTCCACACAAACCTCCTGATCCCAAACCACCAGATTTAAACTCTGATAGTGAGCTGTTGACTGAAGAGGAAATCCCGGTCTCGTCCTTCACAGAAGTGAAAAATAAAACCAAACGAAAGAGAACGAGGAACCTAAAGCCAGGGAGCCGCCAAGAATCACCGGAAAGAAAGATAACCCCTCTTAATGTAACATCTGAAATACCTCAAACAGTCACAACTCCTACAACATCCTCACATATACCTCCTACAACCCCGTCTCCTCCCCAGGTAAGGGAATACGGCAAACATGACCGATCCCCTTACGTGGTACATGTACAAAAAACTTCAGTCACCAGGAACATCCATCAACTCAATTTCCTTTGGGATGTTTCTTAAAAAAAATAAAATTCCGGACATTTCGCCAAGAAACGGCATAAAATTAATAGGCTGAAATAGATTGGCTGTAGCTTTCGATAAATTCCCATCAGCTAATAATTTCCTTCAAAATGGAGCCCTTGCCGAGTATGGATTTAAATCATTTATTCCTTCTTTCATGGTCACCAAAATGGGCCTCGTAAGAGGAATCCCGGTTGAATGGAAGGAGGAGGAAATTATAGAAAACCTGGAAGTACCGGATGGCTATGGAAGAGTCCAGAAAGCCAGAAGACTTAACCGCAAAATAACCAATTCAGACGGTGTGACATGGGTCCCTACACAAACAGTGGTACTAACTTTTGACGGACAGGTCCTACCTCAGAGGGTCTATGCTTTCTACAACTCTTTAGTGGTAGAAAAGTACTATTTCCCAACCATACAGTGCTACCAGTGCCTCCGTTTTGGACACACGAAGCAACAATGCAGATCATCTGCACGTTGCTTCAAATGTGGCCAATCTCACCTCGGTGAAACCTGCTCCGTAACGGCTCCATCATGTATTACATGCGGTGGGCGTCATACGGCAGTGGATAGATCCTGCCCGGAATTCACTAGACAAACAAATATAAAACGCCTTATGACTGACCAGAACATGTCTTACCAGGAAGCATCAAAATCCACCCCAACCTCTGTGAAATCCTTCGCCGAAGTTACAGCACACGGTGAACAAACCTCGCACCCACTTTCCCAAAATACACCATCTGCTAACCACCATAAGTCCTGGAAACCAAAAATGATAAATGCCACCAAACCATCAGGTCCCACTTTTCGCCCTCATATCACTCCCTCGACGAAGAGGGAGATTGAGAGCCTCTTATGGCGTCCAAACACAAATCTTCTTAATGGATGTGGCCTCCCTCGAGACACTCCAATCACTACACAATCACTAGATACAAACATTTCTTCAACTCTAAATAAACTCATCTCACTCATCTCTGGTCTTTTATACAATTCTCCTCATATACCGTCCAACGTTGCCAAAGAAATATTAAACGAAACACAAAATTTAACTTACCAAATTAACACATCTGAAGAAACAGATGCAATACAAGGAAGGTCCGAACCGACCTCCCTTAATTAAATATTAAAAATGGCCGAAAGAAAATCTCACCTATCATCAGGAATATTGCAATGGAATAGTCGTAGCCTCCCCTCCAACAAGGCTGAATTTCTCCTGATGCTAGGTGAGTTCTGCCCATCTTTGGCCGCCGTCTCGGAGACATGGCTATCTCCGGGGGCATTATTTAATGTTCCCGGGTACTCGTGGCTACGGGACGATAGGGCGGATGGAAGGGGTGGAGCAGCCCTTTTCATCTTATCATCCATTCCATATACGCAAGTGGTTCTGGGTTCTCGGGACGCCAGCTTCAATGCAGTCGCTGCGAGAGTCCAGAATATTACGTATATATCAGTTTATATCCCGCGCCCGTCATCCATCATCATCTCACAACTTAGAAATATAATATCAACACTACCTCATCCCATCATCTTACTTGGGGATATGAACTCCCATCACACGCTATGGGGATCACCTAGGGCATGTAGATTTGGAGCTGAAATTATGAATATTCTGGACGATTTTCAACTTTGCGTACTGAATAATGGATCACCCACCCGCTTAACACCCCCGAATCAAAGTTCAAGCGCAATAGATCTATCCATATGTTCAGCTACATTAGCCCCTACGCTATCGTGGAATGTAGTGCCTGATCCCCACGGGAGTGATCACCTCCCCATAATCATTACATTTCCATCACCTCACCTCCCATTCATTAACCCCACTTGTTATAAATTTAACACCCGTAAAGCCAATTGGAACAAATTCTCCCACTCCCTCGATGCCTCAATACAACAATTAGAATGGCCGACACATAAAAATTTTCATACTCAGTATGATAAATTCGTGGAGTTGATGATCCAGGCGGCTCACTACTCGATCCCCCTTAAAAAACCTCACTTCTTTAAGCCACAGCCCCCTCCATGGTGGGATGAAGAGTGTTCAAATGCAGTTAAATCCCGGAAAAAAGTATACCAATCCTATAAAAATAACATGACAGAGACAAACTTCCTCCTTTTTCGTAAAGTACAAGCCGTCACAAAACGCTTGCTTTCTAAGAAGAAGAAAGATGGATGGATACGGTTTTGTCACACCCTTTCGCCAGAAACTCCAATATCAACAGTGTGGGAGAATGTGAAGAAATTTAGGTCCATCTACTCAACCCGCTTACATAAAATACCAACAGAGTGTTGGGTTCACACCTTTTTGAATAAAATTGCTCCTTCTTCATCGCCAACCCAATATGACGTGCCATATACATACTTTCTCCCCTCTCATAATCATCCTCTAGATGCGCCCTTCACAGAAAATTAACTCAACATGGTTTTGTCCAGCCTAAAGGACTCCTCCCCAGGGCTGGATAACATCCCATATTCCTTTTTAGTGAAAACCCTACCCTACACCAGGAAATATTATCTAACACTGGTCAATTGCATTTTTAATACAGGAAAAATTCCCAAGTCCTGGAAAATATTTAAAATTATCCCAATACCTAAAATGGGTAAAGATCTTTCAGATGGAAATTCCTATAGACCAATAGCCCTTGCATCAACTTTGGGAAAAATCACAGAACATCTTATTAAAAACCGCCTTGAATGGTTTGTAGAACACAATAAAATTCTGGATATTAATCAATTTGGTTTCCGTAAATCACGTAGTGCTATGGATAATTTAGCTATTCTCACTACTGATATTCATTCCGCCTTTACTTATCAAAAACCACTTATAGCCGCTTTCTTAGATATTACCTCAGCTTATGACAATGTCATTTTACATATTTTAAAACAAAAGATGTTACACAAAAAAATACCCAACAAAATCACCCACCTCATATTTAACCTTTTATCAGAACGCTCCATCTTTCTATCAGTTGAGGAGGTGTCTTTCACAAGAACCGTTTGGAGGGGTCTCCCGCAAGGATCAGTCCTTAGCCCCCTCCTTTATAACATTTATACGGCAGATCTTGCTCACCTGGTTCCCCTCAATACCGTCGTATTACAATATGCAGATGATATCGTGGTTTACGCGTCCAATGAATCCTTTAAAATAGCAGAAAAAATATTAAACAATTCCCTCCACTCTCTCTCTAAGTGGCTCAAAAACCATGGATTAGATATTTCCCCCTCCAAAAGTTCTATTGTCGTGTTCTCGCGGAAAAGACAACTGCCTACCACTAATATTTATATTGACAATGCCCCTATTCTTAACCACAGTTCACACAAATTCCTCGGAATGACATTCGACTCCAGGTTATCTTGGAAAAATCACGCTGAGAACATAACATCAACCTGCCAAAAAAACATAAATATTCTTCGCGCAGTATCAGGAGTCTGGTGGGGGGCACACCCAACCACTTTGAGACTTCTATACACCGCCCTCATCAGAAGCCACCTTGATTATGGGTCATTCTTATTGGACCCTACCTTCAAATATATCCTCCATAAACTAGACCTTATTCAATTTCAGGCCCTTCGAATTATAGTTGGAGCTATGAAATCTACGCCGACAAATGCCCTACAGGTTGAATGTGTGGACCCACCGCTCTGCTTCCGAAGACAGTTCTTAGGTACCCGATACTTCCTCAATATATACAAAACAACATCCCACCCCCTTCTGCGTAAATTGAAATCACTTTCAGATCTCATTCCCACAAACATATTTTGGAGAAACAAAACACTCCCCCCTTTAATACAAAGTTATCGTAAATTCTCATCGTTGAATGTGGTAGTCCAAAAAACCCCTATTCCTCCTTTATACTGCACCCCGTTTCAAGCTTTAATTATAAATCCACGCATTGTTGAATCCTTTGGTATTGATAAGTCGAATTATCACGCCAATTATGATTTCATCAACCACATTAACACCCATTGGAGTGACTGGACTGTCTTCTACACAGACGCATCCAAGATTGCTAATGAGGAACATGTAGGAATAGCAATATATTGCGAAAGCTTAAATATCAAGAAAAAAATTAAACTACCCAAATTTTCAACTACATTCACTGGTGAGACATTGGCAATCTTGGAAGCATTACAAACATCTTTAGAATTAAGTATCCCAAACACTTTAATTGTATCAGATTGTCTAAGTTCCCTTCAAGCAATAGGAAAGAACCCATTTCGATCCCCAAATAGTATAACACTTAATATAAGGGAAACTATATACAACCTTGAAGAGGCGGGCCTTGATGTCGCCCTGGCTTGGGTTCCTAGTCATCGAGGCATTTCGGGTAACGAAGAAGCAGATACTCTAGCTAAAGAGGCAACCTCTACAGGAAATACAGATAAATATAATTACACATCTGCACAAGACTTATTACCTTTGGCGCGCTCTTCGATGATGGAGGAGTGGACAAATTACTGGAATGCCTCGAACCGCACTAGGGGAAAAAGATATGCGTCAATTCAACCCTACATTCCAATCAAACCCTGGTTTTCCAATTATAGAAGCACTCGGAGAGAAGCGACAACTATAAGCCGAATACGCTTTGGACATTGCTGTTCCCCTGTCCACCTGGCCAGACTACATATAAGGAACTCTTCTTTATGTGAGTGTGGCCAGGAGGAGGGAGATCTTGAACATATCTTCTTCTCCTGTTCTCTGAATACTTTCCCTTTGACCTTTAAAAAACAAACAAAAATATTACTCCCCGCAAATCTTCCCCACCTGTTGAGCCTCAATAAAATTTCCATATTGAATAGCATCACTCATTTTATTAACAAAAACAAAATTAACCTGTAATAAAATATATGTATAATATATATGATAAATATCGATAGAAAATTAAATTTAAATCATTCGCTCGCTCACATACATTTAACTATCATCTTATTGTAAATATTCATTTAGTTGTAAACTATGTACTTTAGTTGTAAAATAGTTTAACTCCATAGTATCTCACTAGATAACAGTAGTCCTGGGCCGAGTTGCTTGATGTGGCGTGTCGCCCATATGAATGGAACTACCTAGATACTATGAAGCTGACATCACTGGACACTGGCGTATACTCCTCCACATATAGGAGTTCACGGCCATTATTCAAAGAGAGAGAGAGGAATATCTATGTAAATGGAATAAATGTAAAATTAACCTGAAATGAACAAAATTTGTGAACCATACCACAGAAATAAAACAATTTTTATACAAAAAGTCTTTAATTTTTACGATACAAAAAATTATAACAATTTACGCATGTCTTTTTATAATATGAAAAAAAATGTAATTAATAATGAATCATTGGTTATTCATTGTCCTGATGTATAATTCAACGGAAATGAATGTCGGGTTTGCCCTTTGAAAGGTTTAGATCGCTTTGTGCGGGGACCATTGAGCCATAATGCTGCCATAGTTCTATCGCTTTATTGGCTATCACCTCCTCAGCCTCGTTAGGAATCTAAAAATTAGAAAAGGTTTTGTAATTGTTTAGCCTAACACATAAATCTTAAACAATAACTTGATTATTGACAACTTCCATATTCTAAATGGTAGAATACTTTCCTTTAACCCAGATATTTCAAATAAGATTCCTGATGACGATTGAACAAAAAAGTTCTCAATCTGTTTTTTTTTTTATATTTCATCTTTCCAGTTGGTTGGAAGATTTTGCCTATATGGTGACGAACTCGTTTCATTGTATTGAAAATGTATAGCTTTTCACTACTTTGTGGCATTTTGGACTTGCAGACATTTTAAATTTGAATTTATGGTCCTTACTTTGGAGTTATGGTTCTTTGCGGTACAAAGCTCTTAAAAATAGCACAACTACCAATTTTGCAAAATAATGGTGGTTTATATTCAAATATGTGAATTGATATTGCAAATACAAATATACTTACATCTTGAAGGCACTTGATAATGTGTTCTATATCTTTACACTTCAATAAATTCCTTCTTAAAGTAACTATGAGTATTAAGGCAACAAACACAAGAATGTTCGATGAACCACCGCACACTTTGTCCCAAATCCTAAAAGAAAACAGATGATTTAAGTATTTTGTTATTACATAAAAAAAAACATAAGTTAATCTAATATATTTAAAACTATGGGATATAATTCAGGTCTTCATCTGCATTTGGCCCACACACTGTATCTTCTCCATACAGATCCGTTGTTAGGTTGTGTGGCTCTTGCACGCCTCCAGAGAATACATACAGTGGGCAGCTGTGTACGATGTGATATATGATTTCTCCGCACTCGCAGAAAGGTAACTCTGCTGGTCCTAATTGTGTGTATCATATGAAGTGCGGCCCACTCCGCATCTGATCTTATTAAGAGTACACCACTCCACTCCTTCAAATGTAAGAAAAACCCAGGCAACCCTGCCGTTGGGTAGCCACCCAGGCAACCCCGCCGTTGGGTAGCCCGCAAGACACTTGTTAAAGATACACAAACTAAAAATGCAAAAACAAACTAGTTGAAATATCTTTATGAAGTTCAAGTTTGACATTCTCTCTCATAGACCAGATGTACCAGCTCATCCATGTAACAGTCTCAAAAGCAGCCTGATGTATCTTGTTGTCTTAAATAATTTGGTACTCCTGCTAAGAATAACCCTGGGGGAGCATTACACTAATTGATTCTTTTAATAACAACTTACTTTACAAGGGCAGACTCGTCAAGCACGCCAGCAAAGCAGCAATTGAACCATTTCTCCAATGGAAGATATTCCAAGGCACGCTTCTCTTGAAGGTATCTAAAAGTTTGAATATAAGTTTTGTTATTAATTTATTTTTTATACAGGCATTTTTAATAAAATGAAAGAATGAATGATGAAAGATTTACAAAAATAATCTATACTAGTAGTATTGAAGGTACGAGAAGTTTGGGAAGACTTACAAAAATACGACACAATCAAATGAATCTATTTATGAAAGGTCCAAGAGTGAAAAGCTTTTATAATAGGAGAATATGTATGATGAGGTTTATGGACATGGCAGAAGCAAAGATGTGTGCCAGGAGAGAATAAAGTTGAAATCTATTATTTTTGCATACCTTAATATGGATATAACATGATGGTTATGATGATGCAAGTCAAAAAAATAGTCGGCAATATAAGTAAAGATAACATGAAAGAAATGTTAGAACAAATTAAAGCTTTATCATGTTCAAAATGTGAATGCTGTATTTTCTTTTTCTAGTGTCATGCTAGATCTAGGCACCACATGGATAAGGTCAGTATGAAGTAACTCCTCAGCATTCAGTCCGGTCCATTGTCGAATGCTTCTTAGCCATTTTATTCCTATCTATTCTATGACTTTCGATCTTTCCTAATAAGGTCAACCAAAGAACTTTATAATCCCTTGCATCATTAAACTAAGATACTTCAGTTTCACATCCTTGATGGAAGGGAGAAGTTTACAGGATTTAGACAATTTTTAAAGGTGATGAATCCAGTAATTTTTCAGCATTCATATGCACACTGACAATGTGAGCTTCAATTCAGTTTATCATTATAGTTTTTATATCCATGATTCACGTGACCTTAGATCACTGACCACACATAACATGTTGAGAATTTCGCATGTCAGTCTAGCATGTTTGTCATCAGTGATTTTAGTTTTCAGAACTTGTTCTTGCTCTTTAAATTTGAATTGTAATCCTAGATGTGTACTCCCTCCCACAGATATGTGGATCCTGACACATGTTTGTAGCACACGTAATGTTTCTTAAACTAGCATGTATTATATACCCGTATTATAGGATTAGCAACTTACTTGAATAGGTCACGGTCCTCTTTTTCTAACAAGTTTTTGGTCAATTCTATGAGTCTAGGTATGTCCTTTGTAAATTGTTCGACTAAGTGATAGAAACCTTTGGCCATCCAGTATATCTCAATATCATCGTCAAACATTTGAAACAGTGCCTCTGATAAGGGCACCATGCCATGTTCCATCTAAAATATAATCAATACCGCTCATTATTTTCTTTTCTTTTTAACCTATTGAAATATAAAGCGTACTGTACAGTATTACACTTTAGCTGCATGTAGTTATTGCTATGTGCTAATATTTCAACCAACCATAAAGATGTTAAAGAAGCCTTAAGTGAAAACATGACAAATCGTGTTTTTAAAAAATCTGGGTTCTAACGGGAATTGAAACTCCAGATCCCAAGTATGAAGACAGCCGTCTTACAAACCAGATCGCAGAGAAACTTGATAATAAAGTTGAGAAATTGCCATATTGGATAGAAGATTACCAGTTTGTAAGCGATTCTGAAATAATTCACATAGTGAAAAATACTGTTCACATTTTAGAAAAATCGGTAAACTTACGCAAATTTTTACTAGTTTTATTTATTACCATATTAGCAAAAAGTCCATCGCTCGCATAGTAGTATTAAATTAATCGCCTAGATGTTGTCTCTTTCGTTTCCTAGATGTTGTTTCAAATTCGATTCTACATGGTGATTAAAAAAAGTTCTAAGTCTGTTTTTCCTTTCGATACAGGCCTTTTATCATCTTTCTATTAATATAGTACATATTAACTTCCATTGTAATAGTATAACCTGGCAGACTTATCAACTGAGACAATTTCTCCCAACCTGTTAGTAAAGATGTTAAAAGGCCTCAAGTATAAAAAAAACAATCTGGGACTCTGAATTCAATTGGGTATTAAACTCAAAATCTCTTTAATGCCTTAACTATATTATTTATAGTTAACCTCTCGCGTAGTAAGATATTTTTAAAATTTTAAAACATCGTTTGTTCAATTGGTAAAACATGTAACTATCCGATAAATGATTTAATTGTGTGGTATCATAGATAGATGTCATTGGTACTCCAAATCCTGACATAATCTGGGAATATTCAAGAAATAATCACTGCGCCCTAACCGCGGGGCCATAGGCTATCTGACTTAGTATTCCATGGCCCCACGGTTGGGGTGGTACGCACGGAGAGGTTAAGGCATTAACATTGTGGAGGTTTGAAGGTTTGAGTCTTGTTTGTGCTCTGTAAAAAATGATCAATAACATATTTCAAATAATATTTTTGCATATTGTTTATAGTTAAGGCATTAACATTGTGGATGTTTAAAGACATTGTAATTTGTTTTATCAAACACTGTTTATTCCACTTTATGTAACGGTATAACCCCCTAATGATGAGGTGTAAACCTTGGAACCGATAGGGTTATACCGTTACATAAACGCATGCTCGGGTATAACTCTTTGAGCGTAAGAAGAGATCTGCGTCTCCTGGTATACGTTGTCAAACTCGTTCGAGGAGTTGTGAGCTGTCCAGCATATGTCCAAAAAGATTAGCGTTAAATGTTCCTAACAATTACACTAGACTGCGCCGGCAAGAACTGTTCTCAATAACATACGCAAGAACGGGTCTTCCAGCAGCCTGCTTCGGATATTGACATATTTCATATCACATTACCAAAAGTAAATTTTCTTCTTAGATTGAGCGCGTTAGAAAGCACTAATGAACGTACTTAAGTGACTGTGAATATATGTGTATCATATGTTTGTGTGTATATACTCGTATGTATGCATATGCATTATTTTTTATTTTATATAATTTTTTTTTTTTTTTTCTATGTAATTTTTCTTCTTTTTATGTCTTGTATTTTTAAAAGTAATTGGGCTAAGCCTGTTTTGAAAACATAAATAAAATGAAATAAACAGTGTTTCATAAAACAAATTACAATATGATATTTATCAATTTTAATCAACACCTTTGTGTACTTGGTAGGTTTAATGCCACATATTAATTAATACAAACTAAAATAATAAAATTTACAAAAAATAAAGCTAATTGCTATGATAAAACAAGGCCTGAATAGCGCCACAGTAAAAAAATGAGTTTTGCAAAAGTCCTTTGCAACACCATCAAAATATTAATTCATTAATTAGTTTTAATGTGTGTACTTGCATACTTGTGTTGTTTAATTGCCATTGTTTCTTTAACCTTTTCACTGCCAACATCAAATGCATGACAAGCGATCGGTGCTCAATATATTTGAATAATAAAAATCAATGAAATAAATTAAAATTATGCCTTATTTCCAGCATGTGTGGGTAGGTACCCATAACTCGACACGGGAAGTCGACGCGTCCTCACTTTACCATACAGTGATGTCAGTGGCAAGACCATGCTGTAATGGTGGGTTTACACACGTAAAAAATATTCTCAAATAAATTTTATTTTTGGCCTTTTTCAAAATGTGTTTATTTTAATGTTATTTTTATTTTGTCCATTAAGAATTCGAAGTAATGAACGAATATCGTATGCTCATGTAATGCATTAAAAATATTAACAGTGCTACGATATTATTTTTAAAATACGACAATATTTAGGCATGGATACGCCGCGCGTGTTCTGAGCTTGAAGCAGATGTTCATATGGACACTCCAGGCGTGTTCTCAGCATTGGATGAGTTAATTTAGAAATTAATGTAATTATTTTTAATTCTTTTTTTTTGTCATACGATATTATTATACTGTACATTGTACCATTGATAAAAAAGTTAATAAAAATAGTTAATACCTGAAGATTGAAGTCAAAATGTAACTTTCCGTTTTCTAACAAATACATTGCCATGAAGACTTGTGGCTTGGGTGTATTGTTGTCAACAATTCTCATAACTTTGAGAGCATGCAGCAGGTCATAATATTGTGTTTGTCTTTGGGCCATCACAAATGCTTGTGAGTCTGTGAATACTGGTATTACACCTTGAATTACAAAAAAAAAAAAAAAACCAAATAATTAAGTTTCTTTAACCTTTCCTTCCCGGTGTTGGGTATCTTCTACACGTTGCTTCAAATAACCATCAACATCTCTATAAATATAATAAATACAAGGTTAAGATTCTAGGTATTCCTCCATAATATATTTACGCATTGATTTAAAAAATAATATTAATAATAATCAGAATTTATCGACTACATCGTAAGTATTTTATGAATATCGGAAACAAATTCGCATTTAAATGCTGTGAGTGCCTCGATCTTGGGTCTTGACGATAGGTGAAAAGTATGCGGGAAGCGCGACACTATATTCGCATCTCACTTTTGCATACGTCACTGAATAGCGAGGAGCGCAATTGTCTCCAACTCGCAAGTGTAAGCGACGCCCGAGTTAGCCCCCAACCCTGCCGCGCTGCAGTAGCTGTTGAGCTGGCAACGAGACTAGACCTACGCCCGTTCCGTGAGCGGTGCCAGATGGTTTTTTAATGTTTTCAGCAAATAAATCTCAATTATTATAATTTTTAACTTCAATTATAATTAATTAAGGGGATTATCTATGAATGTTCTTATTTCCGATTTAAAATCGCTAATTTTTGATTGCGTACTCACTACCCAACACCGGATCACGCGTATTATTTTTATCACTGTAAGGGAAGGGTTAAATTTAGGAATGACATCTAATTGATGGGTTTGATTCATTCACCTATAAAAATAAAAAACAATAGTTGCTGTAAGGCCCTGTTCCGGAAACGTCAACTGAGAATATACAACTTGACGTGACTTACCTGTAGTAACACATAGGGTCCGAAGTGTGGGTCATGATTCTTAAAGGCCAACAAAAGTTACTGAGCTTTGAAAGCTGAATACTACGAAAGATACTTGGCACAAAACAGGTTATAGGAGTAGAAACTCAAAAATTAACAAGATAACCATTAAATACCTGCAATACACAGTTGCTAAGGTTAACATCGATAAGTCATGTAAGCAGATTTCAGTTAACACAGCTCACACACACCATTATGCAATTCAAACTAAATGGAAGAAGGCTACTTGGCAGACCGAAACAAACTTTTAGATAATGTGCAGCAGGATTTTAGGAGGCTAGGAAGAGAGGGTGAACTTGGAGAAAAATTATCTGGAATGCTAAAACTTTATATGATATATGGCCATGTGATGTAGGTAGGTTATATAGCAACAGTGCTCATAAAATAGATTGTGATTGTCCTGTAGATTGGATAATGCTATAAAGTTGTTCACCAGGATTTGTTGATATCATAAGAAGCACATGCTAAAAAACTTTCATCTAAATCTAAAATGGAAACAGAAATAATCAGACTAAATAATGTTGTCTTCGTTAAATGAAGAATCTTAGAGAAAAAACATCTGGAGTATGTTTCGGTAGAAAAATGGAAAAATTTGCGAAGTAATGCAAAAACATTCAGGTCAAATTATTTTTTGAAGCTGCAATTTCACAAATGAAAGAGGCCGAAGGAGTGACGAGTGCCTATCATCGGGACCAAATGACAATTTCATTGGATTTTCAAAGATCCTTTTTTTCATGTTAGGTGGTTGATTTTGTTTCTATACTAGTACACCATCTGTATCTCCTCACTGAAATGGTATTGTTACAGATTTAAAAGTGCAAGGATTTTTTAAGTTATCGTGGGCAGTATATTTTCCCACCGAGAAGGCACGCCGCCAATCTAAAGAAACTTTTATTAATGGGAGAAAAATATGAACCTGGAAATAAGGATATTTCCGTGCCATAAATTATTTAAAACAAAAAACACGAAAATTTGTAATTCTGCACGGGTATTAAGTTATATTATCATCATTGCATTCGTTTTCTCGGGAATTCTAGGATCACCAGGAATATAAAATGTCTCCATTCAGATCGATCCATAGCACTGGGATAGGAAACACAGCAATATAGTAAGGCCGTTTATATATAAAAAAATATTTACCTAGTTGAACCTTCCACAAGAGACTACGATACGCCGCAGGAATTGTGAATCGTAACGCGAATTGTTTTAATTTCACTTTATCCCACGGCTTTTCTTTCAACAGTATTTCTAACGATTTCTTTTCCTCTACACTGCGGCAGCCGACTTTTTCATAATATGAAGATCTGAAGTTTCTTTCGTCATTCGCCATTTTTGTAACTATTTTCTGTAAAAACCGCGTCTTTAAAAGTTCAACTCGGTTTCTTCGTCAGTTTGTGAACAGTAATATCAAAACAATGCTATCAATTCGAAATGCTTAATGCATAAGATGCTACCAAACAAAATAACAAGATCAAAGAGTGTTGCCAGTAATCAAAAAACTATTTTCAATAACAATTTATGGCATGGAAATATAATCAAGTACGGAGAGTTTACTTCGTAATGGCGGCGAGCCTTCTCTGCGGGAAAAACAATTTATCTACAACTTCGAAAAATCTTCTTTCTGCTTTAAGAATAATACCTTTCCGTGATAATAGACATACAACGCCTTTACAAAAACAAAAGCCAATCACTCAATACTAAAACAAAAGATCTTTATTTCTTCAATAAACACATCAATCTGTCCCACCGATAGGAAACCTACTACTGAAAAAAAAAACAACTCCGATGTACTGGTATGCACGTTTTTTCATGAAAAATGTTTTTTTTCAATTATCATATGTATTATATATATTTTAATCAAAAACTTAAGTTGTTAAGTTATCGAAAAATATTTATCTAATAACTTATAAGTAAGCGCACTATAATCCAAAAACAGAGCGCGGAATAAATCACAATAAATTAAAAAATTATAAAATAATTAAAATTCATTTTTTAAAGATGAAAACACAATAATTTTTAAAGGCTAAATTGATTGACATACTCGTAAATAACCGATTTCCATAGGTGTTAAAAAAAACATGTATAAGAATGTTAAAAAAGTAATAAGTGTTAATTCGAGTACCTACTTTATTTTTTACACAAAAAATATTGACAATTTCGTTTCTTTGAATCCAGCTCAGAAGAGTTTTTATAAAATGTAATTCTCCTTTCGTGTTTTATACTAATTAATTATGTGCGGTTTTATTCGGCATTGATTTATCTCGTTAGCCTAAATACTCTAAAAATATTTATCTAGCAGCAAACCTTAATTGCATTATTAGAATTTCAATTGGAAATAAGTCAATATATTAGCAAAATAAAAGAAAAAATGTTTAAATAGATCCGTTGCTTATAATAAAAAAAATATATGAAGCATATTTTTATGTCAAATGCATTCTGAGTTTTAGGTAGAATGTCTTTTTATTCTTTTCGACATAGGAACTTCGACCTTGATTTCGACTCCACAAAAAACCAACTAACTTCACGCCTTTGGACTTCTATAGTACTATAACTCCACAACCACGACACCGCTTTCTGGCTTCTACTCCAACTCCACAACTCTGGTTAAAACATGATATAAGCATTAAAGCCAATATTAAATATTGTATAATAATATAAATGAAATTATTGTGATATTTGGCGTTCATCAGCCAAATGGATATTTCAAACATTATTCAAAAAGTGTTACCATATAGAGAGCACAGTTGGGACGCGGTATTTTAGCGCTTGGGCTACCCATTTGAAGCCCCCACCCCTCCAATAAGGAGATATTTTTTTTCTTAACACTTTCGGGAACGGGTGAAATTGCTGTAATATTTTCCGTTTATTTTAAAACGGGTATTTTTTAACTTTCTAGCCCATCGTCAAAAAAGTGAAAATTGGAGGAGACGCACGATCACTTGACCCCAGAACATAAATTAATAGATCATAATTAAAATATAAAAAAATTAGATCTTTATTTCAGGATGAGTCAATTATAAAAAAAAAACTATCGAAAATTATTTTGTTCGAAATCAAGCGTTCAATAGAGAGACATGAGTCATATATGACAATCTCTCTTGTCCAAGACTAGATCTCAAATATGTTTTGGTTATTTTTAATATATTAAAACTTCTTTCTCGTGATTTCCAATAAGCTGTGATTATTATAATCTTTTTTGTTTTAATTTACGCTACTATTCTTTTATTCCTGTTAATTCTGACGCCCTTCAGTTATCGAGCCTTGGGCTATCTCGATTGCTCCTCCCTTGTCTCGGCTCTGATCGAGAGTACATTGAATGACACGAAGTTAGCTTAACATACGTTTGTTATAGTGCTGTAGGGTACCCACGTCCCTAAAATATTGTCAACATGCAGGGTCAACGACCGATGAATCAACCTCTGGATATGTACAATTGTCACATACCAGAACGTCAACACTGTTTACACGCAAATAATATTTACATCGCATTCCAAGGTAGAAAGAGAACATATCACGCCGTCTCGCCGTTTCGACAATAAATATCCTACCCACTGTATTATCCGCAGCGCTTCCGACCACCTCAGCACGCGCAGGAGTGAGATCGAGATATACCGCGGACGCAGTCACGCGTCCCGTTCTGAAATTCTATATATACCTACTTATCGATGAATAAAAGCACTTGTTATTATTCACTTGACCATTAATCGCTGTTTACTATTTATTGATTATTCACTCTCACTTCCCGCATTCCTGAATCGACGTATTTTATTTTAAATACAAACAAATCAAAATCATCACGACGTATCAAATTAAGCATCACGCTAAAGTGCTTTCGAAATTTAATACTGTACACAGCTTTTACTATACTTCAGAAAGTCTATGATGAACCGTGCGACGTTTAAAACGTCATGTCACAAAGGGATGGGGTATAATCGTTTTTTTTTACAAATCGAATAGTTTTTTTATAAATCGAACAATTGTTTTTCTCTAAACTGACGTTTTAATTCCTAATTTTCATTATACTGACTAATGTAATGTATGTATCTTTAAATAGGCCAAGATCCACTATGAATTAATACTAATTACGAACATTTAATTAAAATCGATTTTCGAAAATCCAATTATCGAATACCCCATCCCTAGCCAATGCAGACTAACGTAGTGACTTTTAACAAACGTCACCAAATATTATTTGATTTTAACAAACTGCCACATTTTTGCTAATTTGTGACAAGATGTATTAATTTGTCATTATTGTTAGTTTTATGTAATGTATTTACCTAAATAACTTGCTATTTATTAGAATCGATGCTTATATTAAAGTTGATAAAATAATTACAATTACTGAACATCGTTACAAGGTTGTATTGGGACAAATTTGTGAGCTGTCATGCGACTCATCCTAGATTTTCCGAACTATAGTAGGACATTTCAACGTTTTAAAATCTGAATGTTCAATTTTACATTTTTCTTCCTCTTTTCCCTTAATAACAATATTTATTTATTTAATAAAATTTCGACATAGCAGTGGTTTTTTTACAAATAAATGCACTTATGACAAGTTTATACAAATACTTTAAATCATAAAAAAATACTAAACTTTATCTTAAACTAATTTGTAAATACAAAAAAAAAACTGTAGCAATAATGACCAAGTTATTAAAAAGTTATTGTTGAAATTCATGAATATTAATACAGTGAAACCCCGTTTTCGTGCCCGGAATTCACGTTTTCCCGCTATTTGCGTTCAATTTTTTCAATCCCGTTTTATTTTAGTGCATTTAGTACCCGCTTTTACGTTTTTATTTCCCGCAATTTACGTTTGAAATATTTAAAATGCAAATCAATTTATAAACATATTTAATTAAATGCGCGACGATTTAAAATATTTGAAATGAATATTAGGAAGCAGAAATATGTTGTTTTTATTTATAGACACGTGTGCACCTGCACCTGCAATGCTCATGGTCAAGGTGTAGTAATACGATGCAATTGGTGGGAAATTTAACGAATCAGAGGCAGGCAGACTGTATAGGCAGGTCAATCTGTGCTTGTGTTTTAAACGTGTCGGTCGTGTACATACAATTTCAATTATCAACTGTCGTGTGTCAATTTACATTTCTTTTAATTTTTCGTTGAATCCCTTCAAATAATGTCTCAGCAAAGAAAAAACATTATCGATTCAAGAGAAAAGGAAAAATCTCGAAAAAGTGAATAAACATGTTGGTTCACGCGTTTCGCTCGCGCGTGATTTGGGGATACCCATTACAACTTTGGCTACGATAATAAAAAATCGCAAATCGATTGAAAAAAGTTTTCCGATTTGCGTAATTATCTAAATAAAAAATTACTTTCCATTTTTTTTCTAGCCCCGAATCTACGTTTTCCGTCCAATTAAGTTTTTTTTATCAGTCCCTTCAAAAACGTAAAAACGGGGTTTCACTGTATGTATATTAAATTCACTACATGTATGTATAATATAATATATTACGAAATTATACCAAATTTAGCCAAGTGGACTTACGTAACTGTTAACACATATTTTGTAAGGGTAAAGAATTTAAAATTGTTATTAGTGGAACAACGCTTATTTAAAACAAGAAGAATTTGATTTTATGAGAATTTTATGGATAGATCTTGAGACATAGAAAACCTATGGGCTCACTTGTAGGACGAGATGCAAGTTGCTTTGCAGAATCGAAACATTCCACATGTTAATGCCGGGTTACTCAATTCCAGACGCAGGGCTACCCAACAAAGTGTTGTCCTTATATTATGTTTTGTTCGTATTAAGTTATTTATATTGATAAAGGAAAACACAAAGTTAGTTAGTAATTGTTTCTAAATATTTTTGACTTTCTGGTGAACACTAAAGGATATTTCAAATTGAGCGGTTTTTTTTTAAATTCTTGGATAAAACACAGATGGCGTCGCGAACTTGCCTGGGTCTTGTGACATTTGAGAAGTGTAATGTATGACATTTATAAAAAATGGAGTGGTATACAATGCAACAACGCGTTCAAATTGTTGAATTATTTTATGTATTGTATTATAATCTCCGGAAACGGTGATGTTAATTGGCCACCAAGATCATGTGATCTGACACCGTTGGACTATTTTCTCTGGGGTTACGTGAAAAGTCAGGTCTATAAGAATGACCCCCGTTCAATTCCTGAGGTGAAGGACGAAATTATTCGCGTTATTGGTGAGATAGAATCGCAATTATGTCAAAATGTCATCGAAAATTTTGACAAAAGAGTGGACATTTGTTGAGCTGCAAGAGGTGGACATTTGGCGGATATTGTTTTTTTTGTGTTTATTATAAATGTCATAAATTATACTTCAATGATCAATAAAAAGTTTTTTTGAAATCAAATATAATTCAGTGTTTTATTCAAGAATTAAAAAAATTAATTAAATAACCCAACCGGTAGGAAACACTCAATTTGAAAGACCTTTCATATATGTTACATTATATATAGTCCTCAGTGAAATACAGGCAAAATCCTAGTTTACTGGGGACACGACCAATGAAAGGCAACAAACCCAGATCAATTGAAATTGTTCGTCCAAATTATATTACCTGTTGTTTTTTCGCAAATCGTGTAAATAGATTTCTGTGTATATAGATTTCTTTCGTATGTACGAGTATATAGATTTCTTGTCATGTGTAAATAAAATAAAATATATTAATTAAAATATCTAAATAGTTTCAAAACTCATTTCCAAGTATAATATAAAAGCAATAATCCAAAAAAGATTTTTTACATATTTTATAATTTGCAGTGGGTACGTGCAAATAGCACCACGTTAAGAACCGCTGTTTTACACAATTCAAATTTACATTCGAGTGACTTGGAAGCATATGCCTAGATCCACACCTCTGCGGCCGATTGTTTTTCTGGTAGAACGTGTGTAAAACGCAATTAAAATCTCTTTTAGACGGCAGAAGTATCAAATACACATACGAGATTTTTTTCTCTCTCTCAATATTATACAACTTAACCTTGACGGACCCCCCTCGATCCAGTCGAACCGGTAGAAACCCAATCGGCTGGAAACTGGTAAAAACAACAAACACATTTTCGGAATATCTAATGTTTTTATCTCGGTTAGATACGCGAAAATAACGTCATAATAAATATTCACCTGTATAAAAAACCGATAAGTGTGTTTTTGCCATGTCCGTAATTCATTTTAAATTTACATCTGACACGTGTAAGTTGATTCGAGTCAAATCAGTTTACAAATATTGTTAAAGAGCGATTAAGTTTGTCATTCAAGTTTGTCCTGTAGAATTGTGTATATTTATTTAAATGTTCATCATTAACTCTAAATACTAAATACTTGTGTTTTTATAATAAGTGTTTTTTTTTATCGGATAAGTTAGGAACTAAAGTTAAATTTCGTAGAAATTCTTGATAATTTATTTCTGATCTTTAAATAAGGTGACAACGTGGTTTCATTACCTCACTTTGAAGTTTCGATTTTACAAGGTTCGACTCTGAATACAAATCAAGTAATTTTAAGGAAAGGAATTAATATTTAATATTTAGACCGGACTATGAATTCGGATCTAAGTCTTAAATTTATGGTGTAATATTAATCATTTATACAAATTAAATTAACAAACGGGTATATGTCATAAATTTGTTTTTAAAGACTGTAATCCATTATCGTTTTAGATGGTTGATAGTCTTAATTTATTTTAGAGGCAGAAACACATCATAAGTTTAGAAGTTTAACTTTTTCTGAGGTGAATCTTGAACGTCCGATACTGTCATGTGTCTACTGCCAGCGCATGTTAATCTTATATATACTCTCATTCACCCCCAATATATTATGCAACCAATGTACCACTTATCTAAGAACCTATAAATATTAGCATTATCTGTAACACGATATAAACACCAAAACCGATGTTATCTTATCGATGTTCTTATCCACATTCAAATAAATATTATAAGTTATGTAAACCCTTGTCAAACTTATCGATGCTAACCATGTACTAGATCCTATAAATATTAGCGTTATCACATTAGTGTCAACCTACTCCATGTATTATGTTTAAGTTTATCATCTCGTCGGCTGCTATCTCACCCAAATTCAATAAATATTTAGTATCACTAAGTGGGAGAAGCTGCAGAGATATCGATTTGACAGGATAACATACCCGACGCATTCCTCTCTAATCTATCAAGAGTCGTGCGTATGGTTATCTTTGCTTTAAATAGGACGCCATATTTAAGGCAAACATCACTTTTCTTAAAGCCACTACTATGTAAAGATCATAGCTATTACTATATATGTAATACTGTTAATATTATACATCAATGTAATTCAACCTTCATACAAATAAAACTAAAATTCTAAAAGTGTTTTCGTTGCAAAAGGCCATAACAATACAGAAGGTGTTGTAGAGGAAAACCGAAGAAAGTATTGTTGGATAGAGTGTGTATTTTAAAGGAAGGAAAATGTCAGAGAAATCGCAATAATTCCATGAGAAGGTGTATGGATGTAGAAGCAGAAGAAATTTGTTTATCGCAATAGGAAAGCCTAGTTTAGTTTAGTAATTTATTTGTTTTTTTTTTTACTTAAATTAAAAATAATATCTTTTTTGTAAAATCTTTCATGGATTGAAACAGTTCAATGTATACTACGAGTATATTAGCTGATGGTTGGAATAATTGCTGTATAGTAAGAAGGCCGCTAGATGTACGAGGTTTAACCATGTACACGAACAAATAATTAGTCTGGTTTTCTCCTTTCTGCCTACCTCGATAGGGAGACGGCGTCATGTTATGCACTCGTATAGATGTATAGAAGAAACAAAACGTAGCGGAAGATCCACTAAAATGTACCTCCACTAGACTAGAGAAAATGTAGCATGGTTCCTGTGATATTTCACAAATTTACCCCAATACAACCTTGTAACGACGTTCAGTAATTTTAATTATTTTATCAACTTTAATATAAGCTTCGATTCTAATAAATAGCAAGTTATTTAGGTAAATACATTACATAAAACTAACGATAATGACAAATTAATACATTTTGTTACAAATTAGCAAAAATGTGACAGTTTGTTAAAATCAAATAATATTTGGTGACGTTTGTCAAAAGTCACTACGTTAATCCGCATTGGCTAGGGATGGGGTATACGATAGTTAGATTTTCGATTTTTTTTCCCCAAAATTAAATATTCGTAATTAGTATTAATTCATAGTGGATCTTGGCCTATTTAAAGATATATACAACTCATACAATACATTAGAAAGTCAGTATAATGAAAATTAGGAATTAAAACGTCAGTTTAGAGAAAAACAATTTTTCGATTTATAAAAAAAACGATTCGATTTGTAAAAAAAACATTTCACCCCATCCATTTGAGACGTGACGTTTCAAACGTCACAGGGACCATCCTACATTTTCTTGAGTATAACTGAATTAAATTCTTCAATAGAGACGAGAAAAAAACTTATGAAAAAAGTATGCATAACAAGGTGTATGCACTAAGAAGACAAATAAAAAAAATATGATCAGTTCTTTCTGCCTTTCACAATAAGGACACTTCATGATTATTTTACAATATTACGTTTGAAGTTATTTTTAATTCGATCAAACAAACATTTCATTGAAATTTTGTTGTTTATTTAAAAGTGACCTATGGATTTGTGTGTTTTTGAATTACCATATATAACTTATTATTTTTTTTTTTTTTCAGACCGTCTAAGTATGGTGTTATGTACACAGATGCAACTTCATATGAAATAAGGTCAATGGATTGTGACTTCCGAAAGAAAAAAATCATTAATTCACTGTGGATATATCAAAATAATGCATTATGCTCGTGCGGACGGGTCCGATAATAATTAGATACACCATACTATATAGTACAACATCTACACTCTTGCCAATAAACAAAATACTGTAGTTTCTATTTCGGTATTTAAATTATTTATTTATTGAACTGAAAAATGATTCATTAAATTTTTTAATAAGAAATATTGCTTTTGGTAACATTTCATATATTTTTTTAATAAGAATAAAAGTGTTTGAAAATATTTAATGAGAGATATTGGATTTGAAAATATTAAGAGTTATTGCATTTGAAAACATTTAATCTGAGGTATAGAATTTGAAAATATGTAATAAGAGATATAGCAATTGAAAATTTGTAATAAGAGATATTGGATTTGAAAATATTCAATAAGAGGTATTGCATTTGAACATATTCAATAAGAAACATTGAATTTGAAAATATTCAGTAAGAGTTATTACATTTGAAAATATTTCATAAGAGATATTGTATTTGAAAATGCTTAGTCAGGGGTACAGCATTTGAAAACATTTCATAAGATATATTGCATTTAACACAATTAAATAAGATTTATTGCATTTGATAAGGGATATTGCATTTGTAAATATTATATGTTAGATATTGAATTAGAAAATATTTAATAAGAGATAATATTTCAATTGAAATATGGAAGATATTAATGTAGGAAAATTCGTTCAACAAGATCAACCCGTGTGCGAGTGATAAGAAAATACCAGATTTTAGATATTGAATTTGAAAATATTTAAGAGATAATATTTCAATTGAAATATGGAAGATTGTGGGGAACCACAGTCGTCGCTGAATATTGTCGCATACATACGGTCAATGACCGATGAAACGACCTTCGGATTCCTCGATAAATTATAGTAAATAGTCCAAAGATCACATGCCAACCATTGACGCCGGCCGAGCATCGCGCCGCATTCCATACTAGAGAGAGAATGCACCACGCTGTCTCGCCAGTTTCGTAAATAAAATATCACCCACATACGATATTAATCGTTTTCTGCATTCACAGAAGCGAGACAGAAGCATATCGCGAGCGCACTCCCGTGCATATTCCAAAAACATATAAATACCTACGCTACTATAAAAATAAACACTCTCTTTCCGCATTGCGATCTAACGTGTTTTATTTATTTACCAACAACTACCATCATCTCTTCCTTGAAGAACCAATCCGCTAAAAGATATTAATATAGAAAAATTCGTTCAACAAGATCAACCCGTTTGCGAGTGATAACACTCTTAATAGCATTGTTCGTAAAAAAAAAATGCAATGAAAACAGTTTCAATACGAACATATTAAAAGTGTTGCTAAAACACAACATTGTCTTCGGTCCCACCAATCCCTGTTGACAGTTGGTGGTCCAGTTGTTGAGATGTTTGTCTTCCACTCGGGGGTTCCGAATTTCATTTCCAGTAATATAAAAAAGAAAATAAAAAAGGGTACAAGTAACAATACTACTCCATTTTGGACAGTATTGCCAACAATATGATGACGAACTACGAGTTACGTGTCTACTATAGTTCGGAAATTCTAGGATGAGTCCTGTGACAGCTCACAAATTTGCCCCAATACAACCTTGTAACGATGTTCAGTAATTTTAATTATTTTATCAACTTTAATATAAGCCTCAATTCTAATAAATAGCAAGTTATTTAGGTAAATACATTACATAAGGTTGTATTGGGGCAAATTTGTGAGCTGTCACAGGACTCATCCTAGAATTTTCGAACTATAGAGTGGCTCTTAATCTGAAGACACGTTAAGTGGGCTGAAGACAATTTAAACAATTCAATGTAATGACTAGGATATGCACTAAGAAGAACACATGAAGTTACGATGTATGACAAATTATGGAATTAAGTGTACTGCAGCGCTAGACTATTTAGAGCTTTGCATGTGTTAAGATACAACTTAAACTTGATGTTTTCAAGAAATTCAATAACTATTTTGAAAATTTAAGGGTACAGGAAACCATTCCAAAAAAATCATTAGAATGGCAACGAATTTTTTATGAGTGCTTTTGGTGGTCATACCATGAATTTGTGGCTCAAATTTCCAACGTTTCGAAAACGTTACAGCTGTTATCTTCAGAGTTTATTGGTGTCAACTAATATCGAAGTCTACCCGCAATGAAGATGTAAGTTTTAATATCCTCGAAATATCAACATTTTGAGTCCCAAAAACGTTGTATTTTATTATTGTATTGTAACACTTTCGTTGTATACAGTACAACCTGGTGGGCTTATTACCATGTGGCAATATCTTCCATCCAACCAGAAAGATGTTTAAAATCCCTTAAGTGAAGACCAGATTGGAATTATTTGTTGAAATCTGGGTTTCAACGGGAATAGAACCCGTAACATCCGGGCTGGGAGACAAGCGTCTTACCAACTAGGCCACGGAGGTCGTCTGAAACAAGAGTATGAACTCTAAAAGATCTTATACCATAGAAATTAATTCCCGCGAAAACCTTAGAACGTTTAAGAAATTTGACCCACAAATATTGTGAAGTTGGGAACATATTATACAAACTTACCATCTCGCCGTCTCTCTGAAGGGGTAGAAATGCAAAACAGAGCGCTAGACTTTCCTATCACGACACACTTTCACTTCCTCTATATCCATACACCTTCTCAAAGAACTCCTTCGTTTTTTTTGTATTACCTTCTTTCAAAATATCAACTAAAGCCTCTTTAAAAAAATTCAGGACGGTTGGCAGAGATTATCATGTCATTAAATCCAACAGGTATTTTCTTCAATGCAACAAAATAGAATGCTTGATTACTAAATAAACACACACTAATGACTTCAAAGTCCGATTAATGACTTCAACGTCGTCAATATTTCTTTGGTATCATCTAATACAATGGTTTTCAACCAGTGGTGCGCGGGAGATGACTGGTGATATATGAAAAACCATTCTTCTGAAGAAAATGAGAGAGCTCATTGCATCAGAAATAAATGTACGAGTATGTTTTGTATTGTATTGTAATTACACTTTCGTTGTATACAGTACAACTGGGTGGGCTAATTACCATAAAGCAATCTCTTCCAACCAACCAGTAAAATTTTAAAGGGGCCTAAAGTGAAAACCAGACTGGAATCCTTTTTTATTAAATCTGAGTGCCTGCAGGAATTTAATGGATAATTTTAAAAATAATTATTTAGGGGCGGGCTTATTGCCACGTTGCAAAATCTTCCCGTTGAGTCCTAATCCAGTGTTTTAGCAAGTCCCAAGCCCCTGGCGAGTTTATTACCATGTGACAATCTTTTCCAACCAACCAGAAAGATGTTTTTATGGGCCCTAAGTGAAAATCACACTGTGATCCCTTTTTTTTAAAAAATCTGTGTTCCAACGGCGATCGAACCCATAACCTCAGGATTGGCAGATAAGCGTTTTACCACCAGGCCACGGAGGTCGTCTATCTGTTAATTCACAGAGTTATCATACTTACCTAAATTATCCAAATATTTTAAATAAATATACAACGGTCTTATTACAATATTTTTAATACTGACATAAATATAGCAATTCTAGTAAGCCCCTCGCAATACTGACATAAATATAGCAATTCTAGTAAGCCCCTCGCAATACTGACATAAATATAGCAATTCTAGTAAGCCCCTCGCAATACTTACATAAATATAGCAATTCTAGTAAGCCCCTCACAATACTGACATAAATATAGCAATCCTAGTAAGCCCCTCGCAATACTGACATAAATATAGCAATCCTAGTAAGCCCCTCGCAATACTGACATAAATATAGCAATTCTAGTAAGCCCCTCGCAATACTGACATAAATATAGCAATTCTAGTAAGCCCCTAGCAATACTGACATAAATATAGCAATTCTAGTAAGCCCCTCGCAATACTGACATAAATATAGCAATTATAGTAAGCCCCTCGCAATTCTAGCTATCAGAATTCCTAAAAAACAAACCAGGCATTGAAATGGTTGTCATGATTTTGATCAGGTCTTAGAGAGTTAAAAACAAATATAGAACGAAACTAGACTTGGGAGTCAAATTTACTTTTAAAATCATGTGAAACATTGTTTTTCTGTCAAACAAGCATAATTATCACATCATAATTTTGTTATTTTTTTTTTATTAGAAACGAATTAAAAATATGTAGACATTCAAGTTTTGAACGCGTGAGGTTCGACTTAGAATACAAATCACGAAATTTTTAAGTTAGAAATTAGTCTTTAGGTCGGACTACAATTTCATCTTATATATCTTGTAAAATATTGATAATACCGATTGAAGGAACAAAATAGTTCTCCTTGCTAAGAAATGTCCTGAATTGGAAGGGTACATATATATGTCAAAAGTCATAAATTCATTATTGACTGAAATCCATCATCGTTTATTTATTTCTTTATTATTTATTTATCACTTTACTACAAATCGGTTTGGAGGTCTTATTTTAGGCGGCTTCTCTTCTTCTTCTTAGACTTTCTATAGACTCAAGAGTCTGTTACTGCAGGATTGTCCACCTGCGATGCTGAGCTCCAGCTATCTGTCCATCGTTTCGGGGGTCTCCCTGGCGGACGCCGTCCATCTGGCACCCCATGCAGAGCTATGTGTGGAATTCTTGTGGAATTCATTTTCTGTACATGTTGGTGCCAGTATCGTCGACGCTGTCGTCCCCATCTGACCACATCTTGGACCTCACAGACCTCTCGGATTGTGGTGTTCCTTACACGATCACGCAAAGTCTTCCCAGCAATAGCGAGTAGAGTTCTCATTTCCGTTGTCCTTAGCATATTTTTTGTCCTGACAGTGTCCGCCCTCGCTTCGATGCCATATGTGAGGATAGGTCGCACACAGGTCTTATAAATGCGTACCTTGCTATCCGTTCTCATATCTTTATTCCTCTATATGATATCTCTCAGGCAGCCCGCCACAACTGCAGCTTTGTCTACCTGAGACCTTACTTCTCTGTGGAGGTCATGAGAGCTGAGCAGTTCACTGCCAAGAAATCTGAACTGGGCTGCTTGTTCAATTGGCTCGTCACGTACTGAAATTCTGCACTCTAGTGGGTCTTTGGAGAATGTTCATTTTAGGCGGCAATCTCTTAAAATCAACCATAATAAAATATATAAAGGATATTACATGGCCGCAAAAAATATTAAAATAATTATTCACCTATACAAAATTCATTAACATTATACATACTCGTAGTGAAATAAAAGTGATATTTATTAATCAAAGGAAAAAGGAAAGAAAAATCAGGATAGTTTCAGTGGTTGAAAAAAATCATCAGTTAAGAGGCGAAATCTATCATAATTTCAAAGGGTGAAAATCATCATTAATTTTTGAGGAATAAATAATTTTTGAGGCATCACTTTATAGGCTGAAATTTACAATTAATTTAGAGACAATTCATAATTATTTTGGAGGTTGAAAATCATCCTTCATTTTAGAGCTTCGTTTCTCAATCTGTGAGTCACCACCCCCAGGGGGAATGCTGGAATAAAAATATCTTATGTGTACAAAGGAAAATAATACATTTTCTGAGAAGGTAGTGGCATTTGATAATCGACTAAAACCTATAAACAAACATATCATCATCATCATTGTCAGCCAGAGTCGATCCACTGCTGGATGAAGGTCTCCCCAAGTTGACTCCCAGTAGTTCGTTTTTTTGCTCGTTGATTCCATGTGATGCTGCCATGCTTCCTGATTTCATCTATTCAGCGTACCTTCGGTCTTCTTCTGGGCCTCTTTATGCCTCTTGGGTACCATTGGATTATTTCGGATGTCCATCGGGAGTCTGACATTCTGGCTATCTGTCCGGCCCATTGCCACTTCAATCTTTTGCCCACCTTTATAACACACCTATATAAACAAACATATAATGCTATAAATATAATGGATCATTGATTCAAGAATACCCAAACAGCCAAATTTATTCGATTCCTTTCAGAATTTTTTCACGTCTATTTGTTCAGATTTAAGTGTTAAAATGGGTCTACTAAAGATATATCTTTCGGAATCAGAATTTATAATATTTTTAATCCTTCAATAATAGTGGGTTTTGACTTCGGTGTTAGAGCGCCCTTGAGCGGCGGTTTATAAATTGTCTTTGTTGTTATTATTATTATTTCGGTACGCTCTAATTCTTGAATATATTTTTCGGGTACTAAAAATAATCAAACCAGAAACCCTCAGGTCAACTACTATATGTCTTATCAACTATTCTACAGAGGTCGCATATTTTCCTTGATTGTGTACACGATAACCGTCGTTTTATTTTTAATTGAAGTGCAATAAAAGTTGATAATAGCGGGTTTTGAGTCAATGCGTAAAGTTGTTCTTACTAGTTTATTTTAAAATAACAACAGCTTAGTCTCTCGGTGTACGGCGATCGGTCCAGTATCGCGCTACCCGCCGACATGTTTTACTGTGTTCCAAGTCAAATATAAAAACGAATTATTAATTGTTTCATTACTCGAGTGCGGCCGTGATATTCATAATGGCAGTAGAGTATATGATTTATACAAAAGAATGTGTTTAAATATATGTGTGTTATGTTATGTTATGTGCAAATTATGGAGAAATAACGTGATGTGTGCGAAAAATAAAAACAACAAATTCTTTGTCAATCCACTCTGTCGCGCCGGTCAGAAAAAAAAAATACATCGAAAACTGAAAGAGAAAATTACACAGTTATTGGCCAAGATAATTACAAAACCTAACTTTATTTTTTAATGAGATTAAATATTTTAAAAATTTAATACCGTTATTTTACTATTAAATTTATATAGTTGTGTGAACAAATATAATTAAAAAATGAAACACTGTTTTAATCCGTTTTGAAAATATATATTTAAACTCAACTACTTTCAAGTCATACGTGTGTGCCATTCATCTTCAGGGGTATTGCGAAATAAATAAATAAATAACCCCTAAAGCTCATTAGTATATGACTTGAAACTAGTTGGGTTAAAATGTATATTTTCTAGTCGAACAAACAATATTTCAATTTTTAATTATATTTGAATAAACATGAACTTCTACAGAATGAACTCAAAAACTTTATAAATCTTAGTTTTCTTTTATTTATCTCAAATGGTTTGTATTTATTGTCTATTAAAACATTCGTTTTTCAACTTGATGTTCTAGTTCAATTAAAATTAAATATTTTTTTCTTTAAATATTTTCCGTAAACGCCATAAGGTTCTTTCATATAAAATTTTTTACGCATTCAAATCCAAATCAGTCGTTCATCCTATAGTAACTGGTGTTGTTGACTTCTTGACTGACATACACTAACATTCATTGATATTATGTTGATTTGGAAAACCAAACCAGCTGTTGGGATTTTCCCTGAAACCCCACTTATGCAACATATTAGCACATCTGTTATTTCCGGTTCATACGACCTCATACTTAGATTTCTTGGGAACAAAACTCTGTAAGTTAATATTTGATATCAGAAAAGTTGAATAAAAACATTCGTTACTATTTCACAAACATTTATTCAAACGAGTTACACTGAAATTTGTTGAAATAAATGTTCGTGACATAGATTTTTTAAATTTCATTAATGTTTCTTTTGACGAGTTACACTGGAATTCGTTCAACTAAATATTAGGTGTTAACATAAGCTGTGTCCATTTTTTTTCCAATTTGAAAATGAGCACCAGCAGTAAAACAAAATTGTAAAGGTTATACGTCATTCGAAAGAAAGTTTTCTGCTCTATAAGATATTGTGTTTGGTTTTACGTTACACATATTATTTTATTTGATTACAAGTCTTCAAAATATGTAACGTAAAAGCAAACACAATATCTTGTAGAGCAGAAAATTTTCTTTCGAATGACGTATAACCTTTACCATTTTATTTTACTTTTGGTGCTCATTTTTAAATTTAAAAAAAGGACACAACTTACGTTAACACCCAATATAAGAGAAAAGGTTTTTTTTTTATTTCGCTTACATTTATTTAAACGAGTTACACTGAAAGATTTTGATATAAATGTTTGTGAAGTTGTTTTTTTTAAATTTTCGAACATTTATTTAAACGAGTATAATTGAAAACAAATTCATTTCTCTTAGAATAGAATTATGTAAACAAGTTAATAAGATTATGCCGAGTATTTGTGGTTTATGACCCAAAAATCATAACATTGAGTCACTTTCATACGATAATATACGATGGCAGTGAACCACAAAACATTAATAAAAAAGAATCGTTAGATAAAAAAAAAATAGCATAACAAATGTTTAACCAACCCTTCTTGACTATTCCTCTCGGGGGCTGAGATACCATCCCCCCCGCTATCCTAACCAGAACCTGAATTAATAGTCCAACCTTAACTCTAAATACTAAATCTTGATTATTTTTAACTGAAGATATAAGTATCAAAAGTTATATTTTGAACAAATTTGTTGCAGTTTCCTTAAATAAGGAAGTTCCGTTGTTTCATTACCTCACTTTAAAGTTTGGAGCGTATGACGTCTGTCTGACTTTGAATACAATAAATAAATTTTTATCTTCCTATTAGTGTTGCGAAAATTATTCCTGGAAAGTGGAGTACCCACTGTCATGTCATGCGATGTTCCGCAGGGATCTCGTGTGTAACTATGTATGTAATCCTGTAACTGCCTGTCCTATCCACGTAGTTTAAAGTTTGGAGCGTATGAGATCTCATTCTTAATAAAAATCACGAAATTTTAAGATTATTAATAAGTAATAAGGATGTGGTCAGCCACACAAGGGTTCGTCAAAGAGCCAAAGTTGATAGAGAGTTGCTGACTAATATTAAAATCCGAAAGGTGTCCTATTTGGGGCATGCACTTAGAGGAGAAAATTACAAATTACTGCACCTGATCATCCAAGGCAAAATAGAGGGTCGAAGAGGTGTTAGCCGGAGGCAAATTTCCTGGCTCCGCAATATACATGATTGGACTGGTATAAGGAGCGTTGGGGACCTTTTTGGACAAAGATGCTTACTGTCAGGTGATAGTCAACGTTGGGGGGACCTGACATGACACTAGGAAGAAAAATAAGTATTTAGCATTAAAGCCACACTATGAATTGGAACTTAGATGAACCCTTTGCCAGCCCAGGATTTATTTCATTCTTTCTCGTACTTCCTCCAAATATTTTTTCAAGTTGAATCGTAAGATGTTCTTAAGCAATCTACGTTCTGGTATGCGGACAACATGTTCATTCCATCGCTACTAATACTTCTCAATACTTGTTAGTAAGGCTTTTGATTTTAGAAATGTTCTTATGTGAGAGTTCTTAATTCGATCTCAGAGGGTTTTGTCAAATATTCTTCTAAGTTAATAAATATAAAGCTGGTACTCTTTATATTGTTTGATGTATTGTTATACTTTAGAAAGCAAGCGTATATTTTTTTCATTAATCTGTATATTTTTTTCATTAATCTTTCCCTTCGTGTGCTAAAAAAATCCGCCCGTTCCGGTGTTGTGTATTCAATACACGTAAAAATGAGAAATTCGAAAAAATAAGAATATTCATAGCCAATTGTCAAGTCAAAAGTGGTAATAATTTAAATTTAATTGCTAAAAACATGAAAAAAAAAACATCGGCCAACGTTCACAAAACGGGCAAAGCGACCACCTCTACCGAAAGTCGCCGACCTACTGAGCGAGAAAAGCGAGCGAACTGAGATTTTATTTTTTGCATTCCCATATACCGAAGTAGAGTGAGAGTGAGACGTGAATAGCGTCGCTTCCTCACCCATAGCGTTTTTTAGAATAAATATACATACGTCACATACGTTTGATTGTATCGATGAATTTATTCCCGATTTTTACGAAATATCTCTGATGTGGCCGATAAGTGCAAATTATTATTAATATTATTTTTTTAATTCAATGCGTAAATATATTACGGAGGAATACCTAAAATCTGAACCCAGCATTTGTTATATTTATAGAGATATTAAAGTGTTTAGAAGCAATGTGAACTAGTCAGTCATCACAGGACAGGAAGGGTTAAAAAAGCACTCATCGATTTTAACTACAATAGTATTTGAGTAACTTTACACATGAGTTAAATAATATTGATTTCAAAACAAATCGTTATTTATATAACACTTAAGAAGAGTTGAAATTAATATATAAGAGATAACAGTGCATCACCGCGCGATAACGTGTTGGAATTTCATGCGTTCTAGCACTACGCTTTGCTACCACCCTCGAATGACACACCCATTTTTTTCCATCTTGTATTTTGAGGTTTACGGAGACCTATGATTTCTGTTATGCATATTTTTTTTAATGAAACGTTTTTTTATTTAAGACAGATGTGTATGGGAGTGAAATAGATTTACCAAATTTGATGCATGTGAGTGAAACGTGGAGGAAAGGAATCGAAACGTGGAGGAAAGGAGTCGAAACGTGGAGCAAAGGAATCGAAACGTGGAGGTAAGGAGTCGAAACGTGGAGGAAAGGAGTCGAATAAATGCTCTATAAAGGCGTGTACTGAGAAGAATTAATGGGGGGACAATTTATGACAGAATACGGATTGAAGTGACTCGCGATAAATGTGAACTTAACGCTGATGAGTTGACGAAGAGCAATTAAGAAATACCAACAAAATATATGTATAGTGCAAATGTGAGCGGAAGGCGTTGTAGAAAATATCAAATAAAGTGAGGTTGAATCAAGTAAATTATATTTTGAAAGAAGGAATAGTGGAAAGTCAGAGAAATCGTAGGAGTTGTATGAGAAGGTGTTTGAATGTAGTAGAGGCGTAGGATTTGAGTCGAGATGGCGAACTTTCCTCTGCCTACTCCGACAGGGAAATGGCGTGATGATATGTATGAAAAATATGTTTAATTTTCGACGGTAAAATTGTTTAATGATTCCCTGGGCCTGGATGTATATAAATTGTCTCTTCTTCATAGCAACTACCCCATTTTAATTAGGGTTTTTTTTTCTTATCTTTGCCCTCCGACCAGAACGTCTCTTTTGGCAACTCATAAGGCTCTCATACCATCCCTTACCACATCTTACCATCGACGTTTGGGTCTACCTCTAGATTTGTTGAAATACGAGTATATAAATCGTGTTTCCCGATTTAAAAAAATAAACGAGAACATTTAGTTATCCTTTTCAATTATTCAAAAAAAATATTATTTCATTATTTTAAATTAAAAATAAATTAACAATATATTTTATTAAATTTGAGTTTAATAAAAGTAAAGGGAAATTTGCATAATTAGAATTGAAACCAATAACAAAAAACGATAATTTAAAATTTACTCTATGATCATTTTTGTATTTATTTATTTGAAAAATATACGACACTAAAGTGACCTTAACAAACCATAACAGTAGTTACTAAATACATATGTAGTAACCACCACGCAATGTCACTGTCAGGGCAGGCAGAGAAAACAGAGCGTCATACATTCCTATCTCGACACACATATGATACTTCACCTCGTCTATATTTACCATATACACCTTTGATTTTTTTTACATTTTACTTTTTTTTCTTTCAAAATATCATTCACTCGATCCAATCACACTGTCAAATCAATCATAATGATCGTAAATTCGGACAGTGTTGAACTGAATATGCCTTCATTCGATGTAGCTACCGAATTGTACTCTTTCATAAGTATGTGTTAATATTTAATGTACTGAGTTTTGCACTAAACATTTGTTTTGTTTGCATTTCTACGGTCAGTCGTTTTATACCCACAAACCATCTCGGAACGGTCTTCATCATTTTACTCAACACATCAGTCTTAGTTCATATGTATCCCTAATCATCATTTCCTTAATAAAATATCAACACAATTCAGGACACATACGGCAGCATCTTAGTTACGGACTATTTAACTAACCAGGAAATGAACAGTCTACTAAAGATCCTACTATTTGCAGACGATATCGTATTAATAAGTGAAAAACATGAAGACCTGCAAAATAATCTTGGAGAAGAATCTTGGAGGACAATGGATTGAGACTGAGCAGAAAGAAAACAGAGTATCTTTACCTACCATTCGAGAACACAAATGCTGTCACTCCCGTAATGCAAATGGATGGAGAAATATTACCAAATTGTCACTCCTTTAAGTATCTTGGATCACTCATCCATAGCGATGGAGAATGTGCAGCAGATGTAACACATAGAATCAGTGTGAGATGGATGAAGTTTAGATCAATGAAGGGAGTTCTATGTGATCCGAAAATTTCAGTTAAGTTAAAAGGAAAAGTATACCGAACGATTGTCAGACCCGCACTCCTCTATGGCTCCGAATGCTGGACGATGCATAACTTTTACTCCAGGTAACTAGAAACTGCTGAAATGTGCATGTTAAGATGGTCAGCTGGTGTGTCCCTAAGAGACAAAATAAAAAGCTCACGCATTCGTGGAAGCCTAAGTGTTACAGACATCAACAGCAAGATGGAGGAGAGGCGATTGAGATGGTATGGGCACGTTGGACGCAGAGCACCCGATCACATTGTGAACCAGGCAATCTCCATGGATCTTCCTCGAATAACAACCAGAGGAAGACCAAATAATTCATGGGTGGTGCAAAAAAATAACCTGATGCAGATGCACGGCCTGGAGGACGTAGTCCGGGACAGAAGAGCATACAACCTGGGGACGAGGAGAGCTGACCCCAAAAGTCTTCACAGACAGTGAGTTGGGATGGAGCCACGGAGAAAAAGGACACATGCAATCACTTATGTGTATATATAGTACGACAGTGAAAGAAAAAAACATTATTATACTAAACCACGGTTTCAAAGTGATAGTTTTTTGGATTGATTTACCTATATATCTAGAGCCCTTATATACACCAGTCCAACGTCCAACGGTGCCGAATATAATGTTTCATTTTATTTAAAAAGTCAGTTACTAACTGTGAAAAATCAGACAGGCGAAAGCCGGCAGAATATGCTTCCTTTGCCAAAGAATCAACACATTCATTACCAGTGATACCAATATGAGAAGAAATGTTATAATAAGAATATCAAGAGAATTAAACATTACCGATATCTTTCGAAACTTATATAATTATCTAATTAGAACCAAATTAGAATATGCATCTACGGTTTGGGCTCCTCATCAGCTCAAATATAAAAACAATATAGAACAAATACAAAAAAAATCTTCAAATATCTGTGGTACAGAACAAAGGGCGATTACCCAAAATATGTTATGCTCACCATGTCGAACTTCTTACGGTGTGTAACTGTAGAAGCCTCGAAACAAGAAGGCAAGAATCCATTGCGATATTCCTACTTAAGGTTTTTCAAAGTTGATTCAACTATCCCGCGATTCTAGAAGCACTAAGTTTATATGTACCCAATAAATATATCCGTGCAAGGAATCACCCTCTGTTCTACATACCAACTTACAGGACGAATATCATGGCTAAACACTCAGTCACGCGTGGTATAGAGATATTGAACCAACTGAATGACACGGTTGATATATTCTCGGTACCGTCTAGCAGTATGAGAAGACTCCTGGCTGATATTCTTCCTAACGAATAAGCTAACGCTAGAAGCAGACCCTCTTTGTGTAACAGGAGAAATTCGTGCAATGGATAAAAAAAATCCAAGCCAGAAAAAAACCTATAATTAATATTTATAGTCAAAACAAATAAAAAGTTTAGTAAATCATCAGAGTAAAATAAAATATGCCTTCTAAATGGACTTGTTGATCTATATGATATATCAAAAGAAGGAAGTACTTCATGTAACAAATATGTTTTGAGGCTTTGGCGGTTCTTCGTACCAGTTAGATAAGGTTTTTAGGGGTGTTATACCGGGTGGTTTGGCTTATGATATTGTTCCGCGTAGTTTGCGCACCATAAGGGCATTTCAATGCATCAAAGTGTAAAATCATGTCGTATCACCGCTCACACGTCTTGAAATTCCATAGATATACACTAGAATCTATACCAATACGCCACACAGATAATATTAAATACCTAGGTGTCTTGTTCCACACCAATCTCGCATTTGGCCCTCACATAGAAATTATGTGCAACTCAGCGTATAAAACTCTAGGATTTGTAATGAAAATCTCTAAGTTGTTTGAAAACCAAATGTTGCTCAAAACGTTGTTTAATTCATTGATCCGTAGCAAACTAGAAAGCAATGCTTGCATTTGGAGCGCGGTGAGGGCGCAAAACTCACTCATGACGGAGAAAGTACAAAAAAAATCTACAATATCTCTATATGAGTGAGTTTGGTGTATATCCATCGCTTTATCCTACTCAGTTTCTGCTGGACATGCTCAGGTATAACTCCTTGAGCGTAAGAAGAGATCTGCGTCTCCTGGTATACGTTGTCAAACTCGTTCGAGGAGTTGTGAGCTATCCAGCATTACTACAAAGATTAGCGTTAAATGTTCCTAATAATTACACTAGACTGCGCCGGCAAGAACTGTTCTAAATAACATACACAAAAACGGGTCTTCCAATCGCTATGCCTGTTGGAAGAGCCTTAACACTTTTGAACGGGACTGCTTCCGATATTGACATATTTCATATCACATTACCAAAAGCAAAAGTAAATTTTCTTTTAAGATTGAGCGCGTTAGAAAGCACTCATCAACGTTCTTAAGTGAATATATGTGTATCATATGTTTGTGTGTATATAACATATATATGCATATACATTATTTTTCATTTTATATAATTTTTTTTTCATTCTATATAATGTTGACACTTCTTGTATTTTTCAAAGTAGTTGGGCTAAGCCTCTTTTGAGAAAATAAATAAATAAATAAGCCAATGAAGTACGCATCACCTTACACAACTGTTGTATCATGTTTTATTTATCCGTTGTTGATAATTGTTGTTTTTTTATATTGCTCAACATATTAGTCATACCTGATTAAAAAATTTACGGAAAAAAACTTTTAAAGTATATAATTTGAAATGGACAATAACTGTTGCGTAGTCTGGAACTGCACCAGTTACCCTGTTTAAAATATTAACTTTCGATTCCGTTTATATGTCAGCTGTGGGGTACTTAATTTACCCAGCTCAAATGGAAGGCTGTCATCATTTTATGAGGGCAAAGAATGTCGTACGTACGTCTGTTTGTTGCGATTTATTTTGTGTTTATACAATGCAGGAAGACAGGATGTTGACTTGTTTTTTTATGAGCAAGACAAAGCCATTAAGATTTGCAAATATTTTAGTACGTAAAACAAACTAAGATATGACGATAAAAGAACAATAAATACTTTAAAATCGTAGTTTGTTGGTCACCCTCGAGGAAAGTTGGTTCTGAAAGGTGATATATAATTTTTCCTTTCATTATTTGTATTAGTATATTGTGTATTGAAATAATTCATAACTTTATTTCAAAATTAACAACCAAAAATAATTTAGACACGTTTATTTGATCAGTAATTGAAAACCTTATTTATACCATTATCTTTGTTTCTCAGATAAGATGAACTTAAAATGTTTATTTGTAGTTCGTCTTCCCTTTATAAGTTTTCTGCGGTTTTCTTACCAAATATGTTTTTCTGAACATATGCAGATGTGGGGACAGCCGAACCTTCATAATTGCCTGTCTTTGGTCTAATTTACTTTGGTCTTGATCCATGTTGAATGCAGCGCATAAAACATCGCACCGTCTGCCTTAATTTCCCCTGGTCCTGAGCCATGTTGAATGCAGCGCATTAAACATCACACCGCCTGTTTTCATTTCTCCTGGTCCTCAGTCATGTTGAATGCAGCGCATAAAATATCGCACCGCCTGTCTTAATTTATCCTGGTCTTGAGCCATGTTGAATGCAGCTCATAAAACATCGCACCATCTGTCTTAATTTCTCCTGGTCCTGAGCCATGTGAATGCAGCGCATAAATCATCGCACCGCCTGTTTTCATTTCTCCTGGTCCTTAGTCATGTTGAATGCGGCGCATAAAACATCGCACCGTATGTCTTCATTTCTCCTAGTCCTGAGCCATGTTGAATGCAGCGCAGCACATTACCTGCTTTCATTTCTCCTGGTCCTCAGTCGTGTTGAATGCAACGCATAAAACATCGCGCAGCCTGTCTTAATTTCTCCTGATCCTGAGTCATGTTTAATGCAGCACGTAAAACATCGCACCGTTTGTCTTTATTTATCTTGGCCCTGAGCCATGTTGAATTCAGCTCATAAAAATAATCATGTTCACGCCTTTGTTTCATCCGTCCATCTTTATAGACAACTTTCTCCATCGCAAAAAAATGCAATGGCACAGCTGGAAAATATATGAAAGAGTAGAAATATCACCATCATGATGAAAATATATGGAAGAGTAGAAATATCACCATCATGATGAAAATATATGGAAGAGTAGAAATATCACCATCATGATGAAAATATATGGAAGAGTAGAAATATCACCATCATGATGAAAATATACGGAAGAGTAGAAATATCACCATCATGATGAAAACATATGGAAGAGTAGAAATATCACCATCATGATGAAAATATACGGAAGAGTAGAAATATCACCATCATGATGAAAATATATGGAAGAGTAGAAATATCACCATCATGATGAAAATATATGGAAGAGTAGAAATATCACCATCATGATGAAAATATATGGAAGAGTAGAAATATCACCATCATGATGAAAATATATGGAAGAGTAGAAATATCACCATCATGATGAAAATATATGGAATGGTAGAAATATCACCATCATGATGAAAACATATGGAAGAGTAGAAATATCACCATCATGATGAAAATATATGGAAGAGTAGAAATATCACCATCATGATGAAAATATATGAAAGAGTAGAAATATCACCATCATGATGAAAATATATGGAAGAGTAGAAATATCACCATCATGATGAAAATATATGAAAGAGTAGAAATATCACCATCATGATGAAAATATATGGAAGAGTAGAAATATCACCATCATGATGAAAATATATGGAAGAGTAGAAATATCACCATCATGATGAAAATGAGCCGGGTTAAGTCTCTCGTCTTAGCAATATTTATGTATGGCGTGGAGACTTGGACTCTGAGAGCAAGCGAGAGACGTAGAATAGATGCATTTAAAATGTGGTGCTGAAGAAGAATGTTACGAATTCCATGGATAACAAGACGCATTAACGCCACCACCCCCGTGGTCACCAGTTTCTCCAGACCTTCATCATTTTTTCCAACAACGTATCCAAAATACGTTAGGTTTATTTTTATGCATATTTCGAAAGCTTTTTGCTTACCTCCAGTTCTTGGATGATAGATATTATATTTTTAATCTGTCAATAATGGTGGGTTCGCGTTCCGAGTTGGAGAACCCTTGAGGAGAGTAACATATGCTCTCGAAACGGCCCAATATAAATTGCACCTATATTATAATGATATATCCAGAATTAGTTTCCTAGGATGTATTCCCTACATCTAAGATCGTAGATTTATCTATAATTGAAGATCAAATATAATTCTATCTTTTTAAGACCGACGACCTCTGTGACCTAGATGGTAAGACGCCTGTCTCCCTGCCCGGAAATTCCGGGTTCAAATCCCCCTGGAACTCAGATTTTTTTTAAAACGATTCCAGTCTAGTTATACTTGGTTGGTCGGAAGAGTTTGTCACCATAAACTTAATTTAAAGTGACCGGTCTGTTTCACTTTACAAAAGCATTGCCAAACTGTTTGACAATGCTTTTGTAAAACGAAACAGCCTGTTATTTTAATATAAATTTAAGTGTAGATTTTTCACATTTAAATATTTAATAAAATCTTTTCCATATTATTTTCCTGAGATGTTTTTTCCCCAAATAACAGATCCTGGATTTAAATACTAAGCAAATTTTATTATTCTTTTTGTGGTCGACCCGGGATCTGTTATTTGTGAATATTATCTTTTTTTTTGGACGTTATTTCAAAATAAAATAATCAGGATTTATCTTTAATAGACTACCATATATTCTATGATAATTGTTATGATTATTATTTTAGCAGACCCAGGATCTGCTATTTGAGAATATTGTTCCCTTTATGCGAAGTTTTTTACAAATAACAGATACTGAATTTATCATGAATCGTAGATCAAATATTCTAATTGTTATGATTATTATTTTAGCAGACCCAGGATCTGTTATTTGAGAATATTGTTCCCTTTATGCGACGTTTTTTACAAATAACAGATACTGAATTTATCATGAATCGTAGATCAAATATTCTAATTGTTATGATTATTATTTTAGCAGACCCAGGATCTGTTATTTGAGAATATTTTTCCCTTTACGTGACGTTTTCTTCAAATAACAGATACTGAATTTATCATGAATCGTAGATCAAATATTCTAATTATATAGTTTTTATTATTATTAAAATATTATGGTAGACCCAGGATCTGTAATATCGGAATATTGTCCTTTTCTAGTATTGCTAGTGTGTGTGATTATCAAAAACACGTTCCTTGACTACTCCAGTAGTTCAAAACACGTTCCTTGTCTACTCCAGTAGTTCAAAACACGTTCCTTGTCTACTCCAGTAGTTCAAAACACGTTCCTTGTCTACTCCAGTAGTTCAAAACACGTTCCTTCTCTACTCCAATAGTTCAAAACACGTTCCTTGTCTACTCCAGTAGTTCAAAATCCAAAAGCTCGATAATGTACAATCAGAAATATGTTAAAGCTCTTTAAGGGGGTATTCTACTCTTGAATTTTTTTTGTATATTCTTAAAGTTTAGACATTGAAAAATATGTACTCAAAAGGAAATTTTAAAATTCTCAATATTTACGAAGTTATAGCTATAAATGACGCAGCAATTACGCCGCACCGGAATGACTCGGACAATAATCTCAAAATTTTAAACGCGTTCTTCTCGAAACTACTTTTTTCGACATAAAATCTCAAGTTCTATCGAACCGATTGCTTTCAAATTTGGTATGAAACTTTGATAAATGCTTTTATATCATTCCGACCTTGAAAAATTAAAAACTATTTTTTTTACTATTTTTAAAAAATTTATAAAAAGTGTAAAAAAAATTAAAAATTTCAAACTGCCACTATTTTATGATTTTTTTTTATTTGGTACCAACTATAACGACTTTATTTCTTAATAAGAAACTATGTATGATTTATGTTTTAAATTTACAAAAAGGCTCCAATCATGTCGACCAGTTTAACCCCTTTTTCTTTTTTACGACGGCTGATATCTTGAATAAAAAAAAAATTGAATTTTTTTTTACATTCTCAAATCACCAATAAATAAACTGCTAAAAATTTAAACGAACAAATTTTTTTTTTTTTTTTATTTAGTCTGAAAAAACGCCCGAAATTCACGCCTCTAGAGTAAAATATCTCCTTAAGTGAAAACCAGATAGGAATCGTTTTTAAAAAATATTGATTCTAACGGGATTTAAACCCATAACAACCGGGCTGGGAGACAGACGTCTTACCAACTAGGCTAAGATTTTTCTTCAACGTGTCTGTATTATCAATTCGGATATGTTGAAAGGTAATACACAAAAGAAGAAATTTGAATAATGTGATATTAACCTCACATCATAAACAACGCTCGATTTATGCGAACATTAAACACTTGTTGAAACAATCGGTTTAGTTTTTAAATATTTTATATGAAATAAATTATCCAAAGAAAATATTTTCAGGAAAAACTGAAACATGGATGTAATTTACAGCGGAAAATGTAAACAGAGGAAAATGTATTCTGTAACAATATGCGATTTTGTATATAATACAAACCTGAAGCAATATAAATAATGTGATTTTTCTTATACAAATAATTGTTTCTATAAATTACATCAGTTTATATATTATTGACATAAGTATTATATGTATGTATTATCAAATAATCGATATCATTGCAAGATCTTATAAGAGTGTGGGCTGAACAACACATATCCTCGCGACTGAACTCGCCCTCTATTAGTGGGAGTGTATCTCAACTGAGATTGTGCTTTGATATTAGCCCAGATATGTTAATATCTTCTCTCTTAAATATGTATTTTTACATCGTCTTGAAATGTTTTTTTATTCCGTAGATATACTCATTTCAACGGTTTTTTATTCCGTATATATTATATACCCATTTCAACGTTTTTTTATTCTGTAGATATCATATACTCACTTAAACGGTTTTTGATTCCGTAGATATACTCATTTCAACGTTTTTTTATTCCGTAGATATACTCATTTCAATGTTTTTTTATCCCGTAGATATACTCATTTCAACGTTTTTTTTGTTCCGTAGATATACTAATTTCAACATTTTTTAAATCCGTAGATATACTCATTTCAACGTTTTTTTATTCCGTAGATATCATATACTCATTTCATGGTTTTTTTATTCCGTTGATATACTCATTTCAACGTTTTTTTAATTCCGTAGATATACTCATTTCAAGTTTTTTTTTTATTCAGTAGATATACTCATTTCAACGTTTTTTTATTCCGTCGACATACTCATTTCAACGTTTTTTTTATTCCGTAGATATTCTCATTTCAACGTTTTTTTATTCCGTAGATATACTCATTTCAAGTTTTTTTCATTCCGTAGATATACTCATTTCAACGTTTTTTTTATTCCGTAGATATTCTCATTTCAACGTTTTTTTATTCCGTAGATATATTCATTGAATCCTCCGTGGCCCCGTTGGTATATTGATTGTCATCCGATCCGTGTGTTTGGATACTATTCAGTAAGTAAGTATTGTATTGTACCGCTTTCAGTAATTAAAAAAATATGATACGGAGGGAGGAAAAATGTTAAAACTATTACTAAAAACGCGAACTTGTTTGTGCAATACAAACTCATACAGATATCAAATTAAAAACCAACAAAGCTTTTAAACTTCGCAGGGAGTTATTAAATCACAAGTTTAATTAGAAATTAATTACTTTTATTAATTTTGGAAAGTGCTTATTGGTAAGGAAATAATATTATCCATTCTTTAATTTATTTGATTTATTTATTTAAAAAAAACTTAATTTACCTTATTGCTACATATCGAATTATTAAGATTTATTGGGTGTTATAGTTCGGAAAATCTAGAATGAGTCCTGTGATAGCTCACAAATTTGCCCCAATACAACCTTGTAAAGATGTTCAGTTATTTTAATTATTTTATCAACTTTAATATAAGCCTCAATTCTAATAAATAGCAAGTTATTTAGGTAAATATATTACATTTGGTTGTATTGGGGCAAATTTGTGAGCTGTCACAGGACTCATCCTAGAATTTCCGAACTATAACATAAGTTGAGTCCGTTTTTTTCCAATTTAAAAGTGTGTGCCAAAAGTAAAACAAAATGGTAAATGTAATACGTCATTCGAAAGAAAATTTTCTGCTCTACAAGATATTGTGTTTGAAACGCAAAAACCATCAACGAGCTGTCCTTTCATTCATAGCATCTTCACCGTGTACTTCGCAAATATCGCGAGCAGCTTTGGCAGCTTTGTTCCCTCGATTGAACGCGAACAGAAGGAGGTGTCGAAAATGCTCACTTTCGTCTACTTGACATTTCATTTTGAAGGCTTGTAATCAAATAAAATAGTATATGTAACGTAAAAGCAAACACATCATCTTGTAGAGCAGAAAATTTTCTTTCGAATGACGTATAACATTTACCATTTATTTTTACTTTTGGTGCTCATTTTTAAATTGAAAAAAAAAACGGACACAATTTATGTTAACACCTAATATTAAAAAAAAACGTGATTTATGTGTTAGTAGCACATTTAATCCAAGCTAAATATTAAATTTAATTATCTCTATTCGTTTTGCAAAGTTATATAATAACGGGTAAAAATAATAATAAAATTTCAATAATGTTTGAATTATTTTAATTTATTCATTTGGAAATACTCAATTTAATCAATTACTTCAGCAACTATCCAATTATACACAGTTTTGTTTTAAAAAAAAACATGTTAAATTATAGTTCGAAAATTCTAGGATGAGTCCTGTGACAGCTCACAAATTTGCCCCAATACAACCTTATGTATTGTATTTACCTAAATAACTTGCTATTTATTAGAATTGAGGCTTATATTAAAGTTGATAAAATAATTAAAATTACTGAACATCGTTACAAGGTTGTATTGGGGCTAATTTGTGAGTTGTTACAGGACTCATCCTAGAATTTCCGAACTATAACACATTTGATCCAAGCTCAATTTGAAATTTAATTATTTATAATAATTCCGTAAAGTTATTAATGGTAGATAAAATTTAAAAAATATTATTTTTCACCTTTTTTTTGCTTAATATCTTTGTAAAAAAGCCTTTTATTTACCGTATTGATGCAGCACATATCTAATTATGCATAATTTTTGTTAAAAATATGGCAAAAATAGCTCATTTCATCCAAAAATAGCTGTAAAATAGCGTTAAAAAGTAATGCATCTCTAAAAATATTTGTAAAGTAGCCTTATAAAGTAACGTATTGCTAAAAAAAACTTGAATATCATGTTACTTTCGATTTAAAAGTAGCACACTTCATCAAGAGTAGCTATAAAGTAACGCTGTTAATACGTTTTACGAGCACATATTATATAATAGAATATTTGAATAGTATGCTATATTTGATTTAAAAGGAGCTGTAACAATGTTTCTGCTCCAAAGTAGCTTTAAAAACATTGATTTTACTAAAAATTACAATATGTAATGTTAATGTTTGCGAATCAATCATGAAATCGATCGAATATTTTGAGAATACTGGGATCACTGATCTACTTACCAAATCGATCGAATATTTGGAGAATACTGCAATCACTGATCTACTTACCAAATCGATCGAATATTTAGAGAATACTGAGATCACTGATCTACTTACCAAATCGATCGAATATTTGAAGAATACTGGGATCACTGATCCAGTTACCAAATTGATCGAATATTTGGGGAATACTGGGATCACTGATCCAGTTACCAAATCGATCGAATATTTGAACAATACTGGGATCACTGATCTACTTACCAAATCGATCGAATATTTGGACAATACTGGGATCACTGATCTACTTACCAAATCGATCGAATATTTGGAGAATACTGGTATCACTGATCCACTTACTAAATCGATCGAATATTTGGAGAATACTGGGATCACTGATCAATCTACTTACCAAATCGATCGAATATTTGGACAATACTGGGATCACTGATCTACTTACCAAATCGATCGAATATTTGGACAATACTGGGATCACTGATCTACTTACCAAATCGATCGAATATTTGGAGAATACTGGGATCACTGATCCACTTACTAAATCGATCGAATATTTGGAGAATACTGGGATCACTGATCAATCTACTTACCAAATCGATCGAATATTTGGACAATACTGGGATCACTGATCTACTTACCAAATCGATCGAATATTTGGACAATACTGGGATCACTGATCTACTTACCAAATCGATCGAATATTTGGAGAATACTGGGATCACTGATCCACTTACTAAATCGATCGAATATTTGGAGAATACTGGGATCACTGATCGATCTACTTACCAAATCGATCGAATATTTGGACAATACTGGGATCACTGATCTACTTACCAAATCGATCGAATATTTGGAGAATACTGGGATCACTGATCCACTTACTGAATCGATCGAATATTTGGAGAATACTGGGATCACTGATCAACTTACCAAATCAAAATATTAAAATGAAAACTGGAAACAAGTGATGAAAATCTTCATCTTTTATAAAGTTCCTCTCCTCTTCGGAGAGTGGCGATCATCATGGTTATATTACACTTTGAAGCAGCAGCTCTGAACAAAGCTATGGTAATAAAGAGAAACTACTCCTTTAAGTTGTAGTCGTCTTCCTGCACTTACCCTGAATTTTCTCCTGCAATATAAGTTGTAGGATTTAATATTTTTCTAGTCGAATTTATATATGCAAAGTACTCTTATTTTTTTTAATAACAGATAACATCTCAGCTCTGTTGGGGCCAGCAGAGCACGCCCCAGGCGCGATATAAATATAATAGTAGATATAAAGGGTCAAAATCAGCCGCCAAAAATTTGGAAAAAATACAAAATAATTGATATGTTCCAATATTGATATTGCATTCCGTATATTTTTATCAATACCCGTGGCCACTTGAAAGACGTTTTTGTAAATTAAAACAAATCAAAACATATTTATGGTCTATTTTTTGACAAGAGAGAGATTTACACATGTCTATACATGGGAAGAGAGAGATTGACACATTTCTATAGTATACATGGGAAAAGAGAGATTGACACATGTCTATACACGGGAAGAGAGAGATTGACATACGTCTATACACGGGAAGAGAGAGATTTACACATGTTTGTCCACATGAAAGAAGTTTGAGTAAATTCAAAATAACCAAACTTATTTATGGTCTATTTTTGACAAGAGAGTGATTGACACATGTCTATACATGGGAAGAGAGAGATTGACACATATCTATGGTATACACGGGAAGAGAGAGATTGACACATGTCTATACACGGGAAGAGAGAGATTGACATACGTCTATACACGGGAAGAGAGAGATTTACACATGTTTGTCCACATGAAAGAAGTTTGAGTAAATTCAAAATAACCAAACTTATTTATGGTCTATTTTTGACAAGAGAGTGATTGACACATGTCTATACATGGGAAGAGAGAGATTGACACATATCTATGGTATACACGGGAAGAGAGAGATTGACACATGTCTATACACGGGAAGAGAGAGATTGACATATGTCTATACACGGGAAGAGAGAGATTCACACATGTCTGTCCACATGAAAGAAGTTTGAGTAAATTCAAAATAACCAAACTTATTTATGGTCTATTTTTTGACAAGAGAGTGATTGACACATGTCTATACATGGGAAGAGAGAGATTGAGACATGTATATACACGGGAAGAGAGAGATTGACACATATCTATGGTATACACGGGAAGAGAGAGATTGACACATATCTATGGTATACACGGGAAGAGAGAGATTGACACATATCTATGGTATACACGGGAAGAGAGAGATTGACACATGTCTAAACGTGGGAAGAGAGAGATTGACACATGTCTATACACGGGAAATAAGTTTTAGTAAATTCAAAATAATCAAAACTTATTTGACATATATCATATACTTGGACAAGAAAGATTATCAAATTTGGCTTTTCTCTCTATTGAACATTTGACTATGAACTTAAATTATTATGATTAATTCTATTGAGGATTTTGATGTCCTGAATGCTCGAAAAATAAACTAATTATTACAATATTTGAAATTTTAATTATCATCCGTTGATTTATATTGTGGATTAAAGTGGCTCTTTATGTCGATTTAATTTTTTTTGAAGTCTGGAGTAGATAAAATGATATCTTATTATGGGGCGTGTTTTCGAATGGACGTCCCAGACACCTAAATACCTCGTCTTGGATCTGCTTTATATAATAGGAATATAAACCGTAAACTTCAAGATAGTGGGTAGCGATAAAGCACCTTCCTTTGTGATAGTAATGTGTGCTTAACGTTAGATCAACAGATTACAGAGAGTGGTGCCAGTAGCCATGAAGCGGCCACAGAAGGTAGCGAGCCGCGGGCCACGGGCAGCCTTATCTCGATGGAGCCAAGAACGTTGACTTCCGATTATCACCTCACTGCATGACTCTCCGTCTGCTCGTGTCGTAATGTTCCTTGCGCCTGCATCAAAGTACCTCTATCTTTATGAACATCATCATCAACTGCATCTTAAAGTGTTCATCTGAGATTAATTTTGAACATAAGAAATCACAATTATATCACTTGCATATATGACAGAATGCATGTGTTAAGTAAGATGAAGAATTGTACTCTGAGATTGTTTGTGCATGTGGAACAAATGATTGAAGGAAGACTAGAAAAACAAATATGCAGTGCAAATGTGAGTGGAAGGCTTGGTAGAGGAAGATCAAGGAAAGATCAAGTGTGTGATATTTTTAAAGAAGCAAACGTCAAAAGTTATGTATGTATGTAGAAGAGGCGAAAAATCTTCGTTGCGATAGGAAAATCTGGCAATCTCTCCTCTCCGCCCACCGACAGGGAGACTACGTGATGGTATGTATGTAATGCCCATTACCTTTGACGAGTATAATAAAAGGCGCAATACAAAGTGGGGGATTACGGAACTTGTCGTTAGTGTTACTGAAAATGATAATCGTATATATTTTCTGCAGTTTTCCTACCATATATGTTTTCCTAAACATATGTAGATTGGGAGAAGTGCCAAATCAAATGGCTACAGCCACCACTTTCCTATCTTTATACTTCTTTTGTAATATTTACAACCTGTCAATAAATTATATCTGTTTCGAAACTCGAGTTAACGCGCCCTTGAGAAGAGTTTGTTTTCTAAACGGCGCTATATGAATTGTCCTTTTATTAATATTAAGCTCATTTGTGACATATCATGTTGCATCTAAGGTTAGGTATATCCTGTTGCATCTAGGGTTAGCCATATCCTGTTGCATCTAGGGTTAGGTTCAATATACTATAGAACAGAATCAACATTTGATAAAAGAGGTTGCGAATGATTGATAAAATGTCTCGAGAACATTCAAATCTTCTTTTTACGTCATTTTGACCCCGCGAATAGAGCCTTACGGTTTAAACTACTGGAGAAGGCATGGAAATAGCGCTTCATCGTTGCACGTGCAAGTTATTATTATTTATTTATATTTATTTATGACAGTGTATTATTTACACAAAATAAAGGGCCTTTCAATTTGAGCGGTTTTTTAAATTAATTTTTTTAAATTTTTTTAATAAAACACACAATTTGCTTTGATTTCAAAAAACTTTTTATTGGTCATTGAAGTATAATGACATAAACAAAAAAAAAACAATATCCACCTCTTGCAGCGCCACAGATGTCCACTCTTTTGTCAAAATTCTCGATGACATTTTGGCATAATTGCGGTTCTAGCTCACCAATAACGCGAATAATTTCGTCCGTCAGCTCAGTAATTGATCGGGGGTCATTCTTATAGACCTTGTTTTTCACGTAACCCCAGAGAAAATAGTCAAAAAGTGTTAGATCACGTGATCTTGATGGCCAATTAACATAACCGTTTCCGGAGATTACAATACATAAAATAATTCAACAATTTGAACGCGTTGTTGTATTGTATACGAGTCCATTTTTATAAATGTCATACATTACACTTCTCAAATGTCACAAGATCCAGGCAAATTCGCGACACCATCTGTGTTTTATCCAAGAATAAAAAAAACGCTCAATTTGAAAGACCCTTTACAACATTGTGTCGTATTAGTTTAGATAGATGGTGCCCAAAACGTTTGAAGTCGATAATACAGTGCTATCTGAAAACAGAAATATGTCACAAAGCTGTTTACAAAATGCATATAATCTCTGTGTCCATTATGATGGACGCCAGGTCTGAAAAGGTTAATCCACTTTATAAGTACATAAACTGCGCTGTGAGTTATTTTCCTTCTTTCGTAACGTCGGACCTAAGTCCGAAATCTCTATTATTCTTTTCACTCAGGTTTGTCGCCACCGGAGGAGTTCTTTGTGCTGTTCCTTCTTTGTCACTATGTGATGTTAGTGTAGATCGTGCTGAATGCTAACTTATTTGGTCCTCCATACCATCGTTGGTGGTGGTGGGATCGTACCGAACTATCCATTGATGTCGATTTTACTGTCATAATAATTTTCTGTCAACGACGAAAACTGTTATTTACAGTTAATTATTTAAATTGTAGTAATTGTAATAATAAAAGAAGCGAGAGCACATGACAATTGTAACAAAACTAATTAGCGAGCGGCTGCTAAATATAGCCCATTAGTGGCAATTACCATCAAGAGGTATTGTAAGAAGTCTCGCTTCATAAATGGAATGGCTGTTGTCAGCAGGCAGCCGAGATATGAAGGAGGAGGTTCGCCTTCTTTGTTCATCGCAAGAGCTATTTTGTGTTGAAACGTCATGAACGTTACCGGAATTCGGTTGCGGATTGCTAAAAATAATAATCGGTGATGATAAATATTTTTTTGCAGACAGAGGAGGATTGGGTGACGAAAGGTCAACCAGATTTGATTTTTGTATTTTAAAATTATTTCCTTATTTTTAACAAAGGTTTCTGCTTTAATTTTGTGACTCTCCATATTCTTCAAAGTTTCTCTTCTATTTAGAAATTGGCCATTCTCATGGTTATCTTGATTTTTGAGGTATCAGTTCTGAACAAAGACATCATCGTCGTTGTTGAGCCTCGTAATCGAGGATCCCCTCGCTATTCCAACGTCAATTCAGTTGTCAGTTGGAAAGTGAAACTGTGCCGTGGAGGTTTTTTTTTAAGTGAGTTAGTCGTTGCAACTCACTAACTCACTGTGCATCAGCAAACTCACTCGCCACACTGCTATATTAGATCCAATGGCAGCCCGAAGTGAGACGACCGGAACACACTGGTATGTTTTTACCCCTCTTTTTTGAAAGAATAGATATGACTGAAGTCATTGGTATCCTTATACCCCCGAATATTAGGCGAAAAAAAAATGTCTGTGATATTCGAGAGGTGTAGCATAGCGTGGGGTTCAAACCGAAGACCTTCCGCATGAAAGTCAATTATGTTACCGCGCGGCCATGCACCTTCTAAGATATGATACTACAATGTGACTCATCCCGTAAGTTCTTCAACTAGGATATATGTATTCTTCTGCCCCGAATTTTTCACTTCAATATCAGCTGAAGAATATAATATTTTTCTCCTCGCAACCGGAAGGTCGTCGGTTTGAACCCCGCGCTGTTCTACTCTCCTCGAAAAACACAGGCATTTTTTCCGCCTAGTATTCGGGGGTATAAGCATACCTATGACTTCGGTCTTATCAATTATTTCATAAAAAGAAAAACAAAAAAAAAACATGCCATCGGATCCAGTACAGTGTCATGGCCGGTAAATTTACCGGTGCGCAACGGTTCACTCACATGAAAAAAAAACCGGAACTGTTTTCATTTCTAATTTAAATGACGTTGGAATGCCGAGGGTATTTTCGACTACGAAGCCCAACAACGATCAATAGGACAACTTGGCGGAATAATTATAGTTTACAGTACAACCTGAAAATCTCTTTCAACCGACCAAATAGGGGAAAACAATCCTTAAATGGAAACCAGACTGGAACTATTGTGAAAAATGCTACCAACCTCAAGAACCGACCTTTTGCCAACTAGGTCCCGCTAATCCTCGCTTTATTTCAAAATTTGTAAATTGACTTACCATATACAAGGTTTACGCCACAAAAATAATTAAAATTATAAGTGACCTACTGAAAAATCGCAGATTAAATTTAACAAGAAATTTAAAATTTGTATTAAAATATTCAAAATAAACAAATGAATATTATTTTTAATTCTTCAAACAGGGGGACCTCTGTGTTGTATTACACTTTCGTTGTATACATTACAGCCTGGTGTATACATTTCGTTGTATACATATAACAATCTCTTCCAGCCAACCAGAAATATATTAAAGTGGTCTTGATTGAAAACCAGACGGGATTTTGAACCCGCAACCTCCGGATTTGGAGACAGGCGCCTTATATACCAAGCAGGCTACATAGATAGTCGTCGTGCTGTCATTTGGATGTGTTAGATCAGGAGTCACCAACCTTTTCGAGAAACGGGTCGGATTGAAATTTTTAAAAACATGGGGGGCCGGACGAAAAATATTCTTTTTGAAATCCTATTGGAACATCAGTTTACATTGTATGTGTAAACAAATATAGTTTATATTGGAAGTTTTATACCAAATCACAATAGAAGAATCGTTGTCGTGTATTCACAACCAAATCATAACATTTTATAAAATTAATATTTCTTATATAAAATATTTATGAATAAAAGTCGGGGGCCGGATGAAAAAGTTTCGAGTGCCGGATCCGGCCGTGGGCCGTAGTTTGGTGACCGCTGCGTTAGATAAATATTTGAAAATATTCTCGTCATGAATATTCCAGATTAGATTTAAAATCCATTTTCAAGTATCGAGAATACAAAAATATAATTACGAGAATAATTGATTGAATTAAAAACTAACAAAGAGTTTTCAATTCAAACAATCACAGCTAAAATTTACGAACGGGTTCCGCTATTTCTGGCAGCACCACCAAATCACAAATCTCACCAGAATTATGGGCCGTCGTGAAGCCAGCAAGACAGCAAAAATGTCTTTGTTTATCTCGTGTTTTCACAAGGTTTGAGATATACGAATATACCTGATGTTTGGAATACGCGAATGTAAATATGTATGCAAAAAGCACCCAAAAGGCTATTATAGATTTATAAACTTGAATACGAAATTTTATCATAAAATTAATACCCATAAACCTAACTTTTACACACTCACTGTCACATCATTTCCTTGACAAGACAGGCAGAGAGGACAGAGAGTCAGACTATAATATCATGACACACACCTTTCATCTCTTTTAAATCCTTACACCTTCTCATATAACTCCGGCGATTTCTCTAACTGTTTAAATTACCTTCTTTCAAAATGTAATTCGCTTGATCGTATCATATCTCCCTAGATCTTCTTCTACAATTTCTACAATCTTCTGCCTACCACACGCATTTGTTCTGTAAATTTGCTTAGTAACCCTCTCTTTATTCATTCATTCCAAACGTCCAATTCATCTCAAAATGCTATTCTTCATCTTAATTTATACATCAGTTCACATTTGTCCCAAATCCCTTTATTTCGTATTCTTGAAACGTTATCACACCACATTTTTATCAGTGGACGTATTTTTACGGCATTTATTTGTCGCCTTTCAGTGTTTTCAACGTCCACTTTTCACGTCAGTTCAAGTAAAATATCCATGCTTTAGTGCCCCAATTACTTTGTTTCATATCGCTCCATGCATTTTAATAGCCCTCGTAACGAAGTTAATACTAAAATACTCTTGTGATTCATCTTAGCAGATTTTCATACTTATTATCTTAAAAGATTTTGCTAGTATCATTAAAGCAGATTATGATATTATAATCTTAGCAGATTTTGATACTATCACATTAACAAAATTTATTAATATACTACAATATTATCTTAAAAGATTTTGCTACTATCATCAAAGCATATTATAATATTATCATCTTAGCAGATTTTGAAACTATCACATTAACAAGATTTGTTAATGTAATACTATCAAAATCTGCTAAGATGATAATATCATAATCTGCTTTGATGATAGTAGCAAAATCTTTTAAGATAATAAGTATGAAAATCTGCTAAGATGAATCACAAGAGTATTTTTACTATTACATTTAATGTTATTTTAGCAGATTTTTACACTATCATCTTAGCAGATTTCGATAGTATCAGCTTAGCAGATTTTGATACTATTATGTTAGGAGATTTTGATACTCTTATTTTAACAAATTTTTATACTGACATTTATAATAAACATAAAAATATACGTGTTGCACCTTGTTTTGTATGTACACAGACATATATTTTACTTCAAGATAATAAAATTTCAAGTCAATTGGACTTGACACTCGAGAAAACTTTGATTCGTAAGGTTTTTAATTGTTCAATGAAAATTGTATTTTTATTCGATATCATTGTCTCAGTATTGAATTCTAAAGACAAAGATAGAAAATTTATTGTATTTTTCTCGGCTCTTAACGTTTCAAGGCGACTCCGATAAAACTAAAATATATCTTCCTCAATACGTACTCAGCGTTAAGAATCATTGATTTTTCAAACGTTACTTTGTCGTTCGAGTGTCATTTAAAGCGATTTCCTTATGGTTATTTTATTAAATTATTTTTCACATCCACTTAGGTATAAATATATAAATATAGTATTATAAAATAAATATAGTATTATAAAAATGTTGAAAATAACAATTCACATTTTAAAGTATTTATATTTTTACTATACGATCACAGATGAAAGTTTTTTTTCAATATTTCTACAAACATATTATCAAGCCATTTCCCTGTCAGGGTAGGCCGAGAGGAGAGAACACCTTTATTATTTTTATTTTTTCATCCACTTTGCACGGATTTCTCCTGTTATACAAAGAGGGGCTGCTTCTAGCGTTAACTTATTCGTTAGGAATAATATCAGCCAGGATTCTTCTCATACTGGTAGTCGGTACCGAGAATATATCAACCGTGTCATTCAGTTGGTTCAATATCTCTATACCACGCGTGACTGAGTGTTTAGCCATGATATTCGTCCTGTAAGTTGGTATGTAGAACAGAGGGTGATTCCTTGCACGGATATATTTATTGGGTACATATAAACTTAGTGCTTCTAGAATCGCGGGACAGTTAAAGGAACCTTGTAAAACCTTTATTAGGAACCTACCCTACTTATCGTAACACAAGTATGACAAGTATTGTACGAGTAAAAAGACAAGAATAAAAAAAATAGAATTAAAAAAACCGCTCAATTTGAAAGATCCTTTATAACTAAAGCTGTATTACTATTAGTGTTATTTTATTAGTATTATTATCGAAACTTTCGTCTGAGTTGTAAGGATATGTGGTGTTGTTCATCATCCTCCTCGAGAGCTTCTTGTTAGGGAAGAGATACCGTTTCGTTAGAAGTGTGTAGAGGTGGCACTGCCCGCCATAAAAACGGATTTTTCTCACGTGATGCGATTAAACAAACATGGGGCATTCGGCCTCACAGCACGGCACGAAAAGTGACATAAAAACTGAGTCTCGTGACATGCAAACTGGTTCCGCCAGGAGCGGGGCAAGTGGTAATGACGGCCATACCAGGAAGTCATCAGAAACCGGTGACCTGCCATTTGTTTATACTTAATGGATATTTATAGTTTGATTCCTCTATTAGCTATGGCCTCGCAGATGACATTTCAATATATTAGCATATTTTCAAAATAATATTTTTATGGTATCGAGACTTAATAACTTTATGGTATTGAGACTTACATCGTGAATTCCTCTTACTTATATCTATTTTTTTATTTTTTTTATTTAACACTTTTATTGCAATACAATCTGGCGGGCTTATTGCCAGGCGGCAATCTCTTCCAACCAACCAGACAAATGTAAATGAAGCAAGTTACGTGGTCGCATAAATCATTCAAGTGACTATCCATCCTCACGAAATCCATAAACATATACGTGAGAACATGCCCACGAACCCCACAAAGACGGACAGTCACCCGAACATTATTTTTCATATAAAGTGAGATATCATCAATCAAAAGGAAAGGAATGGATGGTAGAGAGGAAAGGAAAAGAATAATCAGGAATGAAACTCGTTATTTTACTGACTAGAAATTAAAAGTTTTTCAGTCGCTTGTTAAAGCATGCCAAGTACGGAGCGAGCCTTATATTGGTCTGTAACTGATTCCAGTCTCACTGCATGGACAGTAAAGGACGACGATCTATGATATAGATCAAAGGGTAATTACATTGCGATACAAATTTAAATGTCAGCGGACATGCTCTAATGGTAAGAATTAATGCTGAGCAAGCCAGCGCCCCAAGTTCGATATTAAATTTAGTTATAGGCATTCTGTTAATATACGAGTACATCAATACGTTGAGCCTCTGCCGGGAATGACAAAGAAAACACTTTTCTTCCGGAAACAATACTTTTGTTTCCTCCGCATCTTGTCATCCCATCATTCACAATCTTCCCAATACACAATTTAAATGATCATAATTTCAGTATTTATCAAAGATAAAAAAAATTTATTTAAGAAGACAGAACGTGGATTTTTATGGTTATCACAAATGCTCGAACTGATAGCCGTTTTGGTCCATGCACTACTGATAACGTGGAATCGTAAATATCTCGAATCGTTTGTTTTGGTATTTGTGCGCATTCTCTTTCCATGGCTGCTCTCAATTCGTTGTTTGTGGCCGATTTTGTGTCATTAAGTTTATCGTTGACGAATCGCCTTAACATTTCCCTTCCTGTGCTAAAAAAATCCGTTTCGGTGCTGTGTATTCAATACACATGTAAAAATGAGCTATTTAAAATCGTAAAAATAAGAATATTCATAGCCAATCGCTTAAATTAATTAAATTTCAAGTCAAAAGTGATAAAAAATGAAATTTTATTGCTGAAAACACATCGGCCGACGTTCACAAAACGGGCGAAGCGACCACCGCGAACGAAATCCCGCGAACTACTGAGTGAGAGAAGCGAGCGAACTGAGATTATATTTCTTGCGTTCCCATATACCGAAGTAGAGTAAGAGTTAGACGTGAATAGCGTCGCTTCTCACCCATAGTGGTTTTTAGAATGAATATACCTACGTCACACACTGGCACACGTTTGATTGTATTGTTGAATTTATTCCCTATTTTCACAAAATATCTCTGATGTGGCCGATAAGTGCTAATTATTATTAATATTATTTTTTTCATTCTATGCGTAAATGTATTACGGAGGAACACCTACAATCTGAACCCAGTACTTATTATATTTATAGAGATATTAAAGTTTTTAGAAGCAACGTGTACTAGTTACACATCACATGACAGGAAGGGTTAAAAATGGTCCATTGGTCTGGAGTACGCGTGGGGTATTCAATATTATCTCTATGTCCAATTTATCGTTCTGTTCGCCATTTTTTTAATCGAAATAGGTCCTTATATCACGATGGTAGTGGGGAGTTGCACCATGCTACTGGAAATAGAAGTCCTCTTTAATTCCAAACTCCTCACGAAAGCGTGGCATGACAAATTATAGCGGCAAGTTTTAGCAAACGGCACGGTGTAAAAGTGTGCATATTTTTTAGGGAAATACTATATTCGTGTATTCTCCCCTATCTTCTTTTAAAATCTTATCCACTTGATCTTGCTTCGTTTTCCTTGATTTCACTATCATATTTCGCGTGATGTATACATATGTAATTGAGTGTCACTGATTGTCAGGTTGATGAGAATGTGCAACGGGGTTTTATATAATCAAAAATCGGAAAGAAGTGTCGATTTATTTTTTCATGCTATATGTCCTCAGTGAGATACAGGTAAAAGCCTAGTTTACAGGGGACGCGACAAATGAAACGCAACAAACCCAGATCCATTAAAATTGTGTGAATATGTATATGATCCATTAAAATTGTCTGTATATACAGTCACATTCAGTGCTACATGTTTTCGTTCAAAAAGCCCCATCTTTGTATATTCACCCTACATCTAGTCACCAGTGCGTCAGTGCGCTGAACTGGAGAAATAATTCGCAATAATTAAATTATATATTCGCAAACATGACTTCCAAAAATGTTAAATACTATATTTGTATAAGTTAAAATATGTAAGAATACTGACAAATAGTACGAGTTTTTTTATTTAAGGGAAAATTTAAAAAAAAATTTAAAATATTCCTTTCAAATTGACCGACCAAGTTTTCCAATACTACCGGAGCGATCTCCAATACGCACCGGACGGAAACGCAGATTCATATAGGTCAGACAGAGATATACAATAAACCGTGAGACAGCGATATTTCATATTCGCTCAGCGTCTTGAGGTGCGTTGGTGCTCAGCGCACCAGCGCACCTCGAGACCAGCGGCCGCTGCTAGTTACCCCAACTTGTATATTCAGTGATCTCCAAGTTAGCCAAGGCAGTTGGTATCCAAGTGCCACCTTTTCCGAGAGGTGCATCTAGTTGTCAGGTATTTTGTCTTTCATTTCAGAAAACTCGCTTTATCCGGAAGAAACGTCAGTTCTTGCGCAATGTTCATCAAACTATTTCAGGATTTTAATTTCTCTGTCCTGGATTCAGGACTTTTTTATTTTTTCTAAACTTTTTTCTCTTTCGTAAGTAGTATGAACCGACTGGAAGCATTCGAAATGTGGATGCACCGGAGAATGCTACGGATACCCTGGACGGATATGGTCAGCAACACGAGGGAACTTCAAAGAGCCAAAGTTGATAGAGAGTTGCTGACTAATATTAAAATCCGAAAGGTGTCCTACTTGGGTCATGTACTTAGAGGAGCAGAGTACAAATTACTGCACCTGATCATCCAAGGCAAAATAGAAGGACAAAGAGGTGTTGGCAGGAGGCAATTCTCCTGGCTCCGCAATATACGTGATACTGCATAAGGGGCGCTGTAGATCTTTTTCGGGCTACCGGGGACAAAGACATCTACTCTCAAGTGATATTCAACGTTGGGGGGACCTGACATGACACTGAGAACAAGAAGATTAATTCAGTATTATGATTAAATTCTCAAATATATTTTTGTGATTGAATTTATTTGTACACATTTTAGTAAAATTGATTAAATATAGTATAGTACAGTCACACATGTAAAACGATCGTTGTTTTTGCCAAATCGCTAACAAAACAAATATTTCCCCTGGATAAGTATTATGACTTGTGCTATACTGTGTATTCTGCGAAATATGAGCACACTTTCAGTAAACACCAACAGAGTCGTTTGCAGATGTCCTAGTTCAAATAAATGTCGGATTTCGAAATATCTACTCGAATCATCTGTTGCTATACTAGATAAAATGTAGCATGTTCCATATGACAGTTCACAAATTTGCCCCAATACAACCTTGTAACGACGTTCAGTAATTTTATTTATTGTATCAACTTTAATATAAGCCTCGATTCTAATAAATAGCAAGTTATTTAGGTAAATACATAACATAAAACTAACAATAATGACAAATAAATACACCTCGTTACAAATTAGCAAAAATGTGGCAGTTTGTTAAAATTAAATAATATTTGGTGACGTTTGTCAAAAGTCACTACGTTAGTCTGCATTAGCTAGGGATGGGGTATACGATAATTGGATTTTACATTTTTTTATACCTAAATTAAATGTTCGTAATAAGTATTAATTCAAAGTGCATCTTGGTCTATTTAAAGATAGATACAAACCATATAATATATTAGAAAGATAGTGTAACGAAAATTAGGAATTAAAACATCAGTTTAGAGAAAAACAATTTTTCGAATTATAAAAAGACGATTCGATTTAAAAAAAAAAACGATTTTACCCCATCCCTTTGAGACATGACGTTTTAAACCTCACAGTGACTATCCTACATTTTCTCAAGTACCTATAGGAACTATTTCGGGTTTTTCTATATCAAGTCCGCTGTCATGCGTGTAATGTTATTACAATTATTATACACTTTCGTTATTATTATTGTATTGTTATACACTTTCGTTTTATAATGTACAACCTGGTAGTTTTAATGGCATATCATTTATTTATTTTTATATTGAAAATATATGTCCACTTAAATGTCCTTTAAAATGCATAACAACATTTACTAAATAAAAATACAATATCTCTTCCTTCCTTTCCTAACCCACAACTTATTTATGTATGTATATACAGTGAGTTCATGTTCCGAGTTGGAGCGTCTTTGATAAGAGTTTGCTCTATAAATGGCGCTTTATAAACTTTCCTATTATTTATCAAAGATTTCGGTTATAACTTTGTCGATTTCCATATTAGAATATTTATTACAAATGACTTTGTTATTACATTAATTCCCGCTACACGCGTTTCTACCTCTTATCCCGTATCTTTATTATTATTATTATTATTATTATTAACGACACTAAAATTCACCTCGAATCATAAGATATATGACACATGAAATCACTAATGTATCTTGGGTACCATTGGATTATTTCGGATGTCCATCGGGAGTCTGACATTCTGGCTACATGTCCTACCCATTGTCACTTCATTCTTTTGCACACCGTTATAACGTCCTCTACCTTTGTTATATTGCGAATCCAGGTGTTTCGTTTACGGTCTCTTTTAGTATATCCCAACATGCATCTCTCCATGCCCATTTGTGCGGTCTTGAGTTTTTGTGTGTTTTTTACTGTGAGCATCCATGTCTCGCAGCTATACGTTAGTACTGGGAGAATACACTGGTTGTAGACCCTTCGCTTCAAGGATATTGGGAGAGTGCTCCGATACGTCACCTACAAAGGAAATAAGTTGGCCCAGATACACACATTTATTTTAATTTTTTATTAATTATTACACATGACAAGAAATATACACATTTTGAGAAAAACAACAGATAATTTGATTTGGACATACAATTTTAATGGATCTGGGTTTGTTGCCTTTCATTTGTCGTATCCTCAGTAAACTAGGCTTTTGCTTGTATCTCACTGAGGATATTTAGCATGAGAAAAATAAATCGATACTTCTTTCCGATTTTTGATTACACAAAAACAAAGCCCCGTTGCACGCTCTCATCAACCGGACAGTGACACTTAACTACAACTGGAAACATCTTGCGAAATTCAACTCCTCACACATCATCACTCCAGAAATACCAAAAATATTCATCCCACACTATACCGCACACAATCATAAGAATAAAAATCAAAATCAAAACAATATTAGAACAAAAAAAAAAAAAAATACACAAACACAAATACAAAAACAACAAGAAGAAACCCACACTCACGAGCTTACATAAATCCCTTCCACTCGTCATTCATCCTGAAAGGCCAAGTACTCAAAATCCTGTCGCAATAACAACCACGCTCCGATCGACTGTCTAAATGGTTTTCCTACCTTTACCTTTATTGAAGTCGGCACGCCATTGTATGTAATGGGAGCCAAATAAGCATATTGTCTTTGGGCAAAAGAGGTTTTAACTCTAGGGATGGTGAACATTTCATTAGTTGCCATGCTTGTCATGTGTGTCTGCTGAGTCTGCATCTTCCCTTCCTCTCGATGGTAGTGCACATTACACATACACATTCCTGGACAAATTCTAGCGGCTTTCCATCTACGTTTATTGGTTTTGGGGTAGCAAAGCCGTTCATCATATATTTGGTTTTTGATATATTCATTTATAAACCAACTTCTTTACTGACTTTGGATTATAAAGAAGACCGAAGGGACGCTGGATAGATGAACTCAGGAAGAATTGCAGTACCACACGTCATCAACGAGCAAAACACCGAACTATTTGGAGTCAACTTCGAGAGACTTTTATCCAGCAGTGGATTGACCCTGGTTGACAATGATGATGATGATGATATCACTAATGTGTAGAACAGCTCTGAAAGAAAAAAAAATCAATTACAATCAAAGAAAATACAAAGTTAATAAAGTAGAAATTATAAATAAAATATACATTGATAATCAATCTCTCAGCCAAGACTGGGAGGCTGGTTATTCCACAAGATTGAGGAAATGTAGAAAAAAGACCCTTCTGAACTCAGCAACGTCAAGATTGAAAATATCCCCCTGTTTATTTAAATTCGACTAAAAAATACTTGTCTCGAAACAGTAATGGTAGGACTAAAGGATGATAATTCGTTCAAGAATAACGAAGGAAAATTAGAATGAAAGGATATAAGTACGGAGAAATGTAATATTTTTTTAATTCTCTCGTGAATGTGATAAAATATGATACGCATCTGATAATTCTCTCGTAAATGTGATAAAATATGATAAACATGTGATAATTATCTCGTAAATGTGATAAAATATGATAAACATCTGATAATTCTCTCGTAAATGTGATAAAATATGATACACATCTGATAATTATCTCGTGAATGTGATAAAATATGATAGACATCTGATAATTATCTCGTGAATGTGATAAAATATGATAGACATCTGATAATTATCTCGTGAACGTGATAAAATATGATACACATCTGATAATTATCTCGTAAATGTGATAAAATATGATAAACATCTGATAATTCTCTCGTAAATGTGATAAAATATGATACACATCTGATAATTATCTCGTGAATGTGATAAAATATGATAGACATCTGATAATTATCTCGTGAATGTGATAAAATATGATAGACATCTGATAATTATCTCGTGAACGTGATAAAATATGATACACGTCTGATAATTATCTCGTGAATGTGATAAAATATGATAGACATCTGATAATTCTCTCGTGAATGTGATAAAATGTGATACACATCTGATATTTCTTGGAAGTTCGTTCTACAGTTTAAATTTAATTTATATTTAAAAAATATTATAAAGGATATAAGTACGGAGAAATGTAATATTTTTTTTAATTCTCTCGTGAATGTGATAAAATATGATACGCATCTGATAATTCTCTCGTAAATGTGATAAAATATGATAAACATCTGATAATTATCTCGTAAATGTGATAAAATATGATAAACATCTGATAATTCTCTCGTAAATGTGATAAAATATGATACACATCTGATAATTATCTCGTGAATGTGATAAAATATGATACGCATCTGATAATTATCTCGTGAATGTGATAAAATATGATACACATCTGATAATTATCTCGTGAATGTGATAAAATATGATAGACATCTGATAATTATCTCGTGAATGTGATAAAATATGATAGACATCTGATAATTATCTCGTGAACGTGATAAAATATGATACACGTCTGATAATTATCTCGTGAATGTGATAAAATATGATAGACATCTGATAATTATCTCGTGAATGTGATAAAATATGATAGACATCTGATAATTATCTCGTGAATGTGATAAAATATGATAGACATCTGATAATTATCTCGTGAATGTGATAAAATATGATAGACATCTAATAATTATCTCGTGAATGTGATAAAATATGATACACATCTGATAATTATCTCGTGAATGTGATAAAAAATGATAGACATCTGATAATTATCTCGTGAACGTGATAAAATATGATACACGTCTGATAATTATCTCGTGAATGTGATAAAATATGAAAAACATCTGATAATTCTCTCGTGAATGTGATAAAATGTGATACACATCTGATATTTCTTGGAAGTTCGTTCTACAGTTTAAATTTAATTTATATTTAAAAAATATTATAGACGCCGTACGTGAAAATCTGACTGGACCCTTATTCAAAAAATGAGATACCATTAGGAATCGGATCCTCAATAACTGGGTTGATAGGCAGGAGACTTATCAACTAGGCCAGCTGTCGGCAATCTATGGCACGCGTGCCACTAGGTGGCACGCGAAAGGTTTTTCGGTGGCACGGCATAAATAATGACAAATAATTAAATTCTTCAGAACATTAATGAGAATAATTGATTGAAAAACATATTTTTATTCTAGTTACACTAGTTTGATTTCAATGGAAATGGGGGCGATCGCCCCCCTCCCCATAAGATTTTCAAATAACACATGTAATTTTTTAAACGAAATGGCTCGTTTTCTTATACGAAATTATTCGTTTTTGGGGAAACATCAAAAATAGTTCGCGCTGCGTGGCTTATTTTCTTGCATTAAATAATCAGTTTTTGAGGGGAAAAATCAAAAATTTTTGCTGCGCAAAAACTCGCTTTCATTTTGAACAGGGCTTTTAATATGTATTGTGTATGGGGCCATGTAAGTTTGCATTATAATGAAGTAATAGAGGGTGTGTTTTTGGGTGTAATAGGATTTGTTTTTAAATGAAACACATATAAATTATTTAAATGGCCGTGTATTTGAATTCAATTGATATGTTGTTTAATTACAATTATTGTTTGAAGATGATTTCGTTCTTATGTTGACCGTGGCTGGCTCTTATGTGCCTTAACCGATCATAATATGGGTTTCCCATTAAGAGCGATGGAACTTTAAAATAAAATAAAACAACAACTAATAAACCAAAAATGAATCTGAAGGTTTAATTTGAAAGAATATTTCATGCCGTTTATGATTTAAACAAGATATTGTTCAAATGGCTTCCACGGCTTCTTTTGCACTGGCCAATTCGATCACGCCAATGTTCGATGACTCGGTGGAGCATTTTCGGCTGTATGGCGCTAATAACAAGACAAATGTTGGCCTCAAGTTCATCCAGAGTCTCGGGTTTGTCGGTGTAAACTTGTGATTTAAATAGCTCCAAAGAAAATAATCCAGAGGCATGAAATCGCGCGATCTTGGCAGCCAATTTAAAATCCTATAACACCCAAAAATACCCTCTATAATATTAATTAAATAAATATATAATAATCCCCCCATCAGTGGCACGCAGTACCCAATAAAAAAAAGAGAAGTGTCGCTTCAGCGCCCATAGGTTGCCGATCGCTGAACTAGGCTATTAAGGTAGTCATCATACAGTAGCAGCTATTGACCTGTAAAAAAATATAAACCACTTTTTAATAGTCGACAGTTTTAAAAAAACATATATATGGGCGTGTTGGTTTAATGTTATAATAATTCTTATGTCATTAGTCTTATATCAGCCATTGTATTTGCAATAAAAAGCATCACTTATGTTAGTGAGCCATTGTTGTATCTTCTTTTTCTTCAGTTTCAATCCTGGTGATTGGTTAGCAGCAAAGCCCTGCATCTCCTCCTCTACTCCGCTCGGTCCTCAGCGATCCTCTTGAGCTCTGTATCGGAGGTGCAGTCCATATCGTGGCATATTTGGTCCAGATACTTCCGGCGAAGACACCGTCTGCCAATCGATCCCTTAATCATTCCCTCCAGTATATTGTGCAGGAAATTTTCATGTCGCAGCATATGACCCATCCATTCTGCACGCCTTTCCGGTATGGTTGTCAGAAGTAACATAAATCGTAGAAGTAGTTGTATGGATGTGAAAGAAGCGAATATATGTGTCGAAATTATAAAGTTTGGAGCTCTGTCCTCTGGCCTACTCCACCAGAGAGACGGCATGATGTATTTAAAATATCGAATCAGGTATTTTGAACTTAGAACCTTTTTGTATAATGCAAGAGGATTTCGATGAAATCCTTCCTTCCGTGGTTCCTTCCGTGGTTGCAGTCCTAAGACTGGTTTGCAGCAATTTTAACTCTTCTCCTCCATTCCCCCCTGTCCTGTGCGGCTCTTTTTAAGTCTGTGTATGTTGAGCAGCGCACGTCCACCAACAGGTCCTCCAGGTACTCTCGGCGTGGGCGTCCCCTAGAGTTTGTCCCCTCGGTCATGCCCTCCATTATGGCATGCAAGAGGCCCTCTTGTCGTATTATATGCCCGATCCATCTTGCACGCCTTTCGGACAGGATCCTGAGCAGGTGCCTTCCTCCTTCGATTCGTTGGAGAACCTCTTCATTTGTGATGCGGTCTCTCCAGGAAATTCCTAATAGTCTTCTATAGGTCGATGAAATATGGTATATTTATCTCAAATATTCCACAAGTGTCTCTATCCTTAGTTACTCGTATCTTGACTGTGATTGTACGAAGGTTAAACAAATTTAAAGTAACAAATACTGTGCGTATAAACAGGTGAAACTATTCCAATATTATTTGTGATTATTCTTAATCTTGACTCATTACGATATTACTCATCTTATGTATGCCACTAGATAAATAAAATACTTGAATTACGCTTTTGTTGAAAACAGCACAACCTTGGGGTTTATAGTCATATAAAACTAACCAAAAATATGTTTAAGTCACCTGAAGTGAAGCCTAGGCTAAATTCTTAAAAACAATAGGTGCCAACGTGAATCAAACTAAAGTGGTTTCTGATCCTGGTGTGAAATTTCTTGTGTCTGTAGAACGTTGTACGTGACCCCAACCATTTGCCGTGTTCTAGAAGTAATCAATATGAAAAGATGTTGCCCTTGGAAAAGTTCAATCCTATTTTTAACATGTATTAATTATATACAGTAAAAGTTCTTAAATTCGAAATTCAGGGGACCAAATTTTACAAAAAAAAAAAATCGAATTACAAATTACACAATCACTAAAAAAATATTTGAATTTGCGCGACATTTCCAAAACGCTGGGGACATCGCGACTAGTTTTCTTGCTGTAAAAATAATGTGAGTTAAGTAAAGTTTTGTAGACATTCCTACTCCCACATTATCAAGACGTATAACATATTAAATGGTAAAATAAATATAAAAAACCGTACTATCTTTAGATGGTAAAATAAATATAAAAAAACGTACTATTTTTAGATGGTAAAATAAATAAATGGTAAAATAAATAAATGGTAAAATAAATATATAAAAACGTACTCGTTTTAGATTGTAAAATAAATATAAAATAACGTACTATTTTTAGATGGTAAAATAAATAAATGGTAAAATAAATAAATGGTAAAATAAATAAATGGTAAAATAAATAAATGATAAAATAAATATAAAAAACGTACTATTTTTCATGAGCAGCTAACGCGTATGAATAAAAAAAACACTATATTTGTGTCTTATTTGATTTTGACATGGTCACCTGTTTACATATATTAACTTTTGACATGGTCACTTGTTCACATGTATTAACTTTTGACATGCTCACTTGTTTACATATCATATATTGACTTTTGACATAGTCACTTGTTTACATATACTACAATAACTTTTGAAATGGTCACTTGTTTAGATATAACATATTAACTTTTGACACGGTTGCTTGTTTACACATATTAACTTCTGATATGGTCACTTGTTTACATATATTTACTTTTGACATGGTCGCTTGTTTACATATATTAGTTTATGTTTGCACGCGTAATATAAATTTGATGATATTGTAATTTGTTTCATTAAACACTGTTTATTGCACTGTATGTAATGGTATAACCCTACCGGTTTCAAGGTTTTCCCCTCATCATCCTTGATCATGAATAAACAGTGTTTGATAAAACAAATTACAATGTATTCAAACCTCCACAACGTTAATGCCTTAACTATAAATAAATTTGATGATGTCTATGGTTGTTATTTAGTCACGCACTTGATTACGATATTATCGTAATCGAGTGCGTGTATATTTTGACGAATTAGCGTTCACAGTTGTGAAATTATAAAAAAATATATTAAAAAAACTCAGAAATACGTAATTATTTATATGAAAATAACACTTGACACCCCATACTCACGATAATAATCTTGAGATATTTCACTATTAAATTTGTTGATATAGGGGGAGCCCCGGAACCGCTCGCCTGCGCGTAATACACAGATCGACATATGAAAATATAAAAAAATAAATATATTTATAAGTTGAGTGTAAGAATAGGAAGGTAGTGACTGTGGCCATTAGATTAAATACTTCCTGATAAACACATATTTTCAGAAAAAACATATTTGTAAGAAAGCCTCCATAATTTACCAAGGTAAGACGAACCGCAAAGAAACCTTCGTAGATCTTCCGATATGTAATAGTAACACATTCGGCTTTAGGTGTAGTATAGTGTTCATATACCATTGTGAATGAATAATTTGAAAGTTATATGTATCCTGAATATTTTAGAAGGTGTCCATACGTTATCTTTCATTCTATAATTGTTACAGTGGTATGTTGTTTCACAAGGGTGTTATTTATTTTGTCGATAAATAAATCATTCCGGTGGGCATTGTACGATGGGCACCCGATTGATGAAATCTCTGGTGGGTGAAAATGTAGCTACCAAGTGGCAGTTGTCATGTAATTACTAGACAGTAAGTTATCAATAAAGGAGAAGGTGACTAATAGGTCGAGATAACATGAGTAGGTAAATGGTATGCAACCAGGTCGAATGCGTTTCTGAGGCGCTATGATACACCGAGTCATTGTAACTAACGGGTTTACGTGTTGATTCGTTTTAAATTGTATAATATTGTAGTATTTGTACTAATTAATTTATGGACGTATTTACGTGCATGAAGAAGATCCTGCCACCATTTATTTATTAGAAATATAAATGATGCAGTTGGTGATTGTATGTCTACACTCCACCTAAAGCCGAATGATGTCGACTTTTTATTCTACTATTATTTAAAAGTTTAAAAATTATATAATATATATAAATTCAAAATTTAAAAATTATATATAACAAAAAATAATGCATATGCATACATACGAGTATATACACAGAAAAATATGATACACAAATATTCACAGTCACTTAAGTATGTTGGTGAGTGCTTTCTAACGCGCTCAATCTAAGAAGAAAATTTATTTCTTAGTGGATGGCATGTGTAGCTTTAGGAAGCACTTGAATACGACCTTTTATGGGAGGTCTATCAAAATATATGAATATATATACTAGTATATATATATGAACACTATCATATACACTACACCTAAAGCTGAATGTGCTACTATCTCATATCGGAAGATCTACAAACGTTTCTTTGTAGTTCGTCTTTCCTTGATAAATTTTCCGGGGTTTTCTTATCAAATATGTTTTTCTTAATATATGCAGATTCAGGGAAGTACCTTAACTAATTGGCAGCCCCCACTTTCCCATTGTTACACTCAAAATTGTTTTTTTTTGTAATACTATGCGTATCCAGAAAGTAAGTGTACTGAGGCTCTCACGACCGGATGGATTTTATTTTCGACATGTTGGCTACACTTCCGTGTAGCCTGACCCTTCCCCTCCGCAACGAGACCGGTTCGAGGTCAGTACGTTGAGAAGTGTTGACGCGACAACACGTTTCGTGAAAAATGTCAATCCAATCTCCCGCCAAGTGCGAAATACGCGGCGTCATCCGTTATCTCGTTTGGAAGGGAAAACCTCCGGTTGAGGTTTATAATGAGGTGAAAACTGCATATGGTGATAAAGCTATGAATCGTACGAGTGTGTACAAGTGGTGTCGCGAGTTTAAAAACGGTCACGCCACACCTCTTCACCCTCCGCCAAAAAGTTCAAAACCACAATTTCAGCCAAGAAAATCATGGCATCCGTGTTTTGGGACTGTCAAGGCATAATTTTAATTGAATATATGCCTCAAGGGGAGACCATCAGCTCTACAAGATACTGTGAGACCCTAAAAAAATTACGGAGGGTGAGTCAGAACAAGAGGAGAGGCATGCTGACAAAGGGAGTCTGCCTGCTGCACGACAATGCTAGACCACACACGGACAACGCCACGAAGGAACTGCTCGCCTCGTTTAAATGGGATGTCCTGAACCATCTCGCGCATTCCCCTGACCTAGCACCTTCAGATTACTATCTCTTTACCTCCCTGAAGCTGCACATGGGTGGAAAAAGGTTTTCAACCGACGTGGAGGTAAAGGAGGAGGTGGAAAAGTGGACGAAGGGGATGGCGGGAAACTACTTCGAGGAAGGCATCAAAAAGTTGATACCCCGCTTCACCACCTGCATTGAGAGGAATGGCGACTATGTCGAAAAATATTGTAGCTTACATATGTACTACGGTAACCACGTATTTTTTTTGTTTTAATAAAAAAAATGGTTAACTACAAAAATTCAGTACACTTACTTTCTGGATATGCCTCGTATTTTTAATCAGTTAATAAAAATGGCTTCCCATTCGAGTCTGCCCTCTAAACGATGATGTATAAATTTAATTTATTTTTATCACATAAGGTTAAGTTTTCGCAAGGCAATACGACACTCAAAGATGGTGTCCGCTCTGGAAGTCCGATTACCATTGATGATTACCAAATCACTGCCTTGATCGAGGATAACCAGCATTCTACGACACAAAAGATTTCTGAGATACTAAAAATATCGAAAACAACCGTCCACAAGTATTTATTTGGTGCCACTTGGCGTTTGAATTTGATCAAAAAAGACGAATTTACTTTCCTGACAACTTATTACAATAATACAATACAATTTCTTAACAAATGGTGACGCATTATTAATATTATATAAAAAAAACATATCAAATCTTAAAGCAATACAATGCAATTTCTTAACCGACGGCGGCGTTTTATGAATATTGTAAAAACACTCATATCAGATTTATATAATGAAAAACGATTCCTTAACCAACGGCTGTATTTTGTTAATACAGTGAAAACCTATTTTTACGTTTTTGAAGGGACTGATAAAAAACACGTAATTGGAGGGAAAACGTAGATTCGGGGCTAGAAAAAAAAAATGAATATTATTTTTTATTTAGATAATCACGCAAATCGGAAAACTTTTTTGAATCGATCCAAAGTTGTAATGGGTATCCCCAAATCACACGCGAGCGAAACACGTGAACAGTGTTTATTCACTTTTTCGAGAATTTCCCTTTTCTCTTAAATCAACAATGTCTTTCTTTGCTGAGACATTATTTGAAGTGATTCAACGAAAAATTAAAAGAAATAAAAAAAAATGTAAATTAACATACGAAATACACGACAATTGCATGTACACGACCGACACGTTTAAAACATAAGCACAGATTGACCTGCCTATACAGTCTGCCTGCCTCTGATTCGCTAAATTTCCCACCAATTGCATCGTATTACACGACTCATGTAACCTTGACCATGAGCGCTGCAGGTGCAGGTGCACACGTGTCTATAAATAGAAAAAAACATGTTTATGCTTCCTAATATTCATTTAAAATATTTTAAATCGTCCCGCATTTAATGAAATACTCGTATGTTTATAGATTGATTTGCATTTTAAATATTTCAAACGAAAATTGCGGGAAATGAAAACGTAAAAGCTGGTACTAAATGTACTCAAATAAAACGGGATTGGAAAAATTGAACGCAAATAGCGGGAAAACGTGAATTCCGGGCACGTAAAAACGGGGTTTCACTGTATTATAAAAACGCATGTCAAATCTATAGTTGACGATTGATTTATACAATACAATGTTATTTCTTAACCGACGGCGGCGTTTTATGACTATTATAAAAAACTCATATCAACAAGTTAATGATTGATTTAAAACGAAACACAATGTAATAAATATATTGATATGTGATAGAGCATGTATATTTGGGTGACGATTCAAAAGCGGCCTACGATATGATCTCGGCATATGGCAACAACTGTAACTGTTAGTCGGTACTCGCATAGCTCGTCACTGGTCACCAGTCACCAGTCACTAGCCAGCAGCGATCAGGCAGCGTCGAGTTAACTGGAATGAACAGGTTACAGCAGGAATCTGCTAATCTTGTTTGTTGCTTTCGGTTTCAGCCGAAGCCGTCATATAAGCGAGTGCAGAATGTATAATACATTATTGGCGGCTATTATTAAAACTACTGCCGGTATAACGGTGTGTCGTTGTGGAATTGTTAAAATCTACACGTCATTAGTTGATGACATGGTGAACAGGTTAACTACATTTCATAGGACATTGTCTGTTTACCATAAAATAGGAATCGAAATATTCTTTAATGATTTCCTACATAAACACACATATTCCTATCTCTTCACACACACACATATTTCCTACATAAACACACATATTTCCTACATCTTCACACACATATTATTTCCTACATAAACACGCATATTCCTATCTCTTTACACACATACTTCCTACATAAACACACATATTCCCATCTCTTCACACACACACTTCCTAGATAAACACACATATTCCTATCTCTTCACACACATACTTCCTACATAAACACACATATTCCCATCTCTTCACACACATACTTCCTACATAAACACACATATTCCTATCTTTTCACACACAAACTTCCTACATAAACACACATATTCCCATCTCTTCACACACATACTTCCTAGATAAACACACATATTCCTATCTCTTCACACACATACTTCCTACATAAACACACATATTCCCATCTCTTCACACACAAACTTCCTACATAAACACACATATTCCTATCTCTTTACACACATATTTCCTACATAAACACACATATCCCCATCTCTTCACATACATATGTCCTACAAAAACACACATATTTCTATCTCTTCATTTCATCTTTTCTATATCAATACACCTTCTTATTCAACGTTTACGATTTTTCTTATAATGATATTGATAATAAAAACTCAATTTATATTCCTATCTCTTCACACACACATATTTCCTACATAAACACACATATTTCCTACATCTTCACACACATATTATTTCCTACATAAACACGCATATTCCTATCTTTTCATACACATACTTCCTACATAAACACACATATTCCGATCTCTTCACACACATACTTCCTAGATAAACACACATATTCCGATCTCTTCACACACATACTTCCTAGATAAACACACATATTCCGATCTCTTCACACACATACTTCCTAGATAAACACACATATTCCTATCTCTTCACACACATACTTCCTACGTAAACACACATATTCCCATCTCTTCACACACATACTTCCTACATAAACACTTTAAGATAAAGTTTTTAATTTTAAGTACTTGTATAACCTGTCACATGTTCATTTGTATATAAAGACACTGTTGTGTCGTTAATTAAATAAATTAATTAAAAATAATGCTCGGGTGATTATCCGTCTTTGTAGGGTTCGTGGGCATGTGCTCACGTATGTGTTTATAGATTTCGTGGGGATGGATAGTCATTTGAATGGTTTATGCGACCACGTAACTTGCTTCATTTACTTTTGTCTGGTCGATTGGAAGAGATTGTCGCCTGGCCATAAACCCGCCAGATTGTATTCGCAATAAAAGTGTTAAATAAAAAAATAAAACAAGATCGGCTGGTTTAATATTATTCAGTCTTTCGTAAGAAAGATTTTTTTCATGGCGCTGTTTTTGAGTTGCTTATAATAATTTATGACAAGCAGCATATGAGTTATAGAAAAACATAAATTATGTTGTCAGGAATTGAACCAGGGGCGTCCGCTTGCATGGAGTTATAATCGTTAGACCACGGCTGCCAACAAAAAATATATTTAATTGATTGAAAATAGGGACAGTGGATATTAAAGAGTGATCGGGAATGAAACACGTATCATAACTGATTTGAAATTATGCGTTGTTTCAATCAGCATTTGAAATATACAAACGAGGGCGAACATAGTAAGCACATTAAATGAAATTACAAAAACATCCGCTCGATGTTTTTTAAAAAAAATGTAAGGAAATAATAAATGTTTAAACCAATGTCTGTATTGTATGATTAAATACAAGGTCAGTGAGTGAAAACATAGAAAATTACAGTTAAATACTCACATTCACTGTACAACAAACATCCGGCGCGAATGAAAGCAATATGATTCCTTTATATTCACGGTTTTGTAAACTGCGATTTAACGAAGTTAAATTTATTTCAAGATTATTTTGAAAGTTATTTAGTACAAAGCTTTATCGTAGATTTTATAGTTTAAATTCTTGCACAAACTAAACTTCTGCCTAAATATTTCGTGTTCGAATCCCAATTGGGTATCCGAAAAAAAGGTTAAAGGGCCAGTCTGGTGAAGTCAAAATCTCCAACATAAATTAATTCATGCATGTTTGTATTATTTAAAGTACTGTCCATATCAGAAATTGCATAAAATGAAGATTATATTAAAAATCAGGATAATGCTAGAAGCGTGTATTATGTACTTTTTTAGAAGAGGTATCGATCTCGTGAAAACCCGGGATCGGGATTGAACACAAATCTAGTTTATAATGTTAAAATACGGGATCGGGACCCAATATAAATCTAGTTAATAATGTTAAAACACGGGATCGGGACTCAATATAAATCTAGTTTATAATGTTAAAACACGGGATCGGGACTCAATATAAATCTAGTTTATAATGTTAAAATACGGGATCGGGACCCAATATAAATCTAGTTTATAATGTTAAAACACGGGATCGAAATTCAACACAAATCTAGTTGATAATGTTAAAACACGGGATCGGGACCCAATATAAATCTAGTTTATAATGTTAAAACACGGGATCGGGACTCAATATAAATCTAGTTAATAATGTTAAAACACGGGATCGGGACTCAATATAAATCTAGTTTATAATGTTAAAACACGGGATCGGGACTCAATATAAATCTAGTTTATAATGTTAAAATACGGGATCGGGACCCAATATAAATCTAGTTTATAATGTTAAAACACGGGATCGAAATTCAACACAAATCTAGTTGATAATGTTAAAACACGGGATCGGGACCCAATATAAATCTAGTTTATAATGTTAAAACACGGGATCGGGACTCAATATAAATCTAATCTCAATATAAATGTTAAAACATCAAATCTCAATATAAATGTTAAAACACGGGATCGGGACTCAACACAAATCTAGTTTATAATGTTAAAACACGGAATCGGGACTCAACACAAATATAGTTTATAATGTTAAAACACGGGATCGGGACTCAATATAAATCTAGTTTATAATGTTAAAACACGGGATCGGGACCCAATATAAATCTAGTTTATAATGTTAAAACACGGGATCGGGACTCAATATAAATCTAGTTTATAATGTTAAAATACGGGATCGGGACTCAATATAAATTTAGTTTATAATTAAAAAAAAACGTGATCGGAATTCAACATAAATATAGTTTATAATGTTAAAACACGGGATCGGGACTCAATATAAATTTAGTTTATAACGTTAAAACACGGGATCGGAATTCAACACAAATCTAGTTTATAATGTTAAAACACGGGATCGGGACTCAACACAAATCTAGTTTATAATGTTAAAACACGGGATCGGGACTCAACACAAATCTAGTTTATAATGTTAAAACACGGGATCGGGACTCAACACAAATCTAGTTCATAATGTTAAAACACGGGATCGGGACTCAACACAAATCTAGTTTATAATGTTTACGTCACACACTGACACACGTTTGATTGTATTGGTGAATTTATTCCCGATTTTCACAAAATATCTCTGATGTGGCCGATAAATGCTAATTATTATTAATATTATTTTTTTCATTCAATGCATAAATGTATTACGGAGGAATACCAGTATTTATTATATTTATAGAGATATTAAAAATTTTAGAAGCAATGTGTACTAGTTACACATCACAGGGAAGGAAGAGTTAAGATCAGACTGGTGTCATATTACATCAGAAGTGCGTGTGGTCTATTCACTCAAAGGAAAAATGTTTAAGGGGGATGAAACCTGTTGTATTCATTGGTTATTTATTCCTTTATTTTTTTTTGCTTAAGGCTTTGTGTAAATAACTCCTATATTTATAAATTTATTGTTTGATATATTTTTTGTAACTTGTGTAAAACATTCACTTTATGGAATAGCCAAGTAATTTATTCTAATTATTCTAAAAAAGAGCTCCACAAAGTTAAAACCGGACACTTGGATTAATTATATATAGTTGACAGATTAATATTATTTTTCTATTAAAATTGGTAGTTTGAGTGTAGATCATAGTTACCTAAACTTTTTCACCCCGTAGACCACTTGCTGATTTTTTTTTAGTAGACCCCCTGCCTGCCTAATATTGAATTCTCCTAAACTTATTAACTTCAAATGTGTTTTTGACAGCTGAAACAGTGCTGTTCACCTTGATAAGGTTTTTCGTAGAGTGGACAATTGTAAAAAAATAAAAACATGTACAATTTTCATTCAAACCTTTATTGAAAATACACAAAATGCAAGTAAATATTTGGCTTTCGAACGAAATAAATCAAAACCTAGTTAAATCCTTACATAAAATTAATACACAAATAATACTATTAATGCGAGGGATGGACCTGATGCTCTGATAGCAATGGTTCAATATTTGGGTTCAAATTAGTAAGGTATAGTCTTAAATCTCCACGTTCAGTGATTTGCATTCGATTTCTTTATATAATTATTTTACACGTCTAATATAAGTATTATGTACGCACAATCTGTGTTAGGTGTAATAATACATTTATGGAACGCCTTAATATTGATGGTGATCTGCTTAAATGGGATCCGCTCACGTGGACCCCTATTTACATCTCGTGCACCCCCATAGACCCTCTCGCTGACATAGACCCCCTACAAGTCGAAATCGACCATTGGTGGTCCATGTAGACCACTTTGGGAATGGAATTTGGTGTAGAGTTAGAATGGTAGCAGAAGGATGTTGTGATTGATAAAGTTGAGAGATAGATGAGGTATGATAATCAGGGAAGAAGCTGTAAGATGGTAGTGGGGGACTGTCAGTGACTGTGCCCGGTGTAATGCGACAAAAGTAGATTAATAAAGAATTTGTTGTTGCTGGTCCTGATAATGTGAGTACACCTTTTTTTATTATTTTTTCAATTTTGTTATATAATTTGTGTTTTATTGTTTCTAGGACGGTTTTATTAAAAACATCATTTCTCAACCTTTGAGTCGCGAACCCCAGAAGGTCGGTGTGTAATATCAGGAAGAGGGCGTCTTGAAAATAAAAATTATGTTATTGTAATTTGTTTTATCAAACACTGTTAATTTCACTTAATATAATGATATAGCTTTACCGGTTTTAAGAAAAATTTAAAACCAGTAGAGTTATTCCGTTATGTTAAGGGGGTATTTTACTCTAGAAATTTTAAAATATAATTTTTTTGGTTTTTGCATATTCTTAAAGTTTAGACCTTTAAAAATATGTTCTCAAAAGGAAATTTAAATGAGGCAGCAATTACGCCGCACCGGAATGACTCAGACAATAATCTCAAAACTTTAAACACGTTTTTCTCGAAACTATTTTTTTTCGACCTGGTCGACATAAAATTTCAAGTTCTATCTAACCGATTGCCTTCAAATTTGGTATAAAACTTTAATAAATATTTTAATATCTTCCCTACCTTGAAAAATTCAAAACAATTTTTTTTACTATTTAAAAAAAAAATGGTAAAAAAATTGAATTTTTTTTTCAAACAGTCGCTATTTTACAATTTTTTTTTATTTGGTACCAACTATAAAACTATTATTTTTTATTGAGAAACTGTGTATAATTTTTATTTTGAATTTACGAAAGAGTTCCAATTATGTCGACCAGCTCACCCTCTTTTTTTTTTACGACAAGATTGGCAGCTGATAACAATATTGAATTTCGAAATTTTTTTTTGTACATTCTCAAATCAAATCAAAAAACTGTAAAAATGAATACTTAAAATATTTTTTGTTTTTTTTTTATTAAGTCTGAAAAAATGCCCGAAATTCACGACTCGAGAGTAGAATATTCCCTTAATATAACGATATAACTTAACCGGTTTTAAGGCAAACTTAAAACCAGTAGAGTTATTCCGTTATGTTAAGTAGAATAAACAAATGATAATATAACGTCTTTAAACCTCCACAGTGTTAATGTCTTAATTATAAATAATATTTAAAAATAGCTTACTTGTAGCAAAGGAAAATAACACTTTCATTGTGTGTTGAGTGGATGAATCACATGAGTGTAAAAAAGTACGAGGTTTAATAAAAAAATAACGAGAATTTTTTTTTATCAAAAAGTATTTGTTTAATTATTAATATTATTATTATTGTCCCCTTCAAAGTTCCAAAGGATAAAACACTTTTTTGCCAACTGTACGGCACCGGTACAAAGACTAGAAATACCTATTTATTATACCTACCTACCTAGGGGCGTGAATTTCGGGTGTTTTTTCAGACTTAAAAAATAAAACAAAAAATATTTTTTTACAGTTTGTTGATTTGATTTGAGAATGAACAAAAAAATTTTTGAAAAAAAAATTGAAAATTCAATATTGTTATCAGCTCTTATATCTTGTAAAAAAAGAGGGTGAGCTGGTCGACATGATTCGAACTCTTTCGTAAATTCAAAATAAAAATAATACACAGTTTCTCAATAAAAAATAATGTTTTTATAGTTGGTACCAAATTAAAAAAAATTGTAAAATGGTGTGTCTAAAAAAAAATTTTTTACCATTTTTTAAATTTTTTTTTAAATAGTAAAAAAAAATGTTTTGAATTTTCCAAGGTAGGGAAGACATAAAAATATTTATTAAAGTTTCATACCAAATTTGGAGGCAATCGGTTGGATAGAACTTGAGATTCTATGTCGACCAGGCTGGAAAAAGTAGTTTCGAGAAAAACGCGTTAAAAGTTTTGAGATTATTGTCTGAGTCATTCCGGTGCAGTGTAATTGCATGGTCACATAATGTTGTACTTTCAATGTTCTCTTCATCTTTAGGAACAAAAAAAATGTCGCAGGAGGCCATCATATACAGTGAATACGGCGGTTGCGGCATCACGACAGTGTTGGTTTTGGCCAAAAATGCATGAATTAGTGGCAAAGTGTAAGACAATTCATTATCGTGGTGCAAAATCCATAAGTTGTTCACATACAACTCTGATCGTTTTCTTTGGATTGCCTCACTCAAACAGCGTAAAGCCTCGAAATCTTGCTCCTTATTGACCATACAGCCTGGCAGTAAAAAATTATAGTCGGCTATGCTGTTGTAATCGAAGAAAACAGTAAAGAGAACCTTGACATTTGATCGAACTTGGCGTGCCTTTTTCGGTCTTGGCACTTCAGGAAGCTGCCATTGGGACGATTAGGCCATTATTTCGATGCCATTGCCGTACACCCACGTGTTGTCATCTGTTATGATGCGTTCGAGTAATTCTGGTTCATCAGCGTCTTCAACTTTATTTATTACTTCGCATGAACCGTATGAGATACCAACTTCCTCAACAGTCTTTCTTATAGTGATTCGGCGATTATTAAACATAATATTCTTATTTTTTTCCCATTTTCATCGGTGGTTGGTGTGCTAGGACGCACGTACCGCTTGTCATCTTCAAAGTCTTCGCGGCTCTCTTGAAAACAGTTTTAGCATTCATAAACACTTCGTTTCGACATAACGTCCTCACCAAAAACCTTCTCTAATATATGCATCACTTTATCGTACTATATTGCATTTTTAACCCAAAATTTTACGCTTTTTGTCTTTCCAGTCATTTTTTAAACGAAAAAATCGCTAACGTAACAAAATACACCGTAAATACTTGCCTTTCAAATACAAACTGTCCATCTAATATGACTGAAAATTGATATGTACATCACAGATAGTGTGGCCAACGTGAGCAAAAGATGGGCTCAACAAAAAACAAACAGTCCTCGAAATACAAAATTCTCATTATTTTTTTATCAAACCTCGTACAAGGGGCTTCGACACGGGCCGCTCTGCGACCCGACTCCGTATTGGCACTACATGCCCCCTTGTAAACGGAAATAGCACCTAAAAGTATAAATGTTCATCCATTAGTAAAATAGTTTATATAAAAATGTCTATTTGTAGGCTTTTGAGGATTCTAAATACGGGGTAAGGCCGCAGAGCTACCAGGGGCAAACCCTCCTATATAATTATTGTCTGCCTTAGAACAAGTAGGTATCTACGAGTATGTCTAGTAACTGTCGTTGACCGTAGTCTAACGGTGAACATTCATGCCAAGCAAGCGGGTGCCAAGGGTTCGATTCCTGTCGTATTCGGCCTAAGGTAATATCATTATGGATATTGTTTAATTTTCTTAACACATTTTTTGCGTATCATATAATTAGTGTGTATTTTTGAGGAACATACCATGTGCGGTATTTGGCCCTGGGTATTCTGAGCCCTGACCTTGTGATGCTTGTGTATGCGGGAATATATGTCCCTCATTCTGATTATAATTTTATAAGTATTTTATAAATGTTTATAATTTTTGCAAAACATTACATTCAATATATTCACGCGCACTTAAAAAAATCTTGTAAATATTTTAAAGTTTGACATCAACCTACATTGTAAAAAAAAACTATAGGGAATAAATAATAAATTCAGTTTCTATAGACCCATGTATCGATTATTATTTTATTGAATAACTCTTCCGTTGCGTATAGTTTAACCTGGCGTACATATTAACCTATGTCCATTTAATTTTATCACACCAGAAACATGTTAAAAGGCTTTTTATGAAAAAACCAATATTTTTTCAGCTTCATAAAACATCAAACTCAAAAGCTACAAATTGGAAGCCCAGCATTCTACCAATTAGATTACAGAGATTTCCATATATTATAAATAATTTAAGGAAAACAATATTCAATGTCTTCCGTGGCATCATTATAATAACTCGAAGGTTTTGGGTTCGATTTCTGATGGTATCCGAAAAAAATTGTTCTAGTCTCGTAAACAAATTCGTCCAGTTAATATTACAATTCACGCGCGTGGTTCGAGTGTTGTTGCCTCTTTATATGCGATAGAATAGTCAACACGTGCCGATTACCGTACCTACTCTAGTGATTCTAGACTTGAAGCCTCGATTAATGGGGGCCGAAGACAATTGTATCTCCTGGTCATGCTTCAATGTGTCTGCATAGCCAATTCGTGTATGCCGGATGGTATCAAATCAAATTTACATATAAAAAAAAACCATTAGTCGATAAATGGCCTTCGTGCCATAGTTGAGCATAACCAGAAGGTTGCGGGTTCTATTCCCGCTGATAGTAATTTCTTTACAATGGGTTACAGTCTTGATTTTACTTAAAGCGTCGTTCATTTTTCCGTAGATAGTTGGAAATGATTGCCACATGACAATAAGCCCGCCAGGTTTTTTTGTTTATAATGAAAGTGTAATAATATTGGTTCGGAGTGGAGTAGAAAGGTCTTTTCGGAGAGGAGTGGAGAAGGTCATTGAGGTCAATTTCGTTTTTATCAAATTAATTGATTGTTCCTAATCGTTCCAATAGGACGGGGTATTTATTTATTTAGTTCACACACGACAAGAAATATACATAATTTGTGAAAAAACAACAGGTAATTTAATTTGGACATACAATTTTAATGGATCTGGGTTTGTTGCCTTTCGTTTGTCGTGTCCTCAGTAAACTAGAATTTTGTCTGTATCTCACTGAGGACATATAGCATGAAAAAATAAATTAATACTTCTTTCCGATTTTTGAATTTATAAAACCCCGTTGCACATTCTCATCAACGTGACAAACAGTGCCACTTAATTATACATGTATACATCACGCGAAATCAAACTCCTCACACTTCATCACTCCAGACAGACCAAAAACATTCACCCCACAATGTACCGCATATAATCATAAAAGTAAAAAACAAAAATATAAGTATAAAACAATAAAAAACTCCACACTCAAGAGCTCACACCGACCTTTTCCATAAGTCATTCCTCTTGTATTGTAACAGGGCTTTTGACTTTTCTGGTTCTGTGGTATCGAATGGTCTGCCTCTAAGTATAAGAGATATAGGTGGTGAGTGCAACTTTAGGAAGCACTTAAAAATAACCCTTTTTTGGAGGTCTTATAAAAAAATATTATTATGTATAAACGCTACACATATAATATATTTATATAGATTCATGTCAAGTTTCGTGTAAGGAACACCACAATCCGAGAGGTCTGTGAGGTCCAAGATGTGGTCAGATGGGGACGACAGCGTCGACGATACTGGTACCAACATGTACAGAGAATGAATTCCACAAGAATTCCATACATAGCTCTGCATGGGGTGCCAGATGGACGGCGTCCGCCAGGGAGACCCCCGAAACGATGGAGAGATAGCTGGAGCTCAGCATCACAGGAGGACAATCCTGCAGTAACAGACTCTTGAGAGTCTACAGAAAATTTAAGAAGAAGAAGAAGATTAATGTGTGAAGGAACTTCATAAGTAATCGGTGGCATGCAAATGTCGAATGGGGACGTTTGTGAATTACTGTATGCAGATGACATGGTAGTGTTCGCGGAGAGTAAAGATGAATTGCAGAGTTTGATAAGTAAATTATGGTAAACAAGAGACGCGTACAGAATTATCTGAGACTGAATGTTACAAAATCCAAAATAATAGTGATAAAAAACTGTAAATGGAAAAGTAATTACCACATTTGGGTGAATAATTGAAGATTGAAGGAAGTCGAGGGATTCTGCTTTTTGTGTAGTAATTTCTCTGATGATGGAAAAGTTAAGAGAGGCATCAAATGGTGTGTAGCGACCAAAGTCAATGAGGTACATAAACATACGAGTATATACTCGAACCGGACAGTATCTAAATTTGTTACGATGACAGTTGACAATAGTATTTTGATGCTAACTTTGATGTGGAAAAAGACTAATGGAAACCGAATAAATGTTATATGTTGTTTATAGTTAAGGCATTAACATTGTGGAGGTTTAAAGACATTGTAATTTATTTTTATCAAACACTGTTTATTCCACTTTTTTATGACGGTATAACCCTACCGGTTTCAAGGCTTTCACCTCATCTTCAGGGGAGCGCAAACAAGACTAAATGCTGTTCGAACTGGCACCGATATACACGCTTCAACGGTTGGTGGCCCGGGTGGGGGGGGAGGAAGGGAGAGAGGCATGGGATAATTTCGGCCAAGAGCGGAGAAATTTTGGGTAAATAACTGTTCAACAGATGTTCCGATCGGTGTACTGATTTAGAAATTTCTAAATCAGTACACCGACTGGAACATCTGTTGAACACTTATTTACCCAAAATTTCTCCGCTCTTGGCCGAAATTATCCCATGCCTCTCTCCCTTCCCCCCCCCCCCCAGCCACCAACCGTTGAAGCGTGTATATCGGTGCCAGTTCGAACAGCATTTAGTCTTGTTTGCGCTCCCCTGAAGATGAGGTGAAAGCCTTGAAACCGGTAGGGTTATACCGTCATAAAAAAGTGGAATAAACAGTGTTTGATAAAAATAAATTACAATGAATAAATGTTATATGTATAATATTTGAGGGGTATAATAAAAAAAACCAACCTTCTTCGCAGACTCTACGAATTGGACGCTCGTTATTAACTATACACCGATCTTACCGATTCACGGTCTTGACTTGAGATGTTGTGCCGGGCTTTGGATCGACCTGAATATAGAAGACGTTTTATGGGCATACCTGTGTGTAATTTATCAGAAGACGGAAGAGTTAAGACGGGTATTGAACGGCGTGTATTGATAGGAAACAAAGTCAATGGGGCACTTAAACATATATACTCGAACCGGACAGTATCTAAATCTGATAAGATGTATTATTAACATTGAATACAATACAAAAATACAGCAATAATGTTAGAATATTTACGAGTATTTTATGAGTGAAGAAGTACGCTTATGATGCCAAACAACTCTGTCTATATTTATTTTAGCTGATATTAAAATAGCTCCACAACTACAACAAGACAGTTGTTTTGTTATCTTGTATAAAAATAAAACTAATCAAGCGAATGGGTTAAAAAAAGAAGGTTAAATCTCTTCGTTTACTTTATTCTCGTTTCTTGGGAAATAGTTATTCTCTTTTTTGTGGAGTGTGCAAAGTGTTACATATACACTTACATATAATTTCCCTATCAGTTTAGGTACAAAGGACATAACGCCAGACTTTTCTATCTCGACACATATCCTTAGCTTCACCCACATTCATACACCTTTTCATACAACTTACCTTATAAAATTTACGCTTTATCCAACTAGACTTCCTTCATCTTTCTCTCACACGTTTTCCACTTGCATTTACGACATCAATTTGTTTTGTTAGTCTTTCTTCTTTCATTCGTTCTGCGTACCCAAACCATCTCAGGTCGATTTTGTTCATCTTACTCAACACATCAACCTTAAGTTCACTGTACGGCATCGGTACAAAAAAGAACTGTATCATAGGTGGATGGCTGTTGTGCAATGCTCGAAGAATTCAGCTCACGTTCAGAGATGTAGATCGGTGACAAGGTAACCCAATTAGAAAAATGTTTTGTTTCATAGTGAAGTGTTTGCAACGAAGTGTTTGTACAACTCTTGTGTAACAAGACTGCACAAATTGGGTAGTCAATATGGACATTGTATGGGTTTTCATATGGCATTGGCTAATTACAGGAGTAAAGGGAAGAAGTTGTTGTTGCTGAGGTGAATTGATTGCATTATACTATATGTATGTATTGGCTTTGTTGTGTTGTTCGACTTGTACACTTTTTTTTATTGTATGACACTGCTTACATGTAAATATTAAATTATATAATACATGTTGTTGTTTTTGAACTTTTGTATTAAAAAAGTTCATTTGACTATTGAAATAATCAAAGGTTTCGGTTTTAGCTTTGTGGAACTCCTAATTAGAATAATAAAAAAAAACTTTGTTATTCCACGATTTAGATTAAAAAAAAAAACCGCATTAAACACAACAATACCACCCCATTACATCAGCTGACAGTCAAATGTCAAAATTATAAAATTTTCAATCGAGATTATTATTTATTCAACACTACATCAGGAAGTGACTAAAAATAAATTATTTAAATTTTATAATTGAATTGTTTAGTGCCCGCCAGATTTTATTGCCAAGAGTGGAATTTTAACTTTGTGGAATTCCTAATTAGAATAATAAAAAAAAATACTTTGTTATTCCACGATTTAGATAAAAAAAAAAAACGCATTAAACACAACAATACCGCCCCATTACATCAGCTGACAGTCAAATGTCAAAATTATAAAATTTTCAATCGAGATTATTATTTATTCAACACTACATCAGGAAGTGAATAAAAATAAATTATTTAAATTTTATAATTGAATTGTTTAGTGCCCGCCAGATTTTATTGATAAGAGTGGAATTTTAACTTTGTGGAATTCCTAATTAGAATAATAAAAAAAATACTTTGTTATTCCACAATTTAGATTTAAAAAAAAAAACCGCATTAAACACAACAATACCGCCCCATTACATCAGCTGACAGTCAAATGTCAAAATTATAAAATTTTCAATCGAGATTATTATTTATTCAACACTACATCAGGAAGTGAATAAAAATAAATTATTTAAATTTTATAATTGAATTGTTTAGTGCCCGCCAGATTTTATTGACAAGAGTGGAATGAGACATCTGTTATAACAAATCAGAATAATCTTTATTAGTATCGAGTGTAATGTTCTATGGGGGGTGACATCTGTTTTTAGATTTTACAACTTTTGGGTTTTCTTATATCATAATTTGAAAGATTTAGGTAATTATTATTTGTAATAACACAAAACTTCTTTAACAACTGATTCAAAAGGTACAACGGAAACATCCTATAAAGGAAATATAAATTTAAAAAAAAAATGTTTTAGTACATGTTGAGAAGCACTGCAATGGGTAATCGAACAATTCAATTACAATATGAATGCATAATAGGTAATTAATATCTGAATAATGACTCGTGTTACGCAAGGCGACCAGATAAAAAGATATAAAATTTAACAATAAATAACTTAATTTTGATAGCTTATCGCGCCCCACACGTTGGGGATACGAGGAGACAATGAACTCACTGAGGACAGTTTGACACTCAGGTTGTTTTAAGGTCGGATTTTTTTGCAAATTTGATTAATATTAACTTTTTACGAAAAACAATATTGCTGAGCCTTGATAGCGAAAAGACACGTACACAGATTATTTAAATAGGGTTTTCTTATCACATATGTTTTTCCGAATATATGTGTTTGCAGATGCCGGGAAATATTTAATCGCCTCAATCAATATGTGTTTGCAGATGCCGGGAAATATTTTATCGCATCAATCAATACTATCCTATCTTAACACACAATTTGTTTTTGTTTTTTTGTAATAATTTTAATCTGTCTATAATAGTGGGCTAGAACTTCGAGTAAGAGCGCCCTTGAGGAGAATGTGTTCTCTAAACAGCGCTATATAAAGTATCATTTTATTACTATTATTATAAAAAAAATATAAGTTATAATATGGAAATCCGCCAAAAAAATTATTAAAATAGTATATTACCTGTATATAACCGGTACAAAGACAATAAAATAGTATATTACCTGTATATCACCGGTACAAAGATAGTAAAATAGTATATTACCTGTATATCACCGATACAAAGATAGTACAATAGTATATTACCTGTATATCACCGGTACAAAGATAGTAAAATAGTATATTACCTGTATATCACCGGTACAAAGACAGTAAAATAGTATATTACCTGTATATCACCGATACAAAGATAGTTCAATAGTATATTACCTGTATATCACCGGTACAAAGATAGTAAAATAGTATATTACCTGTATATCACCGGTACAAAGATAGTAAAATAGTATATTACCTGCATATCACCGATAAAAAGATAGTACAATAGTATATTACCTGTATATCACCGGTACAAAGATAGTAAAATAGTATATTACCTGTATATCACCGGTACAAAGATAGTAAAATAGTATATTACCTGCATATCACCGATAAAAAGATAGTACAATAGTATATTACCTGTATATCACCGGTACAAAGATAGTAAAATAGTATATTACCTGTATATCACCGGTACAAAGATAGTAAAATAGTATATTACCTGTATATCACCGGTACAAAGATAGTAAAATAGGTTAATGGTTGCCACTCAATATTTAGGGATTTTGGTTTACTTCTTGCTTTTCCTGTGAAAATTAGCCCATCGTGGTGAAGAGTTTCCTCTTTAACGAGTAGAAGTTGTCGTAAATAAAACACAGTAGACGTTCCAGAAACGGTGAGTATATTTTGCTCATTTTCTCCTTCCTTGTATGCATCCCATCGCTCATAGTAAGTGCCTTTATTCACCCGTGGATGCCGTCACGGCTTACTAGATACTTGCAAGATACCACGTATACCACGCGCTCTCTGCATGCATGGACTGTTCAATTATATATAATGATTATTGCGAAGGCCACGCATAAGGAACATTTCATTACAATAGGTACAGACATCAACTCTACAATATTTACACAGCAATTAAACAAATAAAATCACCGATACATTACCAATTAAAGAATTTGAGTGAAATGTGGATACGGAAAAAAAAACGGAGAGGAACCTAATAAATGTGTGTACTTAGATTTTTTTTCCAGCCAACCAGACTTTGTTTCGTAATTGTTATTGTTATCCATCCATAACTACGTCTTTAATGTAGTGTGTCAAAACAGTATTGTTATCCATCCATAACTACGTCTTTAATGTAGTGTGTCAAAACAGTATTGTTATCCATCCATAACTACGTCTTTAATGTAGTGTGTCAAAACAGTATTGTTATCCATCCATAACTACGTCTTTAATGTAGTATGTCAAAACAGTATTGTTATCCATCCATAACTACGTCTTTAATGTAGTGTGTCAAAACAGTATTGTTATCCATCCATAACTACGTTTTTAATGTAGTGTGTCAAAACAGTATTGTTATCCATCCATAACTACGTCTTTAATGTAATGTGTCAAAACAGTATTTCAGAAAAACTAACTAATATAGAGCACCAATGTGAGCGAGTGATCATGGAAAGTATAGTGGTATATAATGAATGATATTTTGAATGAAGTAAATGAAAGAAGTAAGATAAATAGTAGGAGCTGTGTGAGAAGGTGTATGGATGTGAAAGAGGCTGAATATGTTTGTGTTGCGATTGGAAAATCTGCCACTTTAATAATTTATTTATTTTACACATGACAAGAAATATGCAAAATTTGCGAAAAACCCACTGGTTATTTAATTTTGACACACAATTTTAATGGATCTGGGTTTGTTGCCTTTCATTTGTCATGTCCCCAGTAAACTTGGCTTTTGTCTGAGGACATATAGCACGAAAAAATAAATCGATAATTCTTTCCGATTTTTTATTTTTATAAAACCCCGTTGCATATTTTCACCAACCTGACAAACAGTGACACTCAATTACACATGTATACATCACGCGAAATCAAACTCCTCACACTTCATCACTCCAGACAGACCAAAAACATTCAACCCACAATATACCGCACACAATCATAAAAATAAAAACAAAAATATAAGTATAAAACAACAAAAAACACCACACACAAGAGCTCACACAAACTTTTTTGTAAGTCCAAGTACTCAAACTCCTGTCGCAATAACAACCACGCTCCGATCGACTGCCTAAATTGTTTTCCTCCCTTTTTCTTTATTGAAAACAATCATTTCTTTATCCTACTAACATCATCCAGTTTACCGATGAATTCATTTCTAATGTTTTCCAAATATTCGTCCACTCAACAATAATAAATCCAGATATTCTAAACCTTTTTTAAAACTGTTTCCAAGATGTGAATACTTTTTTACTATCTTCAAGCCCCGATTATAGTAAGTGCACTTTCAAAATTTCCAGTTAAATTCAGATGTCGCTGTAACAGATGCGTATTTTCTAGAATTTTCTGGTTTATTTCAGTACTTATTTAATGGTGAAATATATGTTTTTATAAATGTGACTTAAGATTCTTAATAAATCGATTCAAGAGAAAATTTTATTCAATTAATAAAAAAAAATCAAACTCGTTGGCTTTGCGATTTCTAGGCCTAATTGGTAATACATTCGTCTTTCTCCCGAGGGTTTTTGGTTCGCTTCTTGATGATATGATACGCGGATACCATTTGCGTTTGAGTATGCAGTTTTTCTGTGGATGGAATATACATGTGTCTTGAAATTCCATAGATATACACTAGAATCTATACCTATACCCTGCACAGATAATATTAAAGATCTGGGTGTCTTGTTCCACAGCAATCTCGCGTTTGGTCTTCACATAGAAATTATGTGCAACTCGGTTTATAAAACTCTAGGATTTGTAATGAGAATCTCTAAGTCGTTTGAAAACCAATTGGTGTTCAAAACGTTGTTTAATTCATTGATCCGTAGCAAACTAGAAAGCAATGCTTGCATTTGGAGCCCGATGGGGGCGCAGAACTCGCTCATGGTGGAGAAAGTACAAAAAAAATATCCACGATATCTCTATACGAGAGAGTTCGGTGTCGTATCCATGGCTTTATCCCACTCAGTTTCTGCTGGGCATGCTCGAGTATAACTCCTTGAGCGTAAGAAGAGATCTGCATCTCCTGGTATACGTTGTCAAACTCGTTCGAGGAGTTGTGAGCTGTCCAGCATTACTATAAAGATTAGCGTTAAATGTTCCTAACAATTACACTAGACTGCGCCGGCAGGAACTGCTCTCAATAACATACGCAAGAACGGGTCTTCCAGCCGCAATGCCTGTTGGAAGGGCCTTAACTCTTCTGAACGGTAATGCTTCGGATATTGACATATTTCATATCACATTAGCAAAAACAGAAGTTAATTTTCTTCTTAGATTGAGCGCGTTAGAAAGCACTCATCAACGTACGTAAGTGACTGTGAATATATGTGTATCATATGTTTGTGTGTATTTACTTGTATGTATGCATATACATTATTTTTATTTTACATAATATTTTATTTTTTTTTTTGTAATTTTTCTTCTTTTTTTAATATGTCTTGTATTTTACAAAGTAATTGGGCTAAGCCTGTTTTGAAAAAAAAAATGTGCGTGAACTGTTAGACTTCAGCAAGCATACACTCTTTACAGATCAAACCGTGACATTCGATAGCAAGCAGATCAAACACCCGATCAAGACGATCGGCAGATTTAATCTGATAATTATAGCGCTATAATAATCAATGATAAGTAGCACATTAGTACAGAAAGCATAAATTCAGATGTTAAATGGTCCAGCAGTAAAACTAGTGTGGAAGGGATTACACTAGGAATCGAACATGTACGCTCGCTTGCATAGCGTGAATGGCAACAATTAGACCATGCCCACCGAAAATGGTCCCTTTCCAAGAACCTTTACCTACGTACGATGACTGATATCGATTTTTTACTTACTCCAGTGGTTTGAAACTCATAGGTTCCATTTACGACAGCATGGATAGTATTGTCTCTCAATGTTGTCCCCCGACCACGCGTTTTAAAATGTTCGTATTATCTGCACTGCAGAAATTAATTTTCCTTTCTTTGTTCTCTTATATTGAGTATTTAATGTGCTAAAAATTATAGTTAACTGCGCCTCGACTTAATTGTTGTTTCCAAATAGCAATAAAGATAGGTTTTGTTAAAAAATATGGGAAATAATATTTAAAGTGACATTTAGTGAGCTTAATCTGTGGCCAAGTTAGTTAGATACCTGTTTTCCAACCTGGGGTGTGTTGGATCAATTCGCACTGGTTTTCATTTAAGGCCTATTAAAAATATTTTGGTTGGATGGAAGAGATTTCCATAATACACCCACAAGATTATACTATATAGAATAAAAGTGAAATATAATGTAGTACAACTAATGTCAATGGTGTTTTAATTAAAATAATGACTGCTAGGCGCGATATGAAAATCGCATACTACTCGTATTTTCCAAATGATATTTACATTTTTAAATATTTTAGCATGAGCTAATCTTATTTATTATAGTTCGGAAAATGTAGGATGAGTCCTGTGACAGCTCATAAATTTGCCCTAATACAACCTTATGTAATAATAATTACCTAAACAACTTTTTATTTATTAGAATTGAGGCTTATATTAATGTTTATAAAATAATGAAAGTTACTGAACATCGTTACAAGGTTGTATTTGGACAAATCTGTGAGCTGTCACAGGACACATCCTACATTTTCTGAACTATAATTACATTCATGTCTGAACGTCTTCTCAACATTTTTTTTACGCAACCAACCAATGAAATAAAAAATGTCAAAAATAGTTTCAATAATTTTACAATGAGTGGGAGTCGTCGTAGAGGACGATAGTGAAAAGTATGATTGGACCAAATTAATGAAATTTCGAAAAGAAGAGAAAGAGAAATGCAATAAACTGTATAAGAAGATGTTTGAATGTAGAGGAGGCAAAGAAATAACCAGAAAGTGGTTAGGTAAAACCTTCACTGAACCGTGCTAAAAAAATGGGTGCCAACGGAAACGAACCAGCAATCTCCGAGCTGAAAAGCAAAAATCCTACCAACTAGAACACAATACATTTTTAGTTAGTGAAAAGGTATCAAATACCTTCTTCTGAAAACAAGTCTCTAATAAGTATTTTTTCAGCTATTAGATATACCTGAAAAAATATCGAGTATGCATTTTTTCAGGTACTGAAAGATCCCTGAAAAGCATTTTTTCAGTAAGTGAACTCGAATAAGTTCTTCTACAAAAGAATCTTTCAAAGGTCAACGAGCCCATGTTGTTGTTAGTTTAAAAGGATTTTAAATCATTTGAATTGTATTACACTTTCATTGGACGATCTCCGTAGATGGTAAGACGCTTGTCTCCTAGCTCGGAGGTTATGAGTTCGATTTCAGTTGGAAACAAAAAAAAATAACTTCAGTTTGATTTTCGCTTAAGGCTTCTGTTAACATCTTTCTGGTTGGTTGAAACAGATTGTCACATGGCAATAAGCCCGCCAGGTTGTACTGTATACTACGAAAGTGTAATACAATGCAATACTATACTATAAAACATAGCGGGTTTATTATTTCCATGCGGCAATCTGTTACAATCAATCACAAATATGTTAAAATGCACTTAAAGTGATGACATGACTCGAAACTGCTACGTTCATCTACGAAAACAAATGTTTTACTATACTAGTTTTGTGATAGATACCAACTATGTTTTATCAAACAGTTGTGATAATTGTCCAGTGTGAATTATATTTTCAATTCGATTTCACAAAAAGTTGAACCATCTCGACAGAACAATTTCAAAAGCCTATTCATTGTATTGCCTTTAACTTATAAAGGGTCTTTAAAATTGAGCGGTGTTTTTAATTCTGAGATAAAAGACAGATGGCGTCGCGAACTTGCCTGGGTCTTGTGACATTTGAAAAGTGTAACGCATGACATTTACAAAAATGGAGTCGTATACAATTCAACAAGGTGTCCAAATTGTTGAATTATTTCATGTATTATAATCTCCAGAAACGGTGATGTTAATTGGCCACCAAGATCGCGTGATCTGACACCGTTGGACTATTTTCCCTGGAGTTGCGTGAAAACCCATGTCTATAAGAATGACCCCCGATCAATTCCTGAGCTGAATGACGAAATTATTCGCGTTATTGGTGAGTTAGAACCGCAATTATGCCAAAATGTCAAAGAAAATTTTTACAAAAGAGTAGACATCTGTGGAGCAGCAAGAGGTGGGCATTTGGCAGATATTGTTTTTTGTGTTTTAATGTCGTACATCATACTTCAATGACCAATAAAATGTTTTTTGAAATCAAAGCGAATTTTGTGTTTTATTCAAGAATTAAAAAAAATTGAATTAAAAAAATCGCTCAATTTGAAAGACCCTTTATTCGTTAATAATTTATTTATTATTCGTGTATCGTGCGGGATATCGATAGGAAACAAAGTAAATTGTTCACTAATACATATATACTCGAACCGGGCAGTATCAAAATCTGCTAAAACAATAGTCCACAATAGTATTTAACTATCAACTTTGATGCATGGTTCGGGAAATGAGGATGTGGAAAAAGCAACTTGCATCTCGTTCTACAAGTGAGCCCATATGTTTTCAATATCTCAAGATCTATACATAAAATTCTCAAAAAATCAAATTCTTGTTCTATGTAAGCGTTTTTCCACTAAAAACAAATATAAGTTCTTTACCACTATAAAATAAATCTTCAACAATTACGTAAGTCTGCTTGGTGAAGTTTAGTAATATTTTGTGGTATACATAACATATATTGAACTTTTATATTTATTTATTTTTATTTATTATTACACATGACAAGAAATATACACAATTTGAGAAAAAACAACAGGTAATTTGATTTGGACATATAATTTTAATGGATCTGGGTTTGTTGCCTTTCATTTGTCGTATCCCCAGTAAACTAGGCTTTTGCCTGTATCTCACTGAGGATATTGAGCATGAAAAAATAAATCGATACTTCTTTCCGATTTTTGATAACACAAATAAAATTATTTAAAATTATTTAATAATTATATATACATATAATTATTAAATAATTTTAAAACAATGACTGTAATTTATTATTACTACTGCTTTTTGTATCTTCGCGTTATTTTAAAATAAAGTTTTGTATTTTTTGTCAATAATTTTAAGTACTTGTATAACCTGTCATATTTTCCTTTGTATACAAAAGACACTGTGGTGTCGTTAATTAAATAAAAATTTTAAAAAATGTATCTTCTCATACTTCTAACCAAGTTAATTTTTTCGCTTCTTGGTCATTCATACATCATTACACTATTCTTGTGGCTTACTTTCCCTTCTTTCAGCAAGAAAAAGTTTGTATTTTCTGTTGTCATCAGGGTCTGTAATTTTGGCCGAGACAATTAAATTTGATTATACGGTCTGCCCAGTTTGGAGACAGGAATATATCGGAAATTGAATCAAATTTGCTTTTAACGATTAATTGTTTGACGGGAAAATTGGTGCTTTGCCTACAGACAAAGTTATCTTTATTAATACTTAACACATAACAACACGCAATGTCCCTTTTGGGGTAAGCAGAGAGTGCACAAATTCAAACCTTTCTATGCACAAATAAATGTTGGCATGTCCCTATCATGCCAACATTTATTTGTGCATAGAAAGTCATCATCATCATTATCAACCAGGGTCGATCCACTGCTGGATGAAGGTCTCCCCAAGTTAACTCCAAATTGTTTTTTTGCTCGTTGATGCCATGTGATGCTGACATGCTTCCTGATTTCATCTATCCAGCGTACCTTCGGTCTTCTTCAGGGCCTCTTTATGCCTCTTGGGTACCATTGAATTATTTCGGATGTCCATCGGGAGTTTGACATTCTGGCTACGAGTTCTGCCCATTGCCACTTCATTCTTTTGCACACCTTTACAACGTCTTCTACCTTTGTTATATTGCGAATCCAGGTGTTTCGTTTACGGTCTCTTTTAGTATATATCAACATGCATCTATCCATGCCCCTTTGCGCGGTCTTGAGCTTTTGTGTGTTCTTTACTGTGAGCGTCCATGTCTCGCAGCCATACGTAAGTACTGGGAGAATACACTGACCCTTCGACCCTTCAAGACTCTTTCCTATCATACATATTATAATTAATATTTAGAATTTTTGTCTTCTTATTAATGATAATTTTTAGATGACCTTCATTTCATTTGACAACTTCCATGCCCTAGTTTGTAAGACACCTGTTTCCCAGCCCGGGGGTTGCGGAATCAACTCATGTTGGAACCTATTTCTATTCAAGTCTGGTTTAAGTTAGGCCTCTGAAACATTTTCTGGTTGGTTGAAAGTGATAACCACATATCCATCAAGTTGTTACTGTACACAATAGTGTAATCAAATAAATTTTAATAAGGGTAGTAATAAAAATTTAATTTATAAGCTGTCGTTTGGAGAGAAAACTTTCTTCAAGGGTTTTGATTAAAATATGCTTTTATCATACATTCTATTATTTAACATCCCGTTTGGAATAGACAAAGAAGACAAAATTCCACACCTCACTACCCTCATAAACAACCTTTGTCTCATATTCACTTACGTTATTCTTGCTTCTTATCTTTCTCTCAGTCATTTATATTCCAATAATCCATTTCCATTTTTTTACTCAAATTTGAACTGCATGTTCGTTAGACTTTCTTATTAATTCGTTCTACGTATCCAAACCATCTCAGATTGCTCTTCTTAATGTTATTCAACACATCAGCAACTCAATTTTCAGCGTCTTTCCAATGATGGATTAGCGCTACGCTCAAACATAGATTGTTTATTGGCCTTTCCAGTTCAACACTCCTCTTTTTTTACGTCGTCCTTTACTGTACATGCAGTGAGACTCTGGAATCAGTTACAAATGAATATAAGACTCGCTTCGTCTTGAACATGCTTTAAGAAGCGACTGAAAAAAACTCTTAATTTCTAGTCAGTAAAATAACGTGTTTCATTCCTGATTTTTCTTTTCCTTTCCTCTCCACCATCCCTTCCTTTTCTTTTGATTGATGATATCTCACTTCATATGAAAAATAATGTTCAGATGATTGTCCGTCTTTGTGGAGTTCGTGGGCATATGCTCACGTATGTGTTTATGGATTTCGTGGGGACTGATAGTCATTTGAATGATTTATGCGACCATGTAACTTGCTTCATTTACTTTTGTCTGATTGGTTGGAAGAGATTACCGCCTGACAATAAGCCCGCCAGATTGTATTTGAATTTACATTTCTCTCAAAAGAATTATTATTTGAAACACTATTTTATCTACTTAAATATGTTTATTTAACCCAACTAGTCTCAAGTCATATGAAACTAATCTTCAAGTAGATTCCGAACTTACTATTTCCTAATTAATTTTCAAATTAATATTTATTTATTTATTTAAAATCACACTTAGTAAAGGTCCTGTTTGATGAGAATGGGGCTGACTCAAACGGACCAGATGATTTGAAACAAAGTTAAGTGAGAAGTATGGATAATAGAAGATTGTCAAAACGAGAAATATGAAAGTGGTGATGAAAATAGTATGCTTGGAGATCTGTTCTCTCTGCTTACCCCATAAAAGACATGGCGTGATGATATATATGTATGTATGTATATTTAAATTAAAGAAATGCGTAAATTTATATGAAAACTAAACAGTTCACATTTGCGGTTCAGTTCGAGGCTGCGTTTGATTGGTGCAACAAACCGGTGTAATGCACCAAAGAAAATAAGAATGCGCCACTGTTTATGCACGGAAAGAGTGGATACACTTGACTTTGTTAGTTTAACGAGGACTGCAGGTAACTTTTATTTGAGTAAATCGAGGGGTTGTATTTGATGTATTTTTATCTCTGGTCTGTTGCATTCAGAATGGTTTTTCGCCAGGTCGACAACTCTTTTATTTGTGTAGACACTTTATTGTAAAATATATAAATGGTGATTTTATTGCCAAACGGCAATCTCTTCCTATCAACTAGACAAGGGCTACGCAGAATAGTGCCAATTACTTAATAATAAAGGGTAAGCCAGTCTGGTAAGAGTTCGTCTTTTAACAATACTTGCACACGCCAAGCAGTAGTGTTGTCAACACGTTCAAAGACGATCCGCGAGCTCCGTGCCTACTCTAGAGGTTCTAAACACGAAGGCTCGTTTACTGAGGCCGAAGAAAATATTTCCTACAGACTACACTCTTCAATATGTTCGAAACATTGATTCAATCCTTTTAATACCATGCGAAAAAATATTCGCAGATAAAGATTTCAACGTTATTTAAAAAAACACACTCTTAAAACATTAAAAAAAAATCTGCAAATGTCACAAAATAATGGTAAATGACATGAAAAAATGAGTAATGAAGATTCATCATTGAAGAAAGAAGTAACACTTTTTAAGTCGCTGTTTGAAGTAAGCCGACAAGAGTTTTAAGACTATCCGTAACTGGTTCCAGAGACTGACGGCATAAACAGTAAACGACGACGTGAAGAAATAGGAACGATTAACTTGAAATGCCAAAAGGTAAAATCTGCCTGAGTGTAGTGCAAGTTAATAAATGGAGAGAAGCGGTGAATATTTTCTGCAGGACATTGAGGGACGGGGATAAAGTTTAGGATACGATATATGAACAGTATTATCGGCGCTCATAATCTGGTTTACTTACATTAGCCATTTATTATTGGCATACTGCTTTTAAACACACTTTGAGACATCATTCTACCTAAAATATTCGTGATAATGATTTACTCGTATCTTTTCTTCTTAACCTTAAGTGAGACCTATGATATGTTATCATCAGGACTGCCTTTCTTGATATGTTAACTCCCAGATATTTAAAAGTGTTCCTGGAGGACGATTGCCAGCGAGTATTCAATATATCGCAGGGAACTCTTGTACTGGCCTAGTCAGTATCATCTTACTTAATAAATTTTCTTTTGAAGCCCTGTGATTTTTATTTTAAATCCATTTAATTTTTGTTTTAAAACCACGTGATTCTTATTTTAAAACCAAATGATTTTGGTTTTGAAACCCTGTGATTTTTTTAAAACTATATTATTTTCGTTTTAAAACCTTATGATTTTCGCTTTGACATACGATTTTTGTTTCGAAATCATATGTTTTTTATATTGAAACCCTGTAATTTTCGTTTTGAAGCCTTTGTTTTTCGTTTTGGGAACCTGTGATTTTTATTTTAAAAACTTGTGATTTTTTTTGTCATGAAATAAAACAAAAAAATATCCCATTCTGTTACATTTTCAGTCCATTGATTTATTCAACAAATATCTAGTATAAACAAACAAACGATATTATATATTATACTTATGTGATTTTTCAAAGAAGTTTTTCATGTTATTAAACCATTCAACTTAGCCCATAAAGAATGCACAATGATAATAAAACATGACTTAGTAATGAAATTTTGTGTACAAAACCAATTAAATGTCAACATTCCCTCGACAACACAAGTATGATGGTACAAATATAGTTGCTGCCGTGTACGGTTCACAATATTCTTGAAATCAGATAAAAGCAGGGAACTTTCTGAATGGGAAAGTCTCAATTGGAGAGAGAGAGAGAGAGTGCATCTACTTTTGTATGGGTAGGCACCTATTTGCCTGTCCTGCGCACTACGGAGAAGGTCAGGGCTCCATCAAGCAATACTGAAGAAATTCAATAGTACGAAATGGGCTACAATGCTTGTTATTGCGTCAATAGTTTTCTTACAGGATGAACGAATCCCATTTTTTAAGTCGAAAGTAAGTTTTGTGTTTTCGTGAAATTTTATACTGGTTATTAATTTTGAATCGTGGATTTATGGTGCAGTGAAAATGTATTTGATGATTTATTTATTTATTTAACACTTTTATTGCAAATACAATCTGGCGGGTTTATTATCCGGCGGCAATCTCTTCCAGCTAACCGGACAAAAGTAAATGAAGCAAGTTACGTGGTCGCATAAATCATTCAAATGAGTATCCATTCCCACGAAATCCATAAACACATACGTGAGCATATGCCCACGAACCCCATAAAGACGGACAATCACCCGAACATTATTTTTAATATAAAGTGAGATATCATCAATCAAAAGGAAATGAAGGGATGGTGGAGAGGAAAGGAAAAGAAAAAATCAGGAATGATACACGTTATTTTACTGACTAGAAATTAAGAGTTTCTTCAGTCGCCTCTTAAAGCATGCCAAGAACGGAGATTTATTTATTATACAAGAAAGTATAATATATTGAGCTATTAGATTTGTGTATATTGAACAAAAAAATATTTTGTTATTCCTTATTAAACGGAATTACAATGTAATTTATTGTTTATTATTCTACTACGAAGTTCCACAAAGTTAAAACTGAAATCTGTGATAAAATATTAGATTTTTACTTCGTCGTAGCTGTGTCTCGTAATAGAGGTTTCCCTCGCTATTCCAACGTCAATTCTGTTGGGAAACGAAGCTGTGCCGTAGTTTGCCATTAGTGAGTGAGTCGATTCACACCAGCAAACTCACCAGCTACACCGTTCTACTGGATCCGATGACATACTGAAGTGAGACAATTGAAGTTCATCAGATTTGTGGTTAATTATTATTCTTTGGATGCACACTGCGAGTGTAAACCAGCTATCTCAGAGCAAGCGCTAGGTTTAGTGCGACAACTAATGAAAATCACAAATGGTAAGAATACAAAAAGTATTTCTCAAACGTCATTTATTTATTTGTGATACTTTTACTATGCAAAGTTTAATCTTGTGGGTTTAAAGTTACACATAAATATCAATGCTTATTTAGCTCCCATGACATACAATGGCGTGCCGAATTCAATAAAGGTAAAGGGAGGAAAACGATTTAGACAGTCGATCGGAGCGTGGTTGTTATTGCGACAGGATTTTGTGTACTTGGGCTTTCAGGATGAATGACGTGTGGAAAAGATTTGTGTGGGCTCTTGAGTGTGGGTTTCTTTTTGTTGTTTTATATTTGCATTTCTGTATATTTTTGTTTTTATTTTTATGATTGTGTGCGGTATATTGTGGGATGAACATTTTTGGTCTTTCTGGAGTGATGATGTGTGAGGAATTTGATTTCGCATGATGTTTTCAGTTGTAATTGAGTGTCACTGTTTGTCAGGTTGATGAGAATGTGCAACGAGGTTTTGTTTTTGTGTAATCGAAAATCGGAAAGAAGTATAGATTTATTTTTTCATGCTAAATATCCTCAGTGAGATACAGGCAAAATCCTAGTTTACTGGGGACACGGCAAATGAAAGGCAACAAACCCAGATCCATTAAAATTGTATGTCCAAATTAAATTACCTGTTGTTTTTTCGCAAATTATGTATATTTCCTGTCATGTGTTATAAATAAAATAAACATCTACAAACCAGCTATATAAATGTTTAATATAGTAATAACAAGTGCTTGGTTTAGAGTTACAAAAGGTTCATACATAAAAAATCATAAAATGTAAATATTAAGTGTCATTAAAGATGATAATAGGAAGGGGGATGAAAATTGGGAAGAACGCGCTAAGTCATTGAAGGTATAATGTGTTTTATGTGTTCTTTTGAAGTGTGAGCTTTTTAATAGCGGATAAACGGTTGCTGAACCTGAAGGTACGGACAGAAAAGTTTCGTATTAGGTTGTAATGATCTATATATGGTATACGAATATATAAAAACAGAAAGAGTTTTGCCTGTTAATGGATTGACTGATGATAGTCTATAATTATTAACATTTGTTAGCAATTTTTAACATTTGGATATTTATCTTAATATCTGACTCATTTTAACAGAATTTTGTTTGTTGACATTTACGAGTATATGCTGCCTTTTACAAAATGAAAAAAATAAATGGGGTAACATTGTTTTACAGAATACGGAATGAAGTCATTAAGGATGAATGTGAACTTAAGGCTTGTATATTGAGTAAGATGAAGAAGTGCACTCTGAGATGGTTTGGGCATGTAAAACGAATGAATGAAAAAAAAATTACTTAACAAATATATAGTGCAAATATGAGTTTAAGGCGTTGTTGAGAAACACTAAGCAAAGCATGATTGAATGATGTTTATAAAGAAGAAACGTTTAAAGGTAGAGAAATCGTTGGAGTTGAATAAGAAGGTGTATCGATGAAGAAGAGGCGAAGGATGTCTCTTGATATAGAAAAGTCTGGCGCTCTATTTTCTCTGCCTACCTCATTAGGAAAATTTTGTGACGTTATAGAATATCTTTTTGTTATAATATCAATAAGTTCGTTGTCGCTGCTTTACTTTTTATATTCTGGTTTGTTACCACCGGAGGAAAGTCAAGGCTTTTTCTGCTTCGTCACTAAGGGGCGTGTCATAAAAAAATTTCGTCTATTCTATACAGTACAACCTGGTGGCTTTATTGCCTTGTGGAAATCTCCTCAAACCAACCAGAAAGGTGTTAAAGAGACCTTGAGTGAAAACTAGACTGGATTTTTTTTAAATATCTGGGTTCCAACAGGAATCGAATCCTCAACCTCAGGGTTTGGACACAGGCGTCTTACCCACTAGCCACATTGAATGCAGACTACATTTGTTCCCAATAACAGCCAAGGTGGAGGTAGGATCGAACTGAGGACGTATATTAGACGATTTAGCGCGTTTTTTTATATAAACAATTTCATATATCTCAGTTGGTAAACAAAATGAAAGTTGGTAAACAAAATTTCCCGCGTTTTTTATATAAACAATTTCATATATCTCAGTTGGTAAAGAAAATGAAACGTAAATTTGACGTCACATCCTCCGCTATAATCCGATTCGAGCGATTCAATTTGATTTTCATCGCCCAATGGAGCTCCGTACTGGCACGGCTGTTAGTATCACGAGCGGCCGATAGACGCCGCCTGAACCATACCTCTCAACTCGCATATTATATTTATTTCTTTGTCGCATTTCGTTTGTCGCCGGTTGGTTCAATACCAAATATATATTTCGACATCACTTCAAACCGTGTGATATATTTAGTCATAAAATAAGAAGCAAAAATGAAGACGGATCGGTGATTGTGGATGTGCTTTGAAATATCCGAGCGGTCCATATTTCTTTGACAACTAACTGTCAAGCAAATAGTGCTTTGTTTGTAGTGAACGACAACTCACTAATGCGGTACGTATATATACATACATTAATTATTAATTGAACCGTTTTTATTATAAAAAAACGCCTTTTCAACAATAATATAACTGTCAAATATATCTTTACTGTGTGACTTAGAGGTCTTTAATATTTAAAAAAAAAAACGCTTATTTCATCGCTAATGACAGCAGTTGTTTTTCCGATGTTTTTTTCACGGAAAAATCTTTTGAATTAATTATTATTGTCGCCTATGTGTCACATCTCACGCTAATTATTTACTAAACATATATTTTTAACTGTTTAAAATATATTGTCAATGTTTTAGGAAGATTTTGACGTTACATGTTTTTCCTTTCTGTTGAATTCGAGTGCGTTGACATGTAGGAAAAACTACAACATTTTTCTAATGACAGGTCTGTCGGTCGCGAACAAATGATTCAAAATGAACTAATCCATTTAAGGAACTAGAAAACTTTTTACATAAGTAGTTTTGGTCATTATTAAGGATGAATCATTTAAATATATGCAATTAATAAAATACTTTATTATACGAGTATACAGTATTTAAATACTAACTTAATTTTATAGTAAGTTATTCAAAACATTATTTTATTTAACTTATGTTTTGAATGATTAATCAAATAACTTTTTTTAATAGTGATATGTTTATATTTACCATTAAATCGCATTTTTATAAAAATCTTAGAATAATTGTATAAATGGTTTGTTGTATACAGTAAAACTTGACGAATTTATTAGTATATGGCAATATCTTTCAACCACTGACCATTTAGATGATAATAAGGCTTTCAGTAAAAAATCTGACTCGAATCCATCTTAAAAAAAATCAAGGTTTGAACGGGAATCGAACACACAACACTCGGATTGGGAGACAAGCGTATTACTTACTATAATTCAGAAAATGTAGGATGAGTCCTGTGACAGCTCACAAATTTGCCCCAGTACAACCTTGTAACGATGTTCAGTAATTTTAATTATTTTATTGACTTTAATATAAGCCTCAATTCTAATAAATAGCAAGTTATTTAGGTAAATACATTACACAAGATTGTATTGGGGCAAATTTGTGAGCTGTTACTGGACTCATCCTAGAATTTCCGTACTATAGACCAGTGCTCTGCAACCTTTTCTCACCTACGACACACCAAAATTCTTCCTAGAATTCCGCGGCACACCAAAAGCTAAAATATATAGGTATTAAATTAGGCATGAGTCTTCAGCGACGCGCATAAGGGTCATTTTTCTTTGTCTATGACTAATTTGGTGCGGCCATGGTGTGTACAAAGCACACTACGCAGTTTTCAACAGTTGGCACCAGTTATTGTGTATTAAATACATAATGAAAAATTGTAAAATGTCAAATACTCGTACATTGAATTTGACCGCGGCACACCTGTATCCGGCTCATGGCACACCAGTGTGCCACGGCACACCGGTTGCGGAGCACTGCTATAGACTACAGAGGTCGTGAAGAAATAGTACGTTACATTATGATATCGTCGATTTATCAAATTTAAATATTGCAGGGTTTTCTGGTTTATTGTAAATAAGGATGGGTTTTATGAATAATCATTTGACTTGTATAGCTGTAAATATTTATATTTTCTGTTCCTGTAGCTTTTCTTATAAATTAGTTATTATGTACGAATATCTGTCAATTAATATTTAAAAGCATCAATAAAGCTTAGTTGCAAAGATTCCTACCAACTAAAACCAAAATTTTACTTGTACAATCTCTATTCTTTCCGATTCTGGACTATGCGGACGTATGTTACTTGGATGTTACAGAGGAACAGCTGGACAAATTACAGCGTCTTCAAAATGTGTGCCTAAGATTTATTTTCAACCTACGAAAGTACGATCATATAACTTCATACCAGAAGGCATTGAACTGGTTGAATGTTAGAAATAGACGCCAAATTCACATACGGTCTCTATTGTATAATATCCTTAACTGTCCCGCCGCACCCTCTTATCTCGCCGAAAATTTTCAGCGTCTTTCCAATCATGGATTAGCGCTATGCTCAAACAGAGATTGTCTATTGGCCTTTCCAGTTCACCGCTCTTCTTTCTTTACGTCGTCCTTTACTGCCCATGCAGTGAGACTCTGGAATCAGTTACAAACCAATATAAGACTCGCTCCGTCCTTGGCATGCTTTAAGAAGCGACTGAAAAAACTCTTAATTTCTAGTCAGTAAAATAACGTGTTTCATTCCTGATTTCTCTTTTCCTTTCCTCTCCACCATCCTTTCCTTTCCTTTTGATTGATGATATCTCACTTTATATGAAAAATAATGTTCGGGTGATTGTCCGTCTTTGTGGGGTTTGTGGGCATGTTCTCACGTATATGTTTATGGATTTCGTGAGGATGGATAGTCATTTGAATGACCACGTAACTAGCTTCATTTACCTTTGTCTGGTTGGTTGGAAGAGATTGCCGCCTGGCAATAAGCCCGCCAGATTGTATTGCAATAAAAGTGTTAAATAAATAAGCTTTTATTTTGACTTTAATGTGATATTTTAGTGGTGTATTTATTATAATTGTGAAAAATTTACTTGAAACATAGATTTTATTAACTATAGGATATTTTTTTACTATAGCCTTTTGACTATTATAATAAAAAAAAAACTATTCACCGACAAATTTCCTTTAAATTTATTACTTATTTTTAGAAACTTTGTATTGTCTTAAATACTCGTAAAATAGAGAAATTAAATTGTAACGACAAAGCTTACTTTGATTTGATCGAAAGTGCTATATATATTTAGATTTATCTACGGTTTTAAAGTGAATGAATTAGATTTTCCGGAACTAGTACGGGCAGTGAACTGTGTGTTCCCAACTCTAGCGGGCATTTTCTATTTTTGTGGAAGCATGTCTACTGCATTCGGACAATTTGTCAACCCGTTCATCGCCCATCAGTAAGTCATGTTTTCAAACAAAGATAATACGTGAGGGTATATAATTTATTTAAGTATTAAGTTAGCGATCTTTATTCCATTATTTTTGTTTCTTATTTGTTATTCTATCGAAATTATTTTTGCTTTGATAAAAAAATATTTATTAACCTACGATTTTTCTTCGTCTATCCTTCCAATTCTAAGTTAATGGTGATATAAAGTTAGCCCTGTCCTAGTTGGCAAGACGCCTTTTTTACCACGAGGTTGCGGCTTCGATTCTCGTTGGTGCATTTTCACTTTTATGTTGGTTGTTAGAGATTGGCCTGTGACAATTTAAAAGAATATTTTTAATTTATTTTACACATGACAAGAAATATGCATAATTTGCTAAAAACAACCGGTAAATTAATTTGGACACAAAATTTTAATGTTTGTTGCCTTTCATTTGTCGTGCCCCCAGTAAACTAAGGGTTTGCCTGTATCTCACTGAGGACATATATCATCTTCTCCCTGGCTCCATCCCAACTCATTGTCTGCGAAGACTGATGGGGTCAGCTCTCCTCGTCCTCAGGTTGTATGCTCTTCTGTCCAGGACTACGTCCCCTAGACCGTGCTTCTGCATCAGGTTATCTTTTTGCACCACCCATGAATTCTTTGGTCTTCCTCTGGTTGTTATTCGAGGAAGATCCATGGAGATTGCCTGGTTCACAATGTGATCGGGTGCTCTGCGTCCAACGTGCCCATACCATCTCAATCGCCTCTCTTCCATCTTGCTGTTGATGTCTGTAACACCTAGGCTTCCACGAATGCGTGAGCTTTTTATTTTGTTTCTTAGGACATATATCATGAAAAAATAAATCGATACTTCTTTCCGATTTTTGATTATATAAAACCCCGTTACACATTCTCATCAACCTGACAAACAGTGACACTCAATTACATATGTATACATCACGCGAAATCAAACTCCTCACACTTCATCATTCCAGACAGACCAAAACATTAATCTCACAATATACCACACTTAATCATAAAATATGTATACCCCACTCAAGAGCTCACACAAATCTCTTCCACAAGTCATTCCTCTTGTAAGCCCAAGTACTCAAACTCCTGTCGCAATAACAACTACGCTCCGATCGACTGCCTAAATTATTTTCCTCCCTTTGCCTTCATTGAATTCGGGACCCCATTGTATGTCATGGGAGCTAAATAGGCATATTGCCTTTAGGAAAAAGATGTTTTAACTTTAGGGATGGTGAACATTTGATCGGTTGCCACGCGTGTCAATAAACCTGTCAAGTTGGTAATACTACTGCGTGTGGAAAAGTAACTTTTATTTGTCTGGCACTTGTAAGTATCGTTACCAGACGAATCCTTTAAAACTCATTTATTTTTCTTAGCTTTCGGATAATGTCACAGATCGAATTCAAAATCGCCGGGTGGAAGACAAATGTTAAACCAACTATTCACATAGGTCGCGGTTTACATGATCAATTACATGGATACAAAAATATGTTATTCTATTGTGTTACATTTTCGTTATATACTCGTACAATACAACCAGGCTGGTTTATTGCCGTGTAGAAATTTCTTTCGACCAACCAGAAATGTGTTTTAAGATACCTGAACTAAAAACAAGCCTGAAACCCTTAAAAAATAGCTTATAATGGAAATGGAACCCGCAACCCCTAATGGTAAGACGTCTGTCATACCATTAGGGGTTGCGGGTACGACAGATGTCTTACCAACTAAGGTACGGAAGGTGTTATTTCACAACCACACTAATCGAATGTTGATGGTTGAACACTTATTTATTACTTGAACATTGTAAAACATTGGAACAGCTCATAAAAAAATCTAGATCCTGTTGGCCTGTTCTGGTCCTGCATTATTGTTTGCCTCTTGTGATGTCGACTGCCAGCTGTCTTTCCATCTTTTGGGAGGTCGTACTGGAGGTCTGCTTGCTTGGGAGATACTGTCCCTGGCCATTCTTACGGCTCTTGGTTCCGCCATTCTGGATACGTGTTCGTTCCTGAACCTTCTTCTCTGTCGTCCCCATCTGACAATATCTTCAACTTCGCACGTCCTTCGGATTTCTGTGTTTCGTACTCTATCACGAAGGGTTTTGCCAGCGATAATCCTGAATACCTTCATTTCGCTGGTTCGAAGGAGATTTTTGGTGCTGACAGTGTCGGCTCTGGATTCTATGCTGTATGTCATTATGGGGCGGACACAGGTTTTGTATATCCTCACCTTGCTTTGGATGTTCATATGCTTGTTTTTCCAGATAGTGTTCTTTAAACATCCGGAAATAGCTGCGATAATTATAATAAATTGCTCTTTCAGCAAAATTTCAGTATTCATTTCAGAAGGGTGAATTTCAGGAATTATATTGGACCAAGAGTTCCCAAAATGGTCAATATCGACCCTATTTAGTCGATATTGACCCTATCGAGGCTATTTGTTTGTTACTTCAAAATATCTATGATTTCAATAGGTACCTAATTAAGAATATTTGTACTTATTTTGAATTTACATATTTATTTTATAAATGTCAAAAATAAATAAAAAAATCTGCTCCTATTTTTTTGCTTTAATTTTCATCAGCGCAAATTTCAATATTAAATGTTGCTCAAGATAATGCCATAATCCGTAGTCCTTTTACTTTTTTCAATCCTCAATTAGAAGTTATTAAAATGAAAAGTTTGATATCTAGTGAAATATTTAATATCGAGTACTGTACAAACTTATTAATTTGAGTAAGTAAAGTAAATGACTAGGAGGTCGAAAGTAAATGACTAGGGGGTCGGCGGTTTTAAAAGTTTTTGGTACTGTAAGGTGTCTGCGGCCGAAATTTTTTTTGGTAACTCTTATATTAGACCTAAAAGTGTGCCAGAATCTTTGTTTTGTAAACTCATTATAGATACCAAACAAATTAAATAGGTGATCGAAATGCAATGCTTAAAAATAAAATTGCTTTTTAATTTCTAAACTCGCATTAAATACCTCCTTGATTTAGTTGGTATCATGCTTGACTTTCACCTGTGACTTTAGGATTCGATTCCCGTTGGTATCAAATATTAAAAGATCCCAAATTGATAAAAAAGTATATCTGGTACCAATATTCGCACTAGCCGAGTATTGTTGTCTCTTCGCTTACGATAGTGTTACCACCACGTGCAATTATGAACCGCAAGTTCCGTGCTTACACCAATTGGTCTAAATAAAAAAATCAAGATAATTGGGACCGAAGAGTTGTGAAATTTGTGCAAGAAACGTGAGTGATTTGACCACGGTCAAAAGTGAATCTAACCTACAATATCTCTGACTTTCTATGTTATTGTTAAGTTATTTATTTATTTTTTGACGAAAAAAACGACTCCCATGACCTAGTTGGTAAAACACATGTTTCCCAGTCCGGGGGTGGTGGGTTCGATTCTCGTAGGAACCTAGATTTTTTTTAAATCATTCCAGTCTGGTTTACATTCAAGGCTTCTTTAAAATATGTCTGCTTGGATAAAAGAAATTGCAACACGGCAATAAGCCCGTCAGGTTGTACTGTAATACAATACAAATAAATATATTATTTATAGTTAAAGCATTAACATTGTGGAGGTTTAAAGACATTGTAATTTGTTTTATCAAACACTGTTTATTCCACTTTTTGTAACGGTATAACCCTACCGGTTTCAAGGCTTTCACCTCATCATCAAGGAAGCACAAACAAGACTTGTTTGTATTTCCCTGGTGATGAGGTGAAAACCTTGAAACCGGTAAGGTTATACCGTTACAAAAAGTGGAATAAACAGTATTTGATAAAACAAATTACAATACAAATGAAAGTGCATTCCAAAAGAATACAATCCTACATACGAGTACTCATATATCACCGTTTCAATTATAATACAAAAAAATAACATATTAACAACATCTTCAAAAACACAACTTGCTATTTACAATGCATATAGCAAGAATGAGGTATTAATCCTTCGTTATAAGGATGGCGGCAAAATATAGATTTAGCTTTAAAAATCCATTTTATTCTAACCCATCTTTATCGATTTTTAATTTACACTAGGAAGAAAAATATATATGTTTACGTCTACAGATAATCGAGCGTCTGTAAAACGTCGATCCAGACATCCCCACATCGTTACAGAAGAAAGCCTGCGCCGCCTATAAACATCATTTTATGATCAAAGGAGGGAGGCGCCTGGATATAGTCGCGAGTGAAGCTTCGTCATGCAAGCGCGTAAGGAGTTGCCACTAACAGGGCCGGCATTTTGTTGTGTGAAATGTGTGCGAGGCAAGAAATTCGCATGGTCAAGAGGCGTCTAAACAGACTCTTTAGCTGTTTATTCTTCTTATTAGGGTTGCATGACCGTCTTTTTCCTTCGTGTTTATCACATGAAAGATTGTATCGAAGAAAAATAAAATTTTAAACTACGAGGCATATCCAGAAACTAAGTGTACTGAATTTTTGTAGGCTACAATTTTTTTTATTTAAACAAAAAAATTACGTGGTTACCGTAGTACATATGTAAGCTATTTTTCGACAAAGTCGCCATTCCTCTCAATGCAGGTGGTGAAGCGGGGTATCAACTTTTTGATGCCTTCCTCGAAGTAGTTTCCCACCAACCCCTCCGTCCACTTCTCCACCTCCTCCTTTACCTGCTCGTCAGTTGAAAACCTTTTTCCACCCATATGCAGCTTCAGGGAAGTAAAGAAATAGTAATCTGAAGGTGCTAGGTCAGGGGAATGCGCGGGATGGTTCAGGACATCCCATTTAAACGAGGCGAGCAGTTCCTTCGTGGCGTTGGCCGTGTGTGGTCTTGCATTGTCGTGCAGCAGGCAGACTCCCTTTGTCAGCATGCCTTTCCTCTTGTTCTGAATCGCCCTCCGCAATTTTTTTAGGGTCTCACAGTATCTTGCAGAGTTGATGGTCTCCCCTTGAGGCATATATTCAATTAAAATTATGCCTTGACAGTCCCAAAACACGGATGCCATGATTTTCTTGGCTGAAATTGTGGTTTTGAAATTTTTGGCGGAGAGTGAAGAGGTGTGACGCCACTATTGAGACTGCCTTTTGGTTTCAGGCGTGTAGTGTGCAACCCAAGTTTCATCTCCAGTAACGATGGAGCAGAAAAATTCATCTCCATGGAGTTTGCAGCGCCTCAAAAACTCTTGCTTTTTTACAAAATTTCGCACTTGGCGGGAGATTGGTTTGACATTTTTCACGAAACGTGTTGTCGCGGCGACACTTCTCAACGTACTGACCTCGAACCGGTCTCGTTGCGGAGGTAAAGGGTCAGGCTACACGGAAGTGTAGCCAACATGTCGAAAATAAAATCCATCCGGTCGCGTGAGCCTCAGTATACTTACTTTCTGGATACGCCTCGTATAATAGATTAAATCATGCGAAAGGTTTAAAGCTTGAGGATTCAATGTCTCGAAAGTTTTTTGTGTGTACGGGCTATATTTATTCCACGCGTTGCATCGCTGTAATTGCTACAACGTTAACTAAATAATATTTATATCCTAAACCAGTGTTTCCCAACCGGTGGTCCGCGGCCCGGTGCCGGGCCGCAGAGACTTTCCGCCGGGCCGCAAACAGCAAAAATATTAAATATAGGATTTTGATCCATGTCCTCAATAAAATGGAAACAAAGGAATATACTGGACGTGAATGCAGCACTTGGTCTGTCAGAGACAGAGACAGCACTGCAGCCAAGAATATCCAATATATTAGCAAAGATCAACAGCAGGTTTCGCATTAGTTTGTTGCAAAAACCCCATGGTTTTTGTTCAATTTAAATTGTATCAGACAATGTTACAATTAAAATTGTTTAACTGTTATATTTATATTTGTCAATTATAGTTACATATGCCCATCTGTCACAATATAAGATTAAAAAAATATTAAATAAAAAAACCATTTTTATTTCAGTGTTAGTGGTCCGCGAATTTTTTTTCCTTTTTTTACCGGTCCACAGGTCTAAAAAGGTTGGGGAACACTGTCTTAAACTACTGTGGGTAAAAATTAAACAACTTGACTCACGGAGATGGCCGATGAAAACTCTCGATTTGTTAAAAAAAATGTAGACAATAATTTATTATTCAATATTAAATAAAAAAAATTAAGCCAACGCCAAATATAATTATCCAAATAAAAAGATATTTCATATTAGGTTGATGCAAAAGTTATGACCGTTTTTACATATACAATTAAACATTTTTTTTTTAGATTTGTATTATTTATTTAATCGATTATATAATTTCCATCAGTTCTTATAACCTTCTCCCATCTTTCTATCAACTTATTAATACCATTAGTGTAAAATTCCGCGGATTTTGATGCGAAAAATGTAGTAAGAGATGTTTTTACCTGCTCTATTGTATCAAATTTTTTATCATTTAAAAAATGTTTCAGTGATCGGAATAAATAAAAATCGGAAGGAGCAAGATCTGGAGAATACGGTGGATGCAAAAAAAGTTCATGTTTTTGTCTCGCACTCAAAGCAACGCACGTTGAAACACGATCCAATAAATTGGCACCCGACAATTGATGAGGTATCCAAACGTCGTACCGCGAAACCATCCCCATACGCTTCAAATGTCTTAATACGGTTGTTTGGTTGACTCCCATCATCGACGCGATCTCCCTGGTGGTTAGACGTGGATTGGTGTCAATTATGACTTTTAACTTGTCGTCATCAGACTTCAATGGCCGCCCGGTACGTGGTTTATCAATTAGTGAAAAATCCCCAGATCGGAATTTTGTAAACCATCTTCGTACCTGTCGAACTTTGATGACATCTGCTCCATACACTTCGCAAATGTTTTTGGTTGCCACACTCGCGGTATTGTCTTTACGGAATTCATAAAGTAAACAATGACGTAAATGCACTTTATCGACCGACATTTTGAAAAAATACAAAGGCTCTTCACTGTACTCTGGCCAGGCCAAAACTGAATAGAAAGTAGAGGGAAAGCATCCTTTATACGATAAAATCATTTAAAAGAAGATACTATTCATCATTTCTTACCTGGGAATTTTTTTACTTGGGATCATAAAAAACGGTCATAACTTTTGCATCAACCCAATATTTTGTACTGTACAATTTATGTGGCAAAACCGATACAGAGATTTTTTTCGGCCTTAGTGGGATAACGTCTTAAGTGGGTAACATTTTAGTGGGATAACGTCGTAAGTGGGTAACATTTTAGTGGGATAACGTCTTAAGTGGGTAACATTTTAAGCGGACTTTTCTGTGCTTCTACAGGTGATAAGAATGACATAAAAAAAGAAATTCAAAATGATCTCATTCAATTTGGATATTACAATATTAAAACTAAAGCAATTCACGATGTGTTTGTTGGTGTACAAAAATAACTTTTAGACTTTATTAACATACATCGCATCAGTATAAAATTGAAGTTTTTTCTCCATAATAAGTGATTCACGAAATAAGCAATAACAAGTCTGACGAAGACGTGGATTAACCGTTCTATACTTTAGAAGAAACGATAACCGTTTAGTGAAATCTCTTATATCTCCATAACACTATGTAGAATGGAAACATTGAAAATGAAAAAAATATGCAATCTGATAGATACCTTTGACACGTGATGTTATAAGTGAATGCTGCGTAATTCTTTAGTTTACATTTCTTAGAGGCTGGACCCAATTGTATAGCTAATAACAAGAAAAAAATTAATGGTAAAAAGTCTCAATTTAACATGATGACAACAGAAATAATGCTACTCGTGCTCATAAGTGGTTCAGTTATATTCCCAAAGTTGCTTAGTGCTTCAGTTATATTCACAAAGTTGCTTAGTGCTTCAGTTATATTCACAAAGTTGCTAAGTGGTTCAGTTATATTCACAAAGTTGCTAAATGGTTAAGTTATATTCACAAAGTTTATTTATTTATTTAACACTTTTATTGCAAATACAATCTGGCGGGCTTATTGCTAGACGGCAACCTCTTCCAACCAACCAGACAAAAGTAAATTAAGCAAGTTACGTGGTCGCATAAATCATTCAAATGACTATCCATATCCTCACGAAATCCATAAAAATATACGTCAGCACATGCCCACGAACCCCACAAAGACGGACAGTCACCCGAACATTCTTTTTCATATAAAGTGAGATATCATCAATCAAAAGGAAAGGAAAGGATGGTGGAGAGGAAAGGAAAAGAAAAATCAGAAATGAAACACGATGTTTTACTGACTATAAATTAAGAGTTTTTTCAGTCGCTTCTTAAAGCATGCCAAGGACGGAGGAAGTCTTATATTGGTTTGTAACTGATTCCAGAGTCTCACTGCATGGACAGTAAAGGATGACATAAATAAAGTGGAGCGGTGAACTGGAAAGGCCAATAAACAATCTTTGTTTGAACGTAGCGCTAATCCATGATTGGAAAGACGCTGAAAATTCTCGGCGAGATAAGAGGGGGCGGCGGGACAGCTAAGGATGCTATACAATAGAGACAGTATGTGACTTTGGCGTCTATTTCTAACATTCAACCAGTTCAATGCCTTCTGGTATGAAGTTATATGATCGTACTTAAGTAGTTCAGTCCTCAATTTATTCACCGAGATGTAGAAAATATCAATATTGGATAATTTATTCAACAAGGTCATTCCGTTTGTGAGTGGGGATAATTTTAATAGGTCAGTTCATGAATAAGACATCGAAAACAATCTGAACTCACGATGACGTTAATAATTGTGCGGTATATTACACAAAAGTTTATTTAAGAAATTTACCCATCTTTGAAATATTATATAATATTTTGAAATTTTACACAATAGTCACATTTTTTTTTAGTTTGGGGCAGATTTTTATACTTGCACTGCTCCTAGCGTTGGCCCAGGTGACCAGACTCACTAACCATCCTATTTTATCCTCTTCTGAGGCCAATCAGACCGAAGGGGGACGGTTGCGACGTCCATCCACCCGACCCCCCAGCCCAGACATGAGTATTGTCGTTTACTCTCGATCGACGCATAAACAGGTCAAGTGCCTATACAATGAGACGTGTCTTACAATACTTCTCAAACTAAGGTGTGTGTACCTCTCTAAATTATTTTACTATTATAAGTTATTAGACTGGCAATAAGTAAAATCAACTTGCCTAGTACTCTTCCTTTGCTTAAAGAGCTGCCCCTTTTGAATAGGGCCTCTGTTATTGATATTTTCAGTATTTCAAAAGACGTTTTTAAATAAAGCATTTAGAGCTTTCTCAGTAATGCAGTTTTCTTACCAAATATGTTTTTCTGACATTCAAATGCGGGGAAGTACCTTAACTAATGGCCGCAGCCACTAACTTCATATCTTTACATTCAATTGATGTATTTATTTTGTAATATTTTATCTGTTAATAAAAGTGGGTTCGAATCCTGAGTTAGAGCGCCCTTGAGGGTAGTTTGCTTTCTAAACGGCGCTATATAAATTGTCATTTTATTATTATTATTACTTTATGGGAGTTTGTTGTTTAACAATTATTTCTTATTTATTATATTATATTTTTTTGTTACTTTATGTATTTATCTTAAAGCTTTTGTTGGGTTTAACATGTATGTGTAAGGGAGTTATTAAATAAATAAATAATTTATTGTACGTTGATAGCATATGGATAGGAGTATATAAAGTTTTTTTTAAATTCTGAATCAAAAATAAAAAGAGACATGCAAAAAAATGTAACTCAAATATTGAAAAAAATATTTTATCAATGGAAATCAAACCAATAAAATTCGATTTGTTCAACCCCTCGTTTTTTCCAGTATTTTTATGCATGATGCGGAAATTCAGGACGTGAAATTGACAAATAGTTGATACTTCTGTGATGTTGTATAAAACGCTCTATTGTATTATACTTTCGTTGCAAACAGTATAACTGGAAGGATTTATTGCCGTATGTATGTCAATCTCTTCAGTTCAACCAAAATTACGTCAATGAGGCTCGAAGTGAAAATCAGACTGGATTTTTTAAAATTAATAATTAATATAATCAAAAATCGGAAAGATGTATCGATTTATTTTTTCATGATATACACATGTCCTCGGTGAGATACAGGCAGAAGCCTAGTTTACTGGGGACACGAAAAATTAAAGGCAACAAACCCTGATCCATTAAAATTGTGTGTCCAAATTAAATTACCTGTTGTTTTTTTCGCAAATTATGCATATTTCTTGTTATGTGTATAATAAATAAATAAAAATTGAGTACGGATGACAATCGAACCCGTAACTCTTGGGCTGGACGACAGGCGTCCAATATATTGTTTTCAATTCATTGACTCCTTTTAGAATTTTTTACTCCCATATATAGTATAAGAAAAATAATAATAAAATACGGTTACGCGCTGGTTTTCAGGAGGCCCTAAATGAAAACAAGGCTGAAACTACTTTTTCAACACAATTGGGTACAAGTACAAACGCATGAATGAAACCCGCAACCCTCGGACCAGAAGTCAGAGGTCTTACGAATTGAACTACGAAGACCGGCAATATATGTTGAAATATAATACTTTCAATCCATTTGTCATCCCATAAATGAATCTGCGAAATTAATGTGAATTTAGAAAACCGAAATTTTACGTGATTCGTCATTTCACCTTTAAGGGGCGTAAAGTTTATACCTTAGTGAAATAGGAATATTTGGGTATTTTTCATGAGTATGAATTTAAGGTATCCCCGGGGGGTTGTCTTAATGAGTGCTATTGTATTTATCGCCCTACTTCATTATAATGTCCATAAAACTAGATATCTTCCCAAACATCACAGGCAATATTACCAATCCCAATAGTTGGGTGTATATTATAATAGACATGTGTTTCATTATTGATATTACTCTACAAATAATAATTTAAGGATAATTAAGTGATTTAGGGATAAATGTGAACTTAAGGTAGAATAGGGTGAAGAAAGCACGTGAAAGAACAGAGTGTAGAATAATATGAAGAAATTACATTCTTGGCGCCGTGTAATATCCTTATTTATCCTTCTGTCATCTGAGTACACCAAAAGTACTACCAAAATAGCAGAATTCCTCGAATTACTCCAATCTTTCATTGTTCATCCATATATCGCATTTATTCTTACTTTCACACTTTTCTATCACAATACTTTGTGGAAGTGAAACGTGGACGCTGAAAAATACTGATAACGAGCCGAATAAATTTTGTGGAATAGCGTTAATTGAGAACTACACATGGAGACACATTGAATAACGATATGGAGTGAAGTGATAGATGAATGTGAACTTAAGACTTGTGTGTTAAGTAAGATGAAGAGGAGCACGTAGAGATTATTTGGGCATGTAGAACGAATGAATAAAGAAAGACTAACTAAAAAGATATACAGCGTAAATGTTAGTCAAACACTTGGTAGATGAAGAACATAGAAAGTATTGATGGATCAAGTGAATGATGTAAATCATAGAAGTTATATGAGAAGGTGTATAGATAGAGGATGCGAAAGATGTATGCTGCGATGGGAAAGTCTGGCGCTCTATCTTCTCTGTCTAAATGGACTGAGTCCAACATCGTGATTATATTCACTAAATTCAACTGTATATCATTGGGTTTTCTTAAATACACATTTGCACTGTATGTTTGTTTTTTCAGTATTTTTTCATTCATTCAATCCACGTGCCCAAACGTTATCAGAGTGATCTTTTTTATCTTACTCAACACATCAGCTTTAAGTTTACATTCATCGTTAATCACTTCATTCTGTATTATATCATGCATTATGACCCCATGCATTTTTCTAAATTCACTCGCATAAATCAAATTTTGACAAATAACCTTAACAAATTTTGATAATGTCCGATTTGAGTATACTATACATATTTTAGTGCTCCATCAGCTTTGTTTCCTATCGCTACACGCCATTCGATATTCATTGCAATTCTTCCATCATTTGGGAAAATAGATAAGTTTACATTCATCCCTTATTAGTTTATTTCATTTCCCCCCATGTATTTTTCTTAGTGAACATATTTCTACAGTATTTATTCGGCCTCTTTCAGTCTTTCCACAGGCGCCTTAAGTCTTTTATTATGTATATACTGGGAGCGTATTCGAGCAGCGGATCTAAATATAGTCACGCCTTTAATTAGACTACGAAACACAAAGTGAACTTAGTGACCGGTGCTCGGTGGTCGGTGGTCGGTTGCTGTCCAATTGAAGGAGGAATTTGCTACTGTCTCTCGTTTGGCATACCTACTGCTTATGTATGAAGACTCTGAAAACAGCTATCAGCTGTTGTAATATTTAATAGTGAAGGACGTGACGTTTAAATTATGTTTAATTTTGTTTACCAACTGAGATATGTGGAATTCGTTGTACGAAAAGGAACTTTTTTAATTTAATGGTTATTGTAATAAGATGCTTGGGTTTATAATTCGTACCACCAAACTATTCACGTACTCAGAATAAAAAATATTTTTTTAGTCAGAAGTAGACCCCCTGCCTACCTAATATTGAATTTTCCTAAACTTATTAAATTTAAATATGTTTTTGACAGCTGACACAGTGCTTGATAAGGTTTTTTTTGTAGAGTGGACAATTGTAAAAAAAGAAAAACGTCTACAATTTTTCTTCATACCTTTATTGAAAAGACACAAAATGCAAGTAAATATTTGGCTTTGGAACGAAATAAATCAAAACCTAGTAAAATTCTTGCATAAAATGAATACACAAATAATACTGTTAATGAGATGGGTGAACCTGATGCTCTGATAGCAATGATTCAATATTTGGCTTCAAATTAGTGAGGTATAGTCTTAAATCTCCACGTTCAATGATTTGCATTCGATTTCTTTATATAAGTATTTTCTATGTCTAATATAAGTATTATGTACACACAATCTGTTTTAGGTGTAATAAGACATTTACGGAACGCCTAAATATTGATGATCTGCTTAAATGGAATCCGCTCACGTGGACCCCCATTTACATCTCGTGCTCCCCCCAATTTCTTTTCTCGCTGACATAGACCCCCTGCAAGTCGAAATCGACCCTTGAGGGTCCATATAGACCACTTAGCGAATCTTCGCTCTATAATATGGGCGCCAGCAAGGATTATGTATTCACTCGTGCTAGAAATGGTCCAGAAAAGAATTCTCCATTGTGTCTAAATCAGAGAGTATGAATAATATTATCCCTGAATTTATCCAAGTGTCTTCTTACTGGGGATGCTTAGTCACAGACCGTTACAGAATGGAAGATCTCTTCGATTTGTTGACCATTTTTTTTTTGCTCAGAGATAATTTAGTTAACCCATGTGTCCTGAACTGTCTTGGTTTGTATGTTCCGGATAATTATTTGAGACAACGCATCCATATATTTTTCTACCAGTCTATGACATAAGTCGAACCAGCCTGGCTTTGGAAATGCCGGTAGATAGAGTAATCACACTTTTTAACCGCGTGTATCTGTCTTGATACGAGTATATACGTGTTTAACGTGTCACTCAGCCCCTTCAGTAAAAATCTCTTAAATTCAACGTGGTACTTGAAATAGTTTAATTTTTTATACTACTCGTATTAAACATGTTACATTTTGTCATAATGTAATTTTGTGTAACACATGCATTTTTACTATTGTCCTTATCAAATAAGCCTTAACATTTTGAATAGTTGAACACAGTTCTTTTGTAATGGATAGCAAGGTACGCATTTATAAGACCTGTGTGCGACCTATCCTCACATGCCTGAGATATGTCATATGGAGGAATAAAGATATGAGAACGGATAGCAAGGTACGCATTTATAAGACCTGTGTGCGACCTATCCTCACATGCCTGAGAGATGTCATATGGAGAAATAAAGATATGAGAACGGATAGCAAGATACGCATCTAAAATACCTGTGTGTGACCTATCCTCACATATGACATCGAAGCGAGGGCGGACACTGTCAGGACAAAAAGTATGCTAAGGACAACGGAAATGAGAACTCTACGCGCTATTGCTGGGAAGACTTTACGTGATCGTGTAAGGAACACCACAATCCGAGAGGTCTGTGAGGTCCAAGATGTGGTCAGATGAGGACGAGAGCGTCGACGATACTGGTACCAACATGTACAGAGAATGAATTCCACAAGAATTCCATACATAGCTCTGCATGGGGTGCCGGATGGACGGCGTCCACCAGGGAGACTCCCGAAACGATAGAGAGATAGCTGGAGCTCAGCATCACAGGAGGACAATCCTGCAGTAACAGACTCTTGAGAGTCTATAGAAAGTCTAAGAAGAAGAAGTTCTTTTGTACTTGTTATGTTTAGTCCTTGTACGAATTAGGGAAGCCTATAATGTACAAAGGACCCGAAAAATACATTAATAAATGGAGTTTAAATTGTATTACACTTTCGTTGTATACAGTACAACCTGGCAGGCTTATTGTCATTAGGGAATATATTCCAACCAACCAGAAATATGTTGAAGAGGCCTTAAGGAAAAATTAGACGGGATTTTTTTTATTTGGCTTTGAATGAAAATCGAACGCGCAACCTCCGGGCTGGAAGTCAAGCGTCTTACCAACTAGGCAGCGGAGGTCGTTATTCCGACACGACAATTGAAATTTATGGACACGTTATTTATGGACACGACAAATGAAAGACAACAAACCCAGATCCATTAAAATTGTGTGTCCACATTAAGTTACCTGTTGTTTTTTTTTCACAAATTATGTATTTTTAAGATTTCTTGTCATATATGAATAAATAAATAAATTCTAGAATGAATTAATAAATTCAGAAAGACTAAAAAATCAAATATATTAGTGGAAAAAGTAATAGAGGATTACCAAACAAAATATGGTTGGATGAAGTAAAATATATTTTGAAAGAAGGAAATGTAAAATGTCAGGGATATCGTAGGCATTATATGAGAAGGTGTATGGATGTAGAAGAGACAAATTGTGTTTGTCGAGATTAATAAAAGTCTAGTACTCTGTCCTCTCGGCTTACGCCAAAAGAGAAATATCATGATGGTTTGTATGTATGTAAATGTGAGTTAATAACTGATGTCTTAAGTAGGTTTAAAAATATTGTATTGAGGCAGTTTCAACATGTCCTCGTACGAATGGGTGACCAAAGCCTGACGTGGTTAAAAACGATTGTGAAATATATGATTAGACCAAGTGAATGAATTTTGAAATAAGGAAATATAAGCAATAAAGGAAACAGAAGGAACTGTTTGTGATGTATGGATATGGAGAGAGCGCGAAGGAAGAATGTCGTGATAGAAAAGTTTAGCACTATGCCCTCTGCGTACCCAAACAGGGAAAATCCGCGATGGTATATATGATATACTACTCGAAGCTTTTCTACATATATACATTTTCAAGAAGAGTGTTTACGTGAGATTTGAATAAAAAGCCTCCGATGTAAAATAATTTTCTATTCTCCTTATCTCCCTAGGGCCTAAGGGATTGACTCCGATAGGGTGTTATGATAAAAGTTGAATCGAGGTACAGGAATAACACTGGAAATTCCAGTATGAAATAGATTTTCACAAGACCGCATTGCAGTATCGGGTGCCCTTATGAATTCGCAATGATATGTCTTTTTAAATTGTTATATTATGCGTAGGCGTTCTTATTTATTAAAAAAATATTATAATTCAAAGTGCGAAATTAAAAAAAAAATACAGTGTGTGTACAATGAAATTAACAAAAAAATACCATTTTTCTTGAAACTCGAGTCATTGTCGTTAAAAAGTGAGAAAGGAAAAGAAAATTCGATATTTGGTTGAATCATTTTTATTTATTCGTTTTGTATCCCTCAACATATCTGACAAATTTGTGTTAAGGACAGAAATAAAAAATATACAGTGTGTGTATAATAAAATTAACGAAAAATTACCATTTTTCTTGAAACTCAGTCATTGTCGTTAAAAAGTGAGAAAGGAAAAGAAAATTCGATATTTGGTTGAATCATTTTTATTTATTCGTTTTGTATCCCTCAACATATCTGACAAATTTGTGTTAAGGACAGAAATAAAAAATATACTATACAGTGTGTGTACAATAAAATTAATGAAAAATTACCATTTTTCTTGAAACTTTTATTGTCGTTAAAAAGTGAGAAAGGAAAAGAAAATTCGATATTTGGTTGAATCATTTTTATTTATTCGTTTTGTATCCCTCAACATATCTGACAAATTTGTGTTAAGGACAGAAATAAAAAATATACAGTGTGTGTATAATAAAATTAACGAAAAATTACCATTTTTCTTGAAACTCAGTCATTGTCGTTAAAAAGTGAGAAAGGAAAAGAAAATTCGATATTTGGTTGAATCATTTTTATTTATTCGTTTTGTATCCCTCAACATATCTGACGAATTTGTGTTAAGGACAGAAATAAAAATATACTATACAGTGTGTGTACAATAAAATTAATGAAAAATTACCATTTTTCTTGAAACTTTCATTGTCGTTAAAAAGTGAGAAAGGAAAAGTGAATTCGATATTTGGTTGAATCATTTTTATTTATTCGTTTTGTATCCCTCAACATATCAGACAAATTTGTGATAAGGGCGTATTGAAGAGCGTGGCCAGGATACAACGTTATCTTCGATCACAATTGTCTAGATTTTGAATTACAAATCACTGGATTAAACACGTAAGTCATTGTTCACTGTATAAAATATACGAGGCATATCCAGAAAGTAAGTGTACTGAATTTTTGTAGGTTACAATTTTTTTTATTTAAACAAAAAAATTACTTGGTTACCGTAGTACATATGTAAGCTATTTTTCGACATAGTCGCCATTCCTCTCAATGCAGGTGGTGAAGCGGGGTATCAACTTTTTGATGCCTTCCTCGAAGTAGTTTCCCGCCAATCCCTCCGTCCACTTCTCCACTTCCTCCTTTACCTCCACGTCGGTTGAAAACCTTTTTCCACCCATGTGCAGCTTCAGGGAGGTAAAGAGATAGTAATCTGAAGGTGCTAGGTCAGGGGAATGCGCGAGATGGTTCAGGACATCCCATTTAAACGAGGCGAGCAGTTCCTTCGTGGCGTTGTCCGTGTGTGGTCTGGCATTGTCGTGCAGCAGGCAGACTCCCTTTGTCAGCATGCCTCTCCTCTTGTTTTGAATCGCCCTCCGCAATTTTTTTAGGGTCTCACAGTATCTTGCAGAGTTGATGGTCTCCCCTTGAGGCATATATTCAATTAAAATTATGCCTTGATAGTCCCAAAACACGGATGCCATGATTTTCTTGGCTGAAATTGTGGTTTTAAACTTTTTGGCGGAGGGTGAATAGGTGTGACGTGGCCGTTTTTAAACTCGCGACACCACTTGTACACACCACTCGTACGATTCATAGCTTTATCACCATATGCAGTTTTCACCTCATTATAAACCTCAACCGAAGGTTTTCCCTTCCAAACGAGATAACGGATGACGCCACGTATTTCGCACTTGGCGGGAGGTTGGATTTACATTTTTCACGAAACGTGTTGTCGCGTCGACACTTCTCAACGTACTGACCTCGAACCGGTCTCGTTGCGGAGGGGAAGGGTCAGGCTACACGGAAGTTTAGCCAACATGTCGAAAATAAAATCCAGAGCCTCAGTACACTTACTTTCTGGATACGCCTCGTATCTAACTTGCCGAACTCTTGAACCAGACTGATACCCTTTTTATAATTATTTTAGCTACCTTCGGGAATCCAACCCGAACCCCCCGCGGTTCAGAGAAGCGTTTTAACAACAAAGCATCGGAGATCGTCGTCATAGTTCAACAATGAAATATTAGAACGTGTTAAAAAAATGCTATACTAAAGAAAATATTGCATGGTACCTGTGACAATTCATAAATTTGCCCCAATACAACCTTGTAACGACGTTCAGTAATTTTACGATCGAAAAAGTTTTTTTCTCTAAACTGACGTTTTAATTCCTAATTTTCATTATACTGGCTTTCTAATGTATTGTATGATTTGTATCTATCTTTAAATAGGCCAAGATCCACTATGAGTTAATACTAATAACGAACATTTAATTTTAGGTATAAAAAAATCGAAATTACAATTATCGTATACCCCATCCCTAGCCAATGCAGACTAACATAGTGACTTTTGACAAACGTCACCAAATATTATTTGATTTTAACAAACTGCCACATTTTTGCTAATTTGTAACAAGATGTATTAATTTGCCATTATTGTTAGTTTTATTAAATGTATTTACCTAAATAACTTGCTATTTATTAGAATCGAGGCTTATATTAAAGTTGGTAAAATAATAAAAATTATCTCTTCTTACATAATAAGACGGCGCAGATTGGGTAATCAATATGGGCATTATATGGATTTTCATATGACATTGACTACTTATATGAGTAAAGTGAAGAAGTTGTTCTTACTGAGATGAATTGTATGGATTCGCTTTTATGTTGTTCGATTTATACTTTTTCCATTGAATAACACTGCTTATATGTCAATGTTAAATTATATACGAGTGTGTTATTTTCTTTCAATCTTTGTATCAAAAAGGTCATTTGACAGTTGAAATCATATAAAATACAATATCAGATCACAAATTTTTTTTTATTCAATAGTGAATTATTATTTTTAAAGGAAATAAGTTTTGATTATTTACTTATTTTAATCTTACCCCTTCAGTTTATAAGAAAACTTTTATTCTATCGTACGTGGAAAAAAACCCTTAAAAACAAATTTCCAGACTGGTTTTTTACACAAAGCTCATTTAATATTTTTTATTTATTTATTATTACACATGACAAGAAATATACATAATTTGCGAAAAAACAAGAGGAAATTTAATTTGGACCTACATTATTTTAATAGATCTGGGTTTGTCGCCTTTCATTTGTCGTATCTCCAGTAAACTAGGCTTTTGCCTGTATCTCACTGAGGATATTTAGCATGAAAAAATGAATCAATACTTCTTTCCGATTTTTGATTACACAAAAACAAAACCCCGTTGCACGTTCTCATCAACCTGACAAACAGTGACACTCAATTACAACTGGAAACATCATGCGGAATCAAACTTTTCACACATCATCACTCCAGAAAGACCAAACTTGTTCATCCCATAATATACCGCACACAATCATAAGAATAAAAACGAAAACAAAAGTAAAACCAAAAATTTACCCAAAATGAAACAAAAATAAAACCAAAAATATTCATCCCATAATATAATATACCGCACACAATCACAAGAATAAAAATTAACACAAAAATATACAGAAACACAAATACAAAACAACAAGAAGAAACCCACACTCAAGAGTATACACGTATATATTATACTCGTAGATTCATTGATAAAAATGAACAGCCACTAGAATGTTAAGTACTTTATCTAAGAATTGTGCTGTATATGACAAAAGTTGTGTACTATATAGTAAAATATATGTCTTTAAATTTCTATACTTATTAAGCTAATTTTTTTATGACAAACTCTGTGGCCTAGGTTGTTAGAATCCAGTCTTTCAAATCCAAGGGTTACGAGTTCGATTTATCTTAAATGTCTGTAATAGCTTAGTCTTGTTTTCTCTAAAGGCCTCCTTTGGTTGGATAAAAGAGATTGCCACGTGGAAATAAGCCCGTTAGATTTTATTGTATGCAATCATGGTATAATGCAATACAATACAACGAAGAGAAGAATTTAAATTATTATTTTCACGCGGTATTATAAAATATTTACTAAGTGTAGAATAATACGGATAATCTCAGAAAATATAATTTTTTTTCTACTTAAAAGTGTAATTTCGTCAAATCGACAATCCTCAAATATAAAGCGAAATTATTACGAGTATATAATTATTGTCCCGTAATGTGGAATGCTCTATCTCATAGTGTTAGATTTATGGGTGGCGTGTGCAGCTTTAAGAAACACTTGAAGATAACCTTTTTTGAGAGGTCTTATCAAAATTTATGAATATATACTCGTATATATGAACACTACACATACATCATACACTACACCTAAAGCAGAATGTGCTACTATCTCATATCGGAAGATCTACAAACGTTTCTTTGTAGTTCGTATTTCCTTGGTAAATTTTCCGCGGTTTTCTTACCAAATGTGTTTTTCTTAACCCTTCCTTCCCTGTGATATGTAACTAGTACACGTTGCTTCTAAAAACTTTAATATCTCTATAAATATTGTATAATAAATACTGGGTTCAGATTTTATGTATTCCTCCGTAATACATTTACGCATTGAATGAAAAAATAATATTAATAATAATTAGCACTTATCGGCCACATCAGACATATTTTGTGAAAATCGGGAATAAATTCACCAATACAATCAAACGTGTGCCAGTGTGTGACGTAGGCATAGTAATTCTAAAAAAACCGCTATGGGTGAGAAGCGACGCTATTCATGTCTCACGCGCACTCTACTTCGGTATATGGGAACGCAAAAAAATAGAATCTCAGTTCGCCCGCTTCTCCCTTTTCAGTAGCTCTTGGACATCCATTTGAGGTTGTCTCCTTGCCCGTTTCGTGAACGTCGGCCGATATTTTTTTCACGTTTTCAGCAATTAAATTTCAATTATTATCACTTTTGACTGGTATATGAACACATACATTTCACTCCAAATAAACACGAATATGATACTACCACATATCGTAAGATCTACAATGGTTTATTTGTAGTTCGTCTTTCATTGATAAGTGTTCTGTAGTATTCTTATCAAATATATTTTTCTAAGCATATACACATGCGTGTCCCTGATAATACCTTATCTAATGGTCGTTACCATCACCTTCCTTTCCTTACACTCAATTTTTATTGGAATATTTTAAATTTGTCAATAATTACTGTGTACAAATCTTGAGTTAAAGCGTCATTGAAAAGAGCCTGTTCTCGCTATATAAATTATTATATAATTATTATTGACTTGATATAACTTAATACCAAAAGGCATTGGACTGGTTGAATGTAAGAAATAGACGCCAAATTCACATACTGTCTCTATTGTATTGTATAATATCCTTAACTGTCCCGCCACCCCCTATTTTCTCGCCGAAAATTGTCAGCGTCTTTCCAATCATGGATTAGCGCGTCGCTCAAACATATATTGTTTGTTGGCCTTTCCAGTTCACCGCTCCTCTTTTTTTACGTCGTATTTTACTGTACATGCAGTGAGACTCTGGAATCAGTTACAAACCAATATAAGACTCGCTCCGTCCTTGGCATGCTTTAATAAGCGACTGAGAAAACTCTTAATTTCTAGTCAGTAAAATAACGTGTTTCATTCCTGATTTTCTTTTCCTTTTCCTTTCCTCTCCATCATCCCTTCCATTTCCTTTGATTGATGATGTCTAACTTTATGTGAAAAGGAATGTTCAGGTGATTGTCTGTCTTTGTGGGGTTCGTGGAAACATGTTCACGTATGTGTTTATTGATTTCGTGGGGATGGATGGTCATTTGAATGATTTATGTGACCACGTAACTTGCTTCATTTACTTTAGTCTGATTGGTTGGAAGATATTGCCACCTGGCAATAAACCCACCAGATTGTATTTGCAATAAAAGTTTTAAATAAGTAGATAATAAATAAAAGTGGAATAACTTTTCATAGTGAATAGTTTTTTTTTCGCCACATTAATCGTATAATCTACTCACATTAAACTATTTACGATCAAGTTTAAGGTTTTAATTCACTCGTTTCACTTTTATTAAAACCCCTATTTCATTGTAGGGTATCTTGAATGCTCTCACGCCACATGTTGCGTACCCCTGTCCCGGCGGTATTGTGCCAGGTCAGTGACCAGTGACTCCGCGCCGCACTGTAGAGTATTAGTATCATAATATACCAGTCTCCAGGCTCTGCGATTTTAAACTCCGACCCCATGTCCTGTCCTCTCACTGAGACCATTCAATTACCGTGACGGAAAGGGGGGTGGTAATATTGGTTTGCGAGCCTTAAATTATTTTACAAATTATATTTTTGATGAAAACTGTTTGAAAATTTTCTAAACTAGTGATCGATAACTTGTTCGGAGTATCGGTCCAATGGTAGGACGCCTTACTCCTTCATCGGATAAGTGCTGACTGTTATGATATTTAATTGGATATGAATCGGGAAAGGCTAGGTTTGTGAAAATTGTATTTTAATGAATGATTATGAGAAATAATAAAATGATTAAATACTTATATAAATATGATGGTATATACATAATAATAGGTTAGTCAAAAAGTTTTGAAAGCGACATCTATGGAGCAGTAGAAAAACCAAAATTTCTATGCCATTTTATTATTTCATCTTTCATAAAAACGTACTCAAAATTTCATTTCGATCTGTCAATTCATTCTTTGTTTACAAGCCATTTGAAGTTGACGTGTCAGTGTATTTTTTAACAATGGAAAAATCCGAATATCGTGCAGTGATTAAATTCTTTGTTTTGGAAGGTTTATCGGCTACTGAGATCCATGCAAAGATGGTGAAAGTATTAAAGGAGTCTTCTCCTTCATTTCCAATCGTTCACCGATGGGTTTTGGAGTTTAAACGTGGGTACGGCCAAGCGTTGAAGACGATCCACGCTCAGGACGTCCAAAAAGTGCATCAACACCAGAAATCATAGCGAAAATACAGGATATGGTTTTGAAAGATCATTGATCGACTGTGGATGTGATAGCTGACACCATAGGTATCTTACATGGAACAACATAGCATATTTTATTACATACGAATATACATAAATTTGTGGATTTGTGTCTCGTCACACACGGTAATATATTGAATGGGTGTGAGTGAAAAATGATGATGGTGAATAAAATAAAATATAATAAACGTGAAAGTTTACTTTGTATCATTAACATATACATATATATCTGAAAAACAAAAATATCATGGCCTAGTGGGCTAGATATCTTTCACTTGGAGGTTTAAGGTTTGATTTCTGAGTGAACCCAAAAAAAGGAAACTAAGATAAGAGTTCATAGACAAGTTTATTGTTACCCTTCGGTGTGCGACTGCATATATTATTGGCACGTACGATGAGGGACGTGAGTTACATTTCTACTTCTTCTTCTTCTTCCTGCCACTGTCCCAACTCATTGCCTAGGTGTCGGCTCTTATCGTTCTCGGGCTGTATGTTCTTCGGTTCTGGTGTCGCTATCATCTAGGTCGTTTCTCTGCAGGATTTTCGAGCATTAAATTATCGAGGAGTTCTTTGGTCTTCCTCTGGACGGCTGTCGAGGAAGATCCACAGACATTTCCTGATTTACCGTATGGTCTGGTGGTCTCCGTCTTATGTGCCCGTACCATCTCAGCTGTCGTTAGTTTGTTAGTTAGTTTTGTCTGAGTTACGTTTCTAATAAAGTGGCTTTATCGTTAAGTTCCAATATCAGATTTAAAGACAATATATTTTCTCGACCACGCTCTTTATTATATCCGCATTGTTATCATACATACATACCATAACGACATTTTTATGGCAAGGCAGGCAGAGAGGATAAAGCGCCAGACTTTCATATCTCTACACGCAGCGTTAGCCTCTTGAACTTGCATGCATTTCTCGGCCTTTCGACGTTTCCTTCTTTCAAAATATCATTCACTTGATCCAACCACACTTTTTTAGTCTTCTCACATGCCTTCCACTTACATATACATTATAAATTTGTCTTGTTATTTTTTTTCACTCATTCGTTTCACATCAAACCTAAACTATATCAAATGTGTGATTTTCTTCATATTACTCAACACGTTAGTCTTATGACTTCATTCCGTAATTCCGTAATGCATTCCGTATGCTGTCATTATATCCGTATTTTGTCATATTATCCGTATTTTGTCATTATATCCGTATTTTGTCATTATATCCGTATTTTGTCATTACATCCGTATTTTGTCATTATATCCGCATTGTAAATGCTGACATTTATTGAGGAGTACTATTCAAACGTAGGAATGGTTATTGAAAATTATTCATAAAATTTTATAATGCAATATAATTGTGTAGAAAACTTAAAATTATTCAAGTTTTCGGTAGACTTTTCCTCTTTTCAATTTCTGTAATGTAATTGGTTGAGCTAGTTAGGCTGCACTTCGAGGTGACCGTAAACAGAGCTGTAGCAAATTATCAAATAATAAAAACGAAAGAAACTGCCCAAGAGGACATACTATACACGTTTATGTAAAATATTATCAGAATATTCCGATTTGAGTATTATTATGCATTTAAAAAATGAGATGCTTGCTGTAATAATTAAACTATAAACATTCAGCTGTCAGTTGATGTGCTGGGGCGGTATGTTTGTGTTATTTTATTTTGGAAATTAACGTTTATGTATTTACAGAAGTAGTAAGTAGAATATTTGTTGACATGTTGTTTTACATTGTAATTTTTAAGAATACACACTTGTACTAATTATTTTGTATTATATTACACTGCTTATGTCCGTACCAGTCTTAAATTTTATTTTTTGTCGTTTTTTTAATTTTTGTGTCAAAAAGTCATTTGACCGTTGAAATAAAATAAAAAAACGTGTTAAATTCAATATTAAAATTATAATTTACGAAACAATTAATTATTTTAATAAACGAGGCATATCCAGCAACTAAGTGTACTGAATTTTTGTAGGTTACATTTTTTTTTATTTAAACAAAAAAATTACATGGTTACCGTAGTACATATGTAAGCTATTTTTCGACATAGTCGCCATTCCTCTCAATGCAGGTGGTGAAGCGGGATATCAACTTTTTGATGCCTTCCTTGAAGTAGTTTCCCGCCAACCCCTCCGTCCACTTCTCCACCTCCTCCTTTACCTCCTCGTCGGTTGAAAACCTTTTTCCACCCATGTGCAGCTTCAGGGAGGTAAAGAGATAGTAATCTGAAGGTGCTAGGTCAGGGGAATGCGCGGGATGGTTCAAGGCATCCCATTTAAACGAGGCGAGCAGTTCCTTCGTGGCGTTGGCCGTGTGTGATCTTGCATTGTCGTGCAACAGGCAGACTCCTTTTGTCAGCATGCCTCTCCTCTTGTGCTGAATCGCCCTCCGCAATTTTTTTAGGGTCTCACAGTATCTTGCAGAGTTGATGGTCTCCCCTTGAGGCATATATTCAATTAAAATTATGCCTTGACAGTCCCAAAACACGGATGCAATGATTTTCTTGGCTGAAATTGTGGTTTTGAACTATTTGGCGGAGGGTGAAGAGGTGTGACGCCACTGTTGAGACTGCCTTTTGGTTTCAGGCGTGTAGTGTGCAACCCAAGTTTCATCTCCAGTAACGATGGAGCGCAGAAATTCATCTCCATAGAGTTTGCAGCGCCTCAAAAACTCTTGCCGTTTTACAAAATCTCGCACTTGGCGGGAGATTGGTTTGACATTTTTCACGAAATGTGTTGTCGCGTCGACACTTCTCAACGTACTGACCTCGAACCGGTCTCGTTGCGGAGGGGAAGGGTCAGGCTACACGGAAGTGTAGCCAACATGTCGAAAATAAAATCCATCCGGTCGTGAGAGCCTCAGTACACTTACTTTCTGGATACGCCTCGTATATAAACATATTTCGTTTCAAATAACTTTAGTGTTGACGACCTCTATAACTAACTTGGTGGGATGGTAACTTTTCATTAGGGAGTTTTGGAGGTCTATTTCCGATGGTGCCCAAAAAGTCATTATCTTATTATGACCATTATTACCTCTATGGGTGTGGTGATATGGTCAAAATGTACAAATTTTAGATGTAAAGAAGCAACTGAAAATAACTAAATAGAAATACTTAATTTTATACACACAAAACGTCTCTTTTACAATTGAAATTTTACACCACGAATCCCGAGTTTGTAACATCTGACTTGAAGTAATGCAAGGTTATTTATAAATGGGAGCAAATTAATGTGATGTTGTGAGTAATTCTGAACCGTTGGTTATCAGGGGCATCGACCTGCCGCAGGTCGACAACTGGCGACCCGCGCACCATCTCAGACTGTATTATACTGTCGTACTCTGTTGCTATTTGTCTCTTTTATATTTCTATGCAATATCAATATAATAAATAGTCATTCATAGTCTAGAAATGATTTTCAACTATTGACAGTGAAAGGTGTGTAATTATAAACCGAGAGCATTGTAATGTGTTTTGGTTTTGATGTCTAAGATCCATGTCTAAGAACAAAAAAATAACAAAAAAATGTAGGACCCAATACACACCCTTATAAGGTCAACAGCCAGTAATATAGGGATGTAAATATATAAAAAACAACATAGGTTTGTTGATTGTAACATAATGTATAAATACATATTGTACCGGACGTATGCGTCAACATAAAATGAAATTAACTTGCTTGTAAATATTCATGTGTGTATATTTTGATGTTATTTGGTTTGTAATTGTATGTAATATTTATGTTTGTTGGGGTCCGTGCTGTGTCGCTACGGTTTGTGAATTGTGCAGAATTAACAGAATTGTGAATTGTGCGCGACCACTGCGAGACTATATCGCTGGCCGGCCGGCCTCTGCATGCGCAAAACTCCCGAAAATTGTGGTATTTCGCGAGGTGTGACCGCATGCAGTGGCGGAAACAGGCGCTTGCGATGAGCAATCGGCCGCACATAGAAAAGGCCAAAATCACTCTGCCTACCGACTTTTACTTGAAACCAGCTACTACCTGCCTGAGAGGAATCTATTCACCCTGCTACTTTTTCACCGATCTACGTCTTGTACGTTTTCAATACTAGTAAAGTAGGTTTTATATGGTAAGGCCCTCAATATGCCGCATAGCATCTTCTTTTGTTGGAATTGGATGGATTAAGTTTACCTCTTCTTAACCGGATAAGTTTTCGTGGATGTGACTGTCCACTATATCATCGTATTTTGAAGGTCGTATGTACCATACACGCGTTTTTTCGCCATGGGACCACATTGCATCGCACTTTTTTCAATCGATTCGCGATTTTCTATTATCGTAGCCAAAGTTGTAATGGGTATCCCCAAATCACGCGCGATCGAAACACGTGAACCAACGTGTTTATTCCCTTTTTTCGAGAATTTTCCTTTTCTCTTGAATCGAGTGTTTTTCTTTGCTGAGACATTATTTGAAGGGATTCAACGAAAAATTAAAAGAAATGAAAAAAATGTAAATTGACACACGACAGTTGACAATTGAAATTGTATGTACACGACCGACACGTTTAAAATACAAGCATAGATTGACCAAAATATATCATGCAGTCTTCCTCCCTCTGATTCGCTAAATTTCCCACCAATTGCATCGTATTACACGACTCGTATTACCTTGACCATGAGCGCTGCAGGTGCAGGTGCACACGTGTCTATAAATAGAAACAACATATTTCTGCTTCCTAATATTCATTTCAAATATTTGAAATCGTCGCGCAATTAAATATGTTTATAAATTGATTTGCATTTTAAATATTTCAAACGTAAATTGCGGGAAATAAAAACGTAAAAGCGGGTAATAAATTTACTAAAATAAAACGGGATTGTAAAAATTGAACGCAAATAGAGGGGAAAACGTGAATTCCGGGCACGTAAAAACGGGGTTTCACTGTACATCAAGATAATGGCGAAGAAAATACATTTATAGTTAAGGCATTAACTGGAGGTTTAAAGACATTGTAATTTGTTTTATTAAACACTGTTTATACCACTTTTTTGTAACGGTATAACTCGACCGGTTTTAAGGCTTTCACCTTATCAACAGGAGAGCACAAATAAGTCTTTTTTGTGCTTCCTGATGATGAGGGGAAAGCCTTGAAACCGGTAGGGTTATACCATTACAAAAAAGTGGAATAAACAGTGTTTGATAAAAAAAATTACAAAATACATTTAAGTTAGACGCAATCGAAAAGTCTGGGCTCTTCTCATGAAATCCCCCAGTCAAAATACACCTCCACCAATAGAAGGGAAGCCCGGCCACGAGGGCATTAGATGTTTTTCAGCCCACATCATTGTACATAATTTAAAAAATAAAAATGAATAAATGACAATAAATAATATTAACAAAGAAACAAACCAGTGCGACTTCCTGTCAAATGTATGATGATCTTATTTACTCCAGTAGATGTTATAAGAAGGAATAATTAAAGTGGCGTCGATTGTAGATAAAAGTCCAGGAAGCACGACTACGGTTGGTGTTGGTATGGGCACGTGCAACGGCGAGATGAAGGATTGACGCTAAGGGTCGAGTAAGGGTAGTTCTACAATATAAACAGCAAATCAATCAATAACTTATTTAGTTAAACGTTTATAATTCCCCATACCATTGTCGTCGGTATTGCTATATGCGATGTTCGAGTAGAAAACTTGACACGAAAATGTTTTAAGGGTAATTTTTAAGGGGTTTGATACGATAACCTCGCGTCCATGCTATTGACCTATTGACAATATAACTAAAATAATTTCCGATATAGAACATTATGGCGGATTTATTGCCATAAAACAATTTCGTCCAATCAACTAAATTTTATTTCACAATTGTTCTTAGTATCAATAACCGTATTCTATCAATAACCACTTAGTAAATGAAATCAATATTTGAGAAAAAATAAATAAATGATATACTCGTATTTCAAGGAAATCAGGGATATTGAGGTAAAAATTATAAAAGGAATATTTAGATACAAGTAATGCTTCTTAAGTTTTTCAGTATTGATAAGAAACGAACACACCTGACAATCGTTCCAAACCGCCATGTCGCAAAGGATAATGTGTAAAATGATGTATGAAACGTTGGTTTACAAGTAATTCACGCATATATTACACCGTATTGCGCCGTACCGTACCGTGTTATATCGCAGTTTACCACAATGTATCGTGCTGTATCATACCGCACCGTACCGCGCCATATCATAATGTACCGTATCGCACTTTACCGCAATCTATCATTCCGCAACGTACCGCCCTAAATCATACCGTATCATATAGCACCATTCCGCAACGTACTGCATCGTACTGCGCCTCACCGCACCGTACTGCAATACATTCCATAAGGCCTCGGCCACACAGGTAGGAGCTTCGTTTGATGCTTAGAGCTATGTTGCGAGTTAGGTGTCATATCCTTGCGAACCAACGTACCGCATACTATCGCAGTGGCCACACTGCACCCTTCGCGCCACGTTGCATGACGATTAGTCATCGAGTGAATTTCCAACCGAACAGACGTGTTGGTTAATTTACAAGATGGCGGAAGTTTTAATGACAGATGTGTATAAAAGGGAGCCTTTGTGGAACCCATCGAGCAAATTATACAAAAATGTACCTGTAATAAAATCACTTTAGAATGAAGTTGCACAGAAAGTAAATAAAGATGGTAAGTTGTAATGAAATTGGTTAGTTTTGAGAGTGACATCGTGCGTTGACGCAACCGCTCCCAACTGTCAAATGAATTTGTGCGAAGCACTTTGGTGTGTCCATGCATGAAATCACCTAGTATATGAGTCACGTATAATCTAGCTTAACACCTAACGAAGCACTTTGGTGTGGCCTCGGCCTTATATGTTATTTTAGTGTACATATTACTTTTTATTCAATTTTATTGTATTAATGTGAGTCGTGATTGTCATTGCTTGTTCTTGTAGTCGAGGATCCTTTGCCATTCGAACGTCAATTCAGTTAGAAAGCGAAGTTGTGACTCGGAGTTTGTTTTAAGTGAGTGAGTCGTTGTACACCAGCAAATTCAACAACCAAACCGCTGTACTGGATTCTATGGTGCACCGAAGTGAGACGATCGAATCGCACCGCCATGTATTTTTTCCTTTTTTTTAAAGGATATATATATGACCGAAGTCATAGATATTCTTATATTCTCGAATATTAGACGGAAAAATAGGGGTACATAGCGAGGGGTTCGAACCGATAACGTTTCGCACAGAAGTCCAGTGCGTTACCGCGCGGCCATGCACTTCCACTATTGTGAGTGGAAGGCGTGTGAGAGAAGACAAAGGAAAGTGTGGTTAAATCAAGTGAATTATATTATAAAATAAGGAAATGTAGACAGTCAGAAAAATCGTAGGAGGTGTATGAATGTAGAAGAGGTTAAGAAACATATCCTTGTTTGTGTTTCCAATCTCGAAACACAAACAAGGATGTGTTTCGAGATAGGAAATTTTGCGCCCTGTCTTGTCTGCCAGCCCCGACAGGGAAATGGCGTAATGTTATGAATGTATTACTTTTTAGTCGTATACATTATAATCAAGTAAACTCTCATCAACCAAAAATATGTTAAAAGGCCTTATACTCGTATTAAACTAAACAAGTTCGAACACTATTTAGTATTGTTCCTTACCGAGAATTGATCCGAAAACCCTCAAGTGGAAGATAAGCGTTTTATCATTGAGCTACAACAGGAAGATCATGTGATCGTTTATCACGGAATTGTGTTTTCATTTCGAATTCTTATGATGAGGCACTTTGTATGATATTTTCTCAGTTTTCTAAACACGTTAAATATACTTATATCTGCCATGTTAATCGATCCAGCTTTGGCAGTATTGCAGCCAAGAAAGAACGTTACCAAGATCTATAAAGCAAACACACGCAGGTCACGACGCGTGTATGCATATATGGTCAGTGCGTTGAAAATGCAGCGCAATAAGTTTGTGACAATTACACGTGTATTGCCTTGTCACGCTCTTTCATGATTGGGAGCTCTGTGGAGATGGGCAAATATCTCGTATCAATATCGAACTAGTATGAACTTCAATTTTCGAGACCCAGACAAGCCACCGCGGCCTAATTGGTAATTCACCTGACTTCTAACACATAAGTTATGGGTTCAATTGCTGTTGTAACCTAGATATTTTTTTAAAAAGGATTCTAATCTAAGTTTCACTTAAATCATGTTAAGCATCTTTCTGGTTGGTTGGAAGAGATTGCCAAATGGCAATAAGTCCGCCAGGTTGTACTGTATACAACGAAAGTGTAATACTATACAAGCATTTTATACATATACAGTAGACTCTCGATTATCCAGTCACCTTGATTTTCAACGTCTTTCCAATCATGGATTAGCGCTACGCTCAAACAGAGATTGTCTATTGGCCTTTCCAGTTCACCGCTCCTCTTTTTTTACGTCGTCATTTACTGCCTATGCAGTGAGACTCTGGAATCAGTTACAAACCAATATAAGACTCGCTCCGTCCTTGGCATGCTTTAAGAAGCGACTGAAAAAACTCTTAATTTCTAGTCAGTAAAATAACGTGTTTCATTCCTGACTTTTCTTTTCCTTTCCTCTCCACCATCCCTTCCTTTCCTTTTAGTTGATGATATCTCCTATATATGAAAAAGAATGTTCGGATGACTGTCCGTCTTTGTGGAGTTCGTGGGCTCACGTATGGATTTCGTGGGGATGGATAGTCATTTGAATGATTTATGCGATAACGTAACTTGCTTCATTTACTTTTGTCTGATTGGTTGGAAGAGTTTGCCACCTGGCAATAAACCCGCCAGATTGTCTTTTCAATAAAAGTGTTAATTTTTTTTTTAAAATAAGTAAATTAGAACATCTGGTTGGTTTGAAGAGATTGTCACATAGCAATAAGCCCGTCAGTTTATACAGTAAACAATAAAATTGTAATTCAATTTAAGCCTTTTATACGAGTACATACATATACAGTAGACTTTCGATTATCCGGGTTGCGGATTAATCAGAATAGTATTTTTTTTAAATAACTATTATTTAAAATGTAAACATTTTTTTCTTCATTTTAATACATAATATAAAATGTGATATAAAATCAAACTGGCGAAATTATTAATATATATATATATACAGGTAACATAATTGCGAACAAGACATCGACCAGAAATCTTGGTCACAGATTAATTGTCCAATTTTGATGCAAGCAGGCGGGCGCATCACGTTAAATTAAAATTACGTATGCATTGGAGTCGTTTCATGATTCCCTAGTTTTATTGTTTTTATTTGTATTTTATATCCCCCATTTAGTATTTTCGTGTCACATTTTATATACCATTTTAGATTTTAATATTATTTAGTAAGTTTAAGAGTTATGGTGTCAATTTCATATCTCCCCATCCCATGCGACTGTTGCGATATCTACTTAGCGCCATTTGCCAAAAAAAAATAGAGGGTAAAAACAAACTTTTATACTGTCGTATTTTAAATAAAAGGGTGTGTAATAATTTTGAGTGTTTGTTTAATTTTATTCCTACATGTTTCCGATTTTTTCGAGGCATAAATACGGATTAATGAGGATTTTCTGTATTTTTTTTTTCTTTCCATCCCAGATACTCAAGTCTCTACTGTATATTAAAAAAAAGTGTTTATCTACTATATATGATCTGTTGACTAAAAAAATATTGTTCATGCGATTGAATAAGCTACCTTTAGATTCATGCCTACCTTGACTTTAATTCTCATAGCGACTTAAAAAAAATATCTTTATCGAAGATATATGGTTTTCCTTATATTTTATCTTCGGACCTTGTCTAGCGTTCATCGTCACACCATTCCCCTATTGGGGTAGGCAGAACAGATCTCCACTTGTTTCTATTCTAGTTTAACCCTTACAGGCACAGGTAAACTTAACTTATTTTTACTTAGGCTGCACAAAAAATAAAAATTCAAGTTTCTCATTATTTTTTTTAATGTGTTTGAAAAATGATACATACAAATACTAAATTAACATATTTCCACTTCCTCGGTAGATCAAGAAACTACTGGTGAGGTGATATAACTTATGTACCACTAGTCCATATTTCTACTGGTTCTTCTAATGTACCACCAAATAATGCCTAAATACATCCAAGTAAAATTAATTTTTAACCTAAATACAAATTTACCACAATTACATACTGAAGTCAATTTTATCACAACACAACTATTTTTTATTAAAATTTAATACAAATATATAACGTTTTCTTTTATACGCACAAGTCGGCACACCAAGAACAACTAACTGTCAATAATATTAGAAGCTAAATGAATTTGAACAGGACCAGACCTGCAGCTGTGCATGGATATGAGTCATAAGTATTATACTATACGAAGTGGTACATAATCTGAGCGTTCGTGCAGCAAAAGAGAGAGGTTTAATAAGTGGTACATTGCGTGTACCATTGTGCAGTACTGCATCAAAAAAAGGTGGTACATAACGTGGACCACTAAGCCTGTAAGAATTAAGGCCGAGGCCACACCAAAGTGCATCGTTAGGTGCTAAGCTAGGTTTTACGTGACTCATATACTACGTAACTTCATGCTTGGCCACATCAAAGTGCTTCGCATAAAGTCATTTGACATTTAGAAGCGGCTGAGTCAACAAACGATGCCACTTTCAAAACTAACCAATTTCATTACAACTTACCATCTTTATTTACTTAAGTGTTAATTAAATAAGTGTCACATCCGATTGTCATACAATTAAGTGTAAAATAAGTATCATACGCGTGTACCAATGCCTCTTTAAAATTAAGTGTAAAATAAGTGTCACATCCGACTGTCTTACAATTAAGTGTAAAATTTGTGTTTTACTCATATACGAATGTCCCTTAACAATTAAGTGTAAAATAAATGTCATATCCGATTGTTCTACAATTCAGTGTAAAATCCGATTATACTTCTAAAATGAACTGTAAAATCCAATTGTCCCTTTACAGATAAGTGTAAAATAAAATTATAATTTTTATCTTTCGGATAAAATCAATAATTAATTTCGAACCCCTCAGGCAGTACAGAAGTCCATCATCTAACCGAATATACCATAGCAGACGCCTAGAAAAAAATCTTCGTTTTATATTCTTATGCAAATTGCTAACCGTAAAAATAGCAAATCTCCTATTAACATAATCAAACAAATAATGTTTAATGTGACCGGCAAATATTTACGTCATCAGCAATTCAGGTTATTTTCGGGCCCCTTTTCATGAACAGAACTATTACGAGCATCTCCGCTCGTACACGTGATGAATTTATTGAATGAATTCTCAGAAATCGATATTTCTCACGGATTGGTGGATGTATAAAAATAGAACTTCTATACAGAATGGCTCATAAGTCGCGCTTAAAGCTCAATAAATATTCTCTAGTGAGCTAACGGAACGCAAAATAAAGCACGGTGGGTAGCGCAAGAGATATAAGAACGTACTGCATAAGACGCTTTAAGAAATCAATGATCAGCACAACTGGGCGGATAAAGTCAAATGGCGTTGAACTGTTGCTAGTTATCAGGGCCCAATGCAGAAAGAAGACACATACAAGCTGCAAGTATTGAGGCTCCGTGCCCTATGTGCCTATCATAAATTGACTTACATAGTCATCTTCGGTGACACCAACGTCAAGTACCCTGGTCCCTCACTTTTAATTGTGCCTTCTTTTATTCTCGTCACGGATTACGGACATTAATTTATTCATTCAAGGCGTTGTTGTGGATCTTGTGTCTTTAATTCTTGCATGGCCTGTGGTGTGGAATGGTCTGCCTCGATACAGGTGGAGTATGCAGCTTTAGGAACAACTTGTAGACAACATTTTTTGAAAGATCTTATATTTTTTTTATGATAACACTACACATACACAACACTTCCATATGTTGTTTATAGTTAAGGCATTAACGTTGTGGAGGTTTAAAGACATTGTAATTTATTTTTAACAAACACTGTTTATTCCACTTTTTTATGACGGTATAACCCTACCGGTTTCAAGGCTTTCACCTCATCTTCAGGGGAGCACAAACAACACTAAATGCTGTTCGAACTGGCACCGATATAGACACTTCAACGGTTGGAGGCGGGGGGATGAGGAAGGCTAGGTATAATTTCGGCCAGGAGCGGGGAGATTTTGGGGAAATAACTATTCAACAGATGCTCCGATCGGTATACTGACTTAGAAATTTCTAGGGCCTCTAATCTGTCCAATTTATTTCCGTTGCAAGAATAAATTAGAGGATTTGTTAAGGCAGATTGGTGTTCACGAAATCTCTTTTCAAAAGATCTTCCTGTCTTTCCTATATAGAAATTATCACAGTCAGCACATAAAAGTTTATACACACCACTGTTGCTAAGTATTCCATTTTTGCCTTTCCCATTAAATAAGAGTTTCCGGAGATTAAAGTTAGTGTAAAAAGCTGGCTTTATGTGACTTGGAATATTTTTGGTTATTTCATTTGATATATTTTTTATAAATAGAACTTTGCTCCATTTATTAGATGAGGTGAAAGCCTTGAAACCGGTAGGGTTATACCGTCATAAAAAAGTGGAATAAACAGTGTTTGTTAAAAATAAATTACAACACTTCCATACTTTTCTAACCGATCATACGAATTTCATCTCCTCCACATTTATAAACATCGTGATGAACAATCTTCACTTATTCCTATTTTTCACTTGACCTTCTTCCAAAATCTGGTCCACTTAACCCAGACTATTTTCTTCCATCCACCTCTTCTACGCACATCTTACAATTCTGACTAGCTTAGTCATTCTTTTATTATTCATTCTCTCCACATGTTACAACTAACTGAACGCTCCGTTCTTATTTATTTATTTATTTAACACTTTTATTGCAAATACAATCTGGCGGGATTATTGCCAGGCGGCCATCTCTTCCAACCAACCAGACAAAAGTGAATGAAGCAAGTTACGTGGTCGCATAAATTATTCAAATGACTATCCATCCCCACGAAATCCATAAACATATACGTGAGCACATGCCTGCGAACCCCACAAAGACGGACAGTCACCCGAACATTGTTTTTCATATAAAGTGAGATACCACGAATCAAAAGGAAAGAAAAGGATTGTGGAGAGGAAAGGAAAAGAAAAATCAGGAATGAAACACGTTATTTTACTGACATTAAGAGAAATTAAGAGTTTTTTCAGTCGCTTCTTAAAGCATACCAAGGACGGAGCGAGTCTTATATTGGTTTGTAACTGATTCCAGAGTCTCACTGCATGGACAGTAAAGGACGACGTAAAGAAAGAGGAGCGGTGAACTGGAAAGGCCAATAAACAATCTCTGTTTGAGCGTAGCGCTAATCCATGATTGGAAAGACGCTGTAAATTCTCGGCGACATTCACCTTACTTAAAACATAAATTTTATCCATGCATTCATTTCTGATGTTTTCATACCGCCTTATTTCAAACATTGATAGTCCACACATTTTCCTTAGTGCACGCATCTCTACTGGATTAATCTTTCTCTTATCCTTGTTCTGCCAAGTTACACTTCCATATGTCAAGGTGGGCACCAGCCCACTATTGTCTATAGCTACGTTTGTTATAGTGCAGCTATTATATATTACGTTAAGTGTTTCATTTACCTCCGTATCTGTCACTTCATTTATTTCGATATCCATTTAACACTATTTTAATATTCTTTAATGTAATCAAAATCAATAAGATGAAATTGTCGAATCAAGTGTCGCTTGCGTATGGGCCACTGCATGGTGGCTAGGTGTTGTAGAGGATCTTGATCGACCTTTATCGAATAGGTGTTGTAAAGGATGTAGGCTGAAAGTGTGGCCTGTATGATGAGGCTGTAGATTATGTGTTTTTGGTTATCTTTTACGTGTCAAGTTTAATTTACGAAATACCGTAGTGTTATATTTGACTTGAAGATGTCGAAGTGATTTCAATCACTAAGACTAATAACTTATTAGAACTTTCTCATCTTCTATCTTGACGGCCTCCGTGGTCTAGTGGGTAAGGTGCTTGATTTCTACTGGGAGTTTTCAGGTTGGATCTTCGATGGTTGCTTAAAAAAATAAAAAAGGTCACAGTCAGGTACGAGAATTAATCAAGTAACAATACTCGCACACACCGATTACGTGTATAAAGTGTTGTATCCTCCCGTGCTGTAGTATTACTAACATGTGCAATGACGAACTACGAGTTCCATGACTACTCCAGTGGTTCTTAACCCGATTGTTCGATTAGATATTATTGTCTCCCGATCACGTTTTCCAACATAACCGAATCACAAATTAAGACACGTTGAAGGGTACCATACGGAATAAAGAAAAAAATACCATCCTTACATCTTTAAATAAAATTCACGTCGTTCCTCTTGTTGTGAGACAGAAGTGAAAAAAGGCCATCGACTTTTCTCGTCGGCAAACGGGAGGGTAACGGTTTTATGACATCATAAACCTCCGACTCGACCCACCCCTGGGATCTTGTGACGTGGCGGTGTTGGAGGGCTGTTCAGGGGGTGGTCTGAGCTCTATGATGTACCCCGGTATAAGAAAGAAAAGAAACGATTGGGGTGGTAGGGTGTAATGAAGTGCTTTAGGATATTTGTTGTTTAGATGGTTTCTATTGCTTTGAGTCAATGATTTTTTTTTATATTTTGTACACATCCCGATAACGTTATTATTTTTTTTATGTATACAAACAACTTTATCAGGTTTTTTTAATTCTTGAATACAGCACACAATTTGCTTTGATTTCGAAAAACTTTTTATTGATCATTGAAGTATAATGTATGACATTTAAACACAAAAATAATATTCGCCAAATGTCAACCTCTTGCAGCTCAACAGATGCCCACTCTTTTGTCAAAAATTTCGATAACATTTTGGCACAATTGCGGTTCTAACTCACCAGTAACGCTAATAATTTCGTCCTTCATTTTAGGAATTGATTGGGGGCTATTCTTATAGACCTGGCTTTTCACGTAACCCCAGAGAAAATAGTCCAACGGTGTCAGATCACATAATCTTGGTGGCCAATTGACATCACCGTTTCCGGAGATAACAAAACATATAATAATTCAACAATTTGAATGCGTTGTTGTATTGCATGCGACTCCATTTTTATAAATGTCATACATTACACTTCTGAAATGTCACAAGTCCCGGGCAAGTTCACGACGCCATCTGTGTTTTATCCAAGCATCAAAAACCCCTCAATTTGAAAGACCCTTTAAATTGGTATGTTAATACATCACATTATATTTATTCAAACAGTGTACGGCCGATTGCGAGCATCAAAATAGTTAACGGTATTCAAATTAAATACGAGTATATTTACTGCGTGTTAAACCTCAACGAATCTTTGTTCCATTTGCAAACCACTTACTTTTAGCAGTAGCTATAATAAAAAGCAAATTTCGCACAATGTGGAACAGGAAATAAGGGTGGTTAATTCCAAGATGTGAGAAACAGCGTGTTGTACAACATGATCACCCACACCCCTCATCATCCTGTCATGTGGCTCATGACTGAGCATCGTGACTTCCATGGTAGTTTCTGACGACTCCTTCCCATCCACATCTGCACTCCGCGGCTCTAAGGGCAGTTGTTAAGGGTAGTCCATTTGCGTCTCTTACATGGTCAGGCCAACGCATTTCTCTTGTGCGTTGTCCTTCCATGCATCCAGTAACCACAAGCATATCTAAACTGTCCTTTGGCCACGAGCAATGTGCCCAAAGAATCGGTGGACTCGCCGAAGGCATATCGTCGACAATCTGTCGGTGATTTATTTATTTAACACTTTTATTGCAAATACAATTTGGTGGGGTTATTGCCAGGCGGCAATCTCTTCCAACCAACCAGACAAAAGTAAATGAAGCAAGTTACGTGGTCGTATAAATCATTCAAATGACTATCCATCCCCACGAAATCTATAAACACATACGTGAACATATGCCCACGAACACCACAAACACGGGCAATCACCCGAACATTCCTTTTCATATACAGTGAGATATCATCAATCAAAAGAAAAGGAAGAGATGGTGGAGAGGAAAGGAAAAGAAAAATTAGGAATGAAACACGTTATTTTACTGACTAGAAATAAAGAGTTTTTTCAGTCGCTTCTTAAAGCATGCCAAGGACGGAGCGAGTCTTAACGTATATTGGTTTGTAACTGATTCCAGAGTCTCACTGCATGGACAGTAAAGGCGATTCTCAGTTGTAACAAAACTTGTATTTTACAGTATTCAAGAAAAACACTATTTTTATTAAGTGTCGACATTTTAATGTTTTTTTTAATCAAAAGATATATTTTCATACATACACTTAATTTAAAAATAAAAAAAACCAAACTTTATTCAAAAAAACATGAAAAACACTATGAAAATGTGGAATGACGTGGTCGGCGAATGCAGTTACAACGTTATTCCACAACTCTTATATAAAACAAACAAGTTGTGTTGTTACAACTTTTATATGAAAAATCAACCATGTGCGTTAGTTTTCATCTTTCAAAAGTTTCAGTTTCAGTCAAAAACTAATTTCAGATTTTTCTCTTAAAAGGTACGTGATGGAACATTTTCAAGAACTTGAAAATGTTCCATCACGTACCTTTTAAGAGAAAAATCAGCACACAAAAAATTGACCTAAAATGACCGTTTTCACCCTTGTTACAAAAACCTTGTTAACTAGTGTTATTAGTATTATATAAAAAAAAGTTTTCATCAAAGCACATATATATTTGCGACCATGTAATTTACTTTTGGTTGGTTGTGAGAGATTTCCAACTGGCAATAAGCCCGCCAGATTGTTTTTACAACAAAATGTGAAACATATAAATGTTTTAAAAAACACGTGTTATTTATTTTTAAAATGTGATATAATATTAGGTCCTTACATATGAAATTGGCGTTTTGCCGTACTGGCAACTTTGATCTCAAATATCTTCTCTTTGGTTAGGAATACCAAATTCAAATTTATACAGCTATTTACTCAAGTATTTGTGTTTCGAAAACTATAATTCATTTGTTTTTTCCTCAATTGTTTTTTTTCTTTGCGTCACTCAGTTTACAAAATGGAAAACTTGAAATATCGCGTTATTTACGAGTACGAGTTCCACCGTGGCACCAGTGCTGCAGAAACGGCTCGAAGGATTAATGATGTGTATGGCGACGGTGCCGCAAAAGAAAACACAGTGCGTTTTTGGTTCCAACGTTTTCGTTCTGGAAATTTCGACCTGCATAACAAGCCCCGTGGACGGCCGGAGACCAAAGTTGATAATGAAGAATTGAAGGCTATTGTGAAAGCGGATCCATCGCAAACCACGTCCGAGTTAGCTGCAGGCTGCGGTGTTAGTGATAAAACTGTTTTAATCCACTTGAAGCAAATTGGGAAGGTGAAAAAGCTTGAAAGATGGGTACCTCACGAATTGAGTGAAGCAAATCAACAAACGCGCGTTGACTGCTGCGTTGCATTACTCAACCGGCACAATAATGAAGGGATTTTGAATCGAATCATTACCTGTGATGAAAAGTGGATCCTGTATGATAATCAGAAGCGCTCATCGCAATGGCTGAACCCTGCCGAACCAGCCAAACCATGCCCCAAGCGAAAATTGACTCCAAAAAAGTTACTTGTGAGCGTTTGGTGGACTAGTGCTGGTGTCGTTCACTACAGCTTTCTTAAATCTGGCCAGACGATTACGGCAGATGTCTATTGTCAGCAACTGCAAACCATGATGGAAAAGCTAGCTGCTAAACAACCGAGGCTGGTTAATCGCTCTAGGCCACTGCTGCTTCATGATAACGCTAGACCACACACTGCACAACAGACGGCTACCAAATTAGAAGAGCTTCAATTGGAATGTCTAAGACATCCACCGTACTCTCCGGACCTTGCCCCAACAGATTACTATTTTTTTCGAAATTTGGATAACTTCTTGCAAGGGAAAAAATTCAACTCCGATGGGGCAGTCCAAACCGACTTCAAAGATTTTATTGATTCCCGTCCGAATGGTTTTTTTAGTAAAGGGATCGATGAACCTATGTCGAGTTGAATGACTAATGTTAGCACAATTGTTTATTTCAACTATGTAAAGCCTACATACGTGTACAATGTAATCAAAGACACTATTTATCAACAAACATGCAAAAATGTTCATTGTGCTAATTGTATATTTTTGAGCGTGATCGACATAATACAACATTCTTTAAGAGTAAATACATATTTAATATTTATTTACTTATTTACAAAATAAACGACATTTAAGTGTCCTTTGCATATTACAGTAAAAATTATAAAACAATAAAAACATACGTGTTTCAAAATATTGTATGATGAATTAAAATACAATTTATTGTAAAACACTGAACAAAATATGATGTATTAAAATACCAATATATTGTAAGACATGGAGCAAAATATGATGTATTAAAATACTAATATATTGTACAATACTAACAAAATATGATGTATTAAAATAACAATGTATTGTAAGACATGTAACAAAATATGATGTATTAAAATACTAATGTATTGTACAATACTAACAAAATATGATGTACTAAGATTCCAATGTATTGTAAAACACGGAACAAAATATGCTGTACTAAAATACCAATGTATTGTAAAACACGGAACAAAATATGCTGTACTAAAATAACAATGTATTGTAAAACACGGAACAAAATATGATGTATTAAAATAACAATGTGTTGCAAAACACGGAACAGAATATGCCGTATTAAAATACAAATGAATTGGACACGAAACAAAATATGATGTATTTAAATACCAATGTATTGTAAAACACGGAACAAAATCTGATTTACTAAAATACCAATGTATTGTAAAACACGGAACAAAATATTATGTATTAAAATACTAATGCATTGGACACGGAACAAAATATGATTTATTAAAATACCAATGTATTGTAAAAAACGGAACGAAATATGATTTATTAAAATAATAATGTATTGGACACGGAACAAACTTTGATGTATTAAAATACCAATGTATTGTTTACTGGGGATACGACAAATGAAAGGCAACAAACCCAGATCCATTAAAATTATATGTCCAAATCAAATTACCTGTTGTTTTTTCTCAAATTGTGTATATTTCTTGTCATGTGTAATAATAAATAAATAAATAAATAAATTGTAAAACACGAAACAAAATATGATTTATTAAAATACCAATGTATTTACAACATGGAACAAAATATGATTTATTAAAATACCAATGTATTTACAACACAACACTGAACAAAATATGATTTATTAAAATACCAATGTATTTACAACACGGAACAAAGTATGATGTATTCAAATACCAATGTATTTACAACACGGAACAAAGTATGGTGTATTCAAATATAGTACCAATGTATTTTACAACACGGAACAAAATATGAATCATGAAAATACCTATGTACTCGTATGATATAAAAATTAATCAAACACAATTTATTAAATTTAATTAATTATAGAAGGCTTGAGTGGCATGTCAAGTCCCCCCGACACGTCGGCTATCACTTGAAGAAAGGCATCACTCTCTTGCGTCTTAATAATAAAAAAGCAATTTATTAAGCGTCGTTTTAGAGCAAACTCTTCTCAAGGGCGCTCGAACTTGGGACGCGAAACCACTATTATTGACTGAATAAATATACTACAAAATATTAATCTTCAGTGTAAGGATATGAAGTTAGTGGCTGCAGTCATTAGATTAGGCGCATCCTGGCACCTGCACATGTTATAGAACAGCTGTTGGAGTACTTGTAACATATTATGGCCCACTTTCAAATGTTCCAGAGTCAGGACAACTGTTTTTTTTCAGCGCAACGCTAACTTACGTTTTTTCCTTTAAGAATAAATAGGAAAAATAAAATCTCTCACAAAAGTAACGAGAATATGAAATCCTACAGCATATTAGAAATACTTAAAATAAAATGAAGCTAGCCAGTCTCCCAGTCACAAGCTAAGATTGAGGAAATGCCGGGTAAGGACTCTCCTGAAGGCAACAACATATACTCGTACATTAAAAATATATTGCAAACCAGACTTGGAATTACCTAAGTTTTACATTCTAATGTGAAAACATCCAGACAGAAAACCTTTTTTGTGTACCACTAAGCACCGATCCCGAAACCCCCGGGTTAGAAGTAAAAAAAATCTTCAAACTAAACAACATATCGCGTCGTATTTCACAATTTATTTGAAACACGCTTTGATATCAACCAATTTTTGTATGCAATCATCCAATGAAATCGAATCTGTCAACATAATGGAACTCAATTGGATGCATCCCTATTTTTTGACAAATATTTGATTGGCCAACTGTTTGGCCAATCAAATATTTGTCAAATTCTTAAGTCTGGTTAGTTGGACAAATACTTTTGTCTGGTTGGTTGGTTGAGATTGCCGCCTGGTAATAAGCCTGCCAAATTGTTTTTACAATTTAAGTATTAAATAAATATTGCTCTGTCTTGTAAAGGAAACTTACATACGTATATACCATCGTGGTGTTTCCTGTAGGGGTAGGCAAAGAGGAGAATAGCCAAACTTTCATATAGTGACACGAGGTTTCCTTAATTCGTACAAGAACCCAAAAAAAACCATTATACTATAGTTCGGAAATTCTAGGATGAGTCCTGTGACAGCTCACAAATTTGCCCCAATACAATCTAATGTAATGTACTCGTATTTACCTAAATAACTTGCTATTTATTAGAATTGAGGCTTATATTAGAGTTGATAAAATAATTAAAATTACTGAACATCGTTACAAGGTTGTATTGGGGCAAATTTGTAAGCTGTCACAGGACTCATCCTAGAATTTCCGAACTTTATATACAACAGAAGTGTAATACAATACATTTTAACATCAAATTGGGCAAATTGCATGAGATTTTAAGCTCGTGTCAGCAGTCTTTACTTTCCGTTTGTATAAATTATTACGCATTATTTATATTTCCGACTCTATAAATACACTTTAGTATGGCTAGCGCATTTTGATTCGAGTTCTATGTTTCCATGACGATGGCACTAAATGGCAGTCCATATTTATCTTCGATAATTCTACATAATAATTTGTTGTTGCCAAAGTTTCCCCGAAAAGGGTTGTACATTGAGAAGGTTCACAACTACCCCACGAGAAGTCGCACTGACTTTCAGTGTCAATCAATTCAATATATCATTGGTGACCACCGTGGTCTACTTGTTAAGGTGCGTATCTTGGAACCGGGGTTTTCGGATTAGGTTTTATTTATTTAACACTTCATTATAGAAAAAAAAACAGTGCTATAAATCAATCTAAGAAAACCTGCTTTGTTCAGCGTAGCTGCGTTTATGAATAACACAAGTTTTTATATATAACCTAGTGGTGAGAATATGTCAAGAGTGCAATATGGTAGCTAACTCGGATTCGAACCCAATATTATTGAAATATTAAAAATATTACAAAATAAATACACACAAGTTTAGTGTGAAGGTGGGAAGACTTTGCGTGATCGTGTAAGGAACACCACAATCCGAGAGGTCTGTGAGGTCCAAGATGTGGTCAGATGGGGATGACAGCGTCGACGATACTGGTACCAACATGATCAGTGAATGAATTCCTCAAGAATTCCATACATAGCTCTGCATGGGGTGCCGGATGGACGACGACCGCCATGGAGACACCCGAAACGATGGAGAGATAACTGGAGCTCAGCATCACAGGACAATCCTGTAGTAACATACTCTTGAGAGTCTACAGAAAGTTTAGGAAGAAGAAGTTTAGTGTAAATGTAATGTATGGAGGTTGTAGCTACGGTCATTAGATAAGGAACTTATTCGCATCTGCATTTGTTTCACAAAACATATTTGTTAAGAAAACCGTTGAAAATTTGTTTATTTTATTATTTATTTATTTAACACTTTTATTGCAAAAACAATCTGGCGAACTTATATTGCATATACAATCTGGCGAACGTACGAAAGTAAAAGAAGCAAGTTACATGGTCGCATAAATCATTCAAATGACTATCCATCCCAACGAAATCCATAAACACATACGTGAGCATATACCCACGAACCCCACGAAGACGGACAATCACCCGAACATTATTTTTCATATAAAGTGAGATATCATCAATCAAAAGGAAAGGAAGGGATGGTAGAGAGGAAAGGAAAAGAAAAATCAGTAATGAAAGACGTTATTTTACTAACTTCAAATTAAGAGGTTTTTTCAGTCGCTTCTTAAAGCATGCCAAGGACGGAGCGAGTCTTATATTAGTTTGTAACTAATTCCAGAGTTTCACTGCATGGACAGTTAAGGACGACGTAAAAAAGAGGAGCGGTGAACTGGAAAGGCCAATAGACAATCTCTGTTTGAGCGTAGCGCTAATCTTAGCGTAGCGCTAAACTAACCAAGGGAAGAACTACAAAGAAACCCATGTAGATATTCCGACATGATAAAAACACGTTCAGCTCTAAGAGAGGCGTGTATGTGTATTGTGTTCATATTAAATAATTAATTGTAAGTACTTCTTAAAGCTGCACACGCCGCCCATATTTGAGTTAGACAAAGATAGATATTTGAGGTAGATAACTGTTGAAGGTGGACAAAGATCAATCCAACTACGCAATAGCGCTAAATATTTATATTTATTGTCAAAACATCACGTGCACTCGGCATATTTTTCAATTGAAAAGGTAAAATAATAATATATATATATATACAATCGTTACCATTTATTTGACGTGTCGTGGTATTTGTCGCTATGCGGAAAAGCCAAAAGGAATTCGGCAATTTGTTTATCAAAACATAATACGTCTCGCCAAAAAAAAAAAAACAGGTTATGTACTACGCCTAATGAGTTGGTTTCACCGGTTAAGACCTACCTAATTCCGGTTAAATCTAACTTTTTGTTTGGGACCGCGAAACTATTTGAGTACGTATGTTATTGTACGTTATTTTATTACGCCGATTCAGACACGAATGGGGTGATTCACACCTATGGTATGGCGCTTACCATTAAGCGATGTATAATAATATTTTGGTACATTTCAGTGTTCTTGGACTACTGTATCTAGTCATAGTTGTAACAATCATTATGTATGGAAAGGAGACTTGGTTATCTAAACAATATATAATTTAGTTACAATTATAAAATGAAGCAGATCTACTGCGCAGGTGTTGAAATACGTCAAGCTGTTAAATGCTACGTTTGGTCAGTGTTATTACATGGAGTGGAATCATGGACTCTCAAAGTTGGTAGTATGAACCGACTGGAAGCATTCGAAATGTGGATGCACCGGATAATGCTACGGATACCCTGAACGGATATGGTCAGCAACACAAGGGTTCTTCAAAGAGCCAAAGTTGATAGAGAGTTGCTGAATTATATTAAAATTCGAAAGGTGTCCTATTTGGGTCATGTACTTAGAGGAACAAAGTAAAAATTACTGCACCTGATCATCCAAAGCATATGCAGCTTTAGGAAGCACTTGAAGACAAAACAGGTGTTATTAAATGTAACACTTGAAACTTCGACAACGGTTAGTCAAATGCTACGTTTTGTCAGTGTTATTGCATGGAGTGGAATCATAGACCCTCAAAGTTGGTAGTATGAACCGACTGGAAGCATTCGAAATGCGGATGCACCGGAGAATGTATACCTTGTATAGTCCTATTGTACGGTTATTCAAATGCTACGTTTGGTCAGTGTTATTACGTAGAGTGGAATCATGGACCCTCAAAGTTGGTAGCATGAACTGACTGGAAGCATTCGAAATGTGGATACACCGGAGAATGCTACGGATACCCTGGATGGATATGGTCAGCAACACAAGGGTTCTTCAAAGAGCCAAAGTTGATAGAGAGCTGCTGAATAATATTAAAATCCGAAAAGTGTCCTAGTTGGGTCATGTACTTAGAGGAGCAAAGTAAAAATTACTGCACTTGATCATTCAAGACAAAATAGAGGGTCGAAGAGGTGTTGGCAGGAGGCAAATCTCCTGGCTCCGCAATATAAGTGATTGGGCTGGTATAAGGAGCGTTGGGGATCTTTTTCGGGCTACCGGGGACAAATATGCCTACTTTCAGGTGATAGTCAACGTTGGAGGGACCTGACATGGCACTGGGAAGAAGAAGAAGCTGTTAAAAGTAAAAGCTCGGTTGGAAGCTAGGTAGGGTAGGCACTTATTCAATTTAGTACTTGTATTATAAAAAAAACATTTATTTTTCCTAAACAAATTTGAATGAACAAATGACCATTACCCGCGATGAGTATAATAAAAGACACAACACAATGTGGGGGATCAGGGTACCTGATGCTAGTGCCACCGGAAATGACTATGTTAGCCAATTAGTGTTAGGCATATTCTGTTGCATATAGGGCAAGGAGGTTCAGTATTTGCAGCTTTTCTGCGTATTCTTTCTCTATTGGGTATCTGATAAATGCAACAGTTCCACTCTTATTGAAATATTAAAATTGATTGTAAAGATAGTAAGGGGTTGACTGCGGCCATATGATTAAGTACTACCCCCATCAGCATATGTTAAGAAAAACAAAAAGGAGTTGAACCCTTTTTAAAAAAAATACTGTGGGCCAACGGAAATCAAACCCACAACCCCCAAGTTGTGAGACAGAAGTCAAAGCTTCTAGGCTACGGAGGTAATCACTTGACACTGAACTAAACCAGACTGGGACCCTTTCATGTTTTTGAAAAAAAAAATGGATATGAGAATCGAGCCCAATATCTTCGAGCAGGAGGCGAATTTCTTAACGAATATGCCACGGTGGTAATTTATATTATTACGCCCTCGATGTATATATTACTACCTGGTTGGTTTCATGTCACGTGGCGATCTCTTACAACCATCCAGAACCGTGTTAAAGGAGCCTGAAGTGAAAACCAGATGGAAACCCTTTTAAAAGAAATTGGATACCAACTAGAATTGAGTCCGACACCGTGGGGAAATAGGCAAATTTTAAAACGAATTGCCTATAGAGGTATTGTAATCGATTATTGTATTCTTCATTGTATACAGTACAATTTAGCATGTTTATTACCATGTATCAATTATCTTACAGCTAATCAGAAATATGTTAAAAAGGCTTTCAGTAAAAACCGTCCTGATACCCTCTTTAATAAAAATTGGTACTAATAAACATCAAGCCTGTTACCAGGGGTAGTTTTGTTAACAACTTTGCCACGGAGATCGTCAATAATAGACTGAACACGACAGATGCTTTTAAAAATATCTAATTCCGGAGTTAATAATAATGAAACTATTGATTTCGCATTGGAATGGGCCAAGTTCACATATTTACGGGGTTAAGGGGGTACGAGCACCCTAACCACCCCTCACAGTCACCGGTCGTTAGCGGTGGTGCGTCGGCAGCTTAGCCTAGTGGCAAACGGGCGTCATGGAATCGATTCCTAGCGGATTCGTCTCCGAGCTATTATTATTGTTGAACAGCCACTTGGCGTAACACAAATTCTTGGGGGATGCTGGATGTCATCCTCAAAGGAACGACACACATACAAATCATTTCCTTGAATCACAGAGTGCGTTCAATTTCTACTTTGGTGGTTCCTAACTACTGGACCTCTTATTATCTCGCGTTGATACGTTTTTCATTTAATTTATTTTCTTAGCTCTGTTTCAATTTATGTGGCCACCCAGATCCACATAACACATTTGGAACTGTGAGAAAAGTATAATCGTTCAAAATATTGAGTAACTTTATTAATCTATACCTCGGACTACCTTCAGTTATTTTTTTGGTGAGCACGGAGAACTTCACAGCTAGCTGAAATTTTTGTGAAAATTTTGATGACTTCCTTAATCTTTAAAAGTCTTCTGTTTCCCATTTAATTTAAATCTTTTTCTGTCTGTGGTATCTGACCTTCTGTCAATTCCATCGCTATCATTTTCACACTCCGGTGTGGCGCTAGCAGATGAGAGACTAACCCCTCTCCAAAGTAGGATCAAATCTAATTTCCTCACGAATGTATGATCGTGCTGTAAGGAAACCTAAGTCATTTCTAGAGATAAATGCATGCCCCTGTAAATTATATACTATGTTATAGTTGTACTAACGTTTAACATCTGCATACCTTAAATTCTAGATTTAATGAATTAATTTTATAATTAATAACCTTAAATTCTAGGTTTAATTAAAACACTTCTTTCCACTTAACATAACCTTACCGGTTTCAAGTTATCAGTTCATCGTCAGGAGAGCTAAATACTGAATTATGCCCGGTCTGGCGCTGATAGTATAGCAACAGTGATGTACGAGTATATACACCGCAATGTGCTGACAGCAATAATTTCTATATATGAAATACAGGAAGGCCTTCCTTTGAAAAGACTTAGTGAACACAAATTCGCTTCAACGAATCCTCTAGTTTATTGTATTGTATTGTATTACACTTACGTTATATACATAACAACCTGCCATGTGGCAATATCTTCCAACCAACCAGAAATATGTTAAAGAGGCCTCAAGTGAAAAGTAGACCGGAATCTTTTTTCAAATAATATGGGTATCAACGGGAATTGAACCCGCAACCTTTGGTTTGGGAGCAAAGCGTCTTACCAACTAAGCCACGGAGGATTTTTTTTTTTTATAAAATGGTTAGTCATTGTCACCGAAATTATTATGAAATGTCTAATTATTGTCACCGAGAAAATTATATGTTTTCCATCGATGATGCAAAATTCTAGTTTATCAATCAATAATAACGGAAATGAATTGAACTGATTAAGAGGCCCTGGACATATCAAAGTCAGTGCATTGGTATAAACTACTGGTAAACGCCATATGTTCCCAAGGTCTCACCGCTGCTTGCCGAAGTCATATTTTGCCTTCGTCCACCTTCAGTCCCCAGTTCGAATTTACCGTTAGATGCATCTAGTCTGTTGGTGCTACAGCCCGAGTATAATTCAGTCCTGTTTGAGCTCCCCTGATGATGGGGTGAAAACCTTGAAACCGGTAAATTTATACCGTTACATTGTGAATCTATCGGTTTCAATGTTTAAATAAATCAATTACAAACGGAACAGTATCAAAATTTGTTAAAATTTTGTCCACAATAATATTTTCATGTCAACTTTGATATATGGGAGTGAAACGTGGACGTAAAAAAAGATTGAGAAAGTCGAATAAATACTGTAGAAATACGTGCATTGAGAAGAATACATGGAATGACAATGTATGACTGAATACGGAATGAAATGATAAGGGATGAATGTAAACTTAAGACTAATGTGTTACATAGTATGAAGAAGAGCACGTTTAGATGGCTCTAACAAAACAGATTTATAATGCAAATATGAGTGGAAGGCGTGTGAGAGGAAGACTATGTCTGGATAAGGAAGTGTAGAAAATGAGAGAAATCGTAGAAGTTGTGAATGAGATGGTGCATGCGTGTACGAGTTGAAGAGGTTAAGGAAGTGTGCCGAGATATACGAAAGTTTGGCGCTCTCTCCTCTCTGCCTACCCGACAGGGAAATGGTAAGACGCTTAGTAATTAAAATGTCTTTTAACCCACAATGTTAACGTATTAATTATAAGTAATTAATTCTTGGAGGCGGGAGGAGAGAGTTTTGAAATTACACTATAAGTTCCTATTTTTCTTAACAATTCTATTGAAGAAACTTTTTGTTTCTCTCATATTCTATTGCTGTTAGAAGAATAAATATAATATAACTTGAAATAATTTATTACTCACCAGTTAAGTCTATTTTCTGTAATAGGGTTAATTGCTGGGGTGGTGCGTATTCACCTACTATGGTTCCTTTGTACAGGTATCAAAGTGGATTGATTAAAACTCTGCTTAAAATCGGTTCGTTTCCCAACAAAAGCATTTTTCAAGGACTTTGAAGTACTCGATCTACATCAGATATTGATTAAATCACTGATTGTAAAGTAAGCCAATCATCAGCTACAATATAAATGTGAATAATGCAAGACTAAATCATCAGCTACAGTATGTAGGTGAATAATGCAAGACTAAATCATCAGCTACAGTATGTAGGTGAATAATGCAAGAGTAAATCATCAGCTACAGTATATAGGTGAATAATGCAAGACTAAATCATCAGCTACAGTATGTAGGTGAATAATGCAAGAGTAAATCATCAGCTACAGTATATAGGTGAATAATGCAAGAGTAAATCATCAGCTACAGTATGTAGGTGAATAATGCAAGAGTAAATCATCAGCTACAGTATATAGGTGAATAATGCAAGACTAAATCATCAGCTACAGTATCTAGGTGAATAATGCAAGACTAAATCATCAGCTACAGTATCTAGGTGAATAATGCAAGACTTAATCATCAGCTGCAGTATATAGGTGAATAATGCAAGACTAAATCACCAGCTACAGTATATAGGTGAATAATGCAAGACTAAATCATCAGCTACAGTATATAGGTGAATAATGCAAGACTAAATCATCAGCTACAGTATCTAGGTGAATAATGCAAGAGTAAATCATCAGCTACAGTATATAGGTGAATAATGCAAGACTAAATCATCAGCTACAGTATCTAGGTGAATAATGCAAGACTAAATCATCAGCTACAGTATCTAGGTGAATAATGCAAGACTTAATCATCAGCTGCAGTATATAGGTGAATAATGCAAGACTAAATCATCAGCTACAGTATATAGGTGAATAATGCAAGACTAAATCATCAGCTACAGTATCTAGGTGAATAATGCAAGAGTAAATCATCAGCTACAGTATCTAGGTGAATAATGCAAGACTTAATCATCAGCTGCAGTATATAGGTGAATAATGCAAGACTAAATCATCAGCTACAGTATATAGGTGAATAATGCAAGACTAAATCATCAGCTACAGTATCTAGGTGAATAATGCAAGACTAAATCATCAGCTACAGTATCTAGGTGAATAATGCAAGAGTAAATCATCAGCTACAGTATATAGGTGAATAATGCAAGACCAAATTATCAGTTACAGTATAGGTGAATAATGCAAGACTAAATCATCAGCTACAGTATATAGGTGAATAATGCAAGACTAAATCAAGTTGAAGAATTCACCTATTATGTTAGGTAGTATTTTCTCAGATCATGGAAGAGATCATATAACTTCATACCAGAAGGCATTGCACTGGTTGAATGCTAGAAATAGACGCCAAATTCACATACTGTCTCCAGTGTATAATATCCTTAACTATCCCACCGACCCTTCTTATCTCGCCGAAAATTTCCTGCGTCGTTGCAATAATGGATTAGCGCTACGCTCAAACAGAGATTGTTTATTGGCCTTTCCAGTTTACTGTACATGCAGTGAGACTCTGGAATCAGTTACAAATGAATATAAGACTCGTTCCGTCCTTGGCATGCTTTAAGAAGCGACTGAAAAACTCTTAATTTCTAGTCAGTAAAATAACGTGTTTCATTCCTGATTTTTCTTTTCCTTTCCTCGCCACCATCCCTTCACTTCCTTTTGCTTGATGATATCTCACTTTCTATGAAAAGGAATGTTCGGGTGATTGTCCGTCTTTGTGGGGTTAGTGGGAATATGCTCACGTATGTGTTTATGGATTTCGTGGGGATGGATAGCCATTTGAATGATCTATGCGACCACGTAACTTGCTTCATTTACTTTTGTCTGGTTGGTTGGAAGATATTGCCGCCTGGCAATAAACCCGCCAGTTTGTATTTGCAGTTAAAGTGTTAAATAAAGAGTTACGAGGGATATCGAACGGCGTATAGCAATAGGAAATAAAATCAGTGGGACACTAAAATATTTATAAGTATACAAATGTGTGTAGTGTTCATATATGTGTATTCATATTTTTTTTATAATATCTCTCAAAAGGGCCGTGTTCAAGTATTTCCTAAATCTGCACAATTCACCCATATTTCTAACACTACGAGTAAGGGGCAGATTATTCCTCGCTACAGGACCAGCAACGGGAAGAGCTCTATCACAATAATCCGTCATATTAAATCAATTTGGAACAATCAATTATGACGATGTAAATTGTAATTGTGGATAGTAATATGTGCTGATTTGTATGTAGATGTTTAACCCTTCATTTCATCGGGTAGCATATTTGCTACAAATCGAAAAATCTACTAATATTTGTATAGAATATTTGAATTTCATATATCTTCATATTGTATTAAATACGTTACAATCCCATGTACCTATTAAGTTAGACAAGCCGTCTCTAGTGGCGCTAGTTTACGCAAAATCTCCATTTTACTTTGACATTTGGGAGACGATTGACGCACTTCGTTTACTCCAGTTTCTTAGACATATTTTTAATTGAAAAAGGCCGTTCTTTTCAAATAAAAAAATATAGCTATATTGCCAGGTGAGTATTTTATCATGGTCAATAATTGGTTTTATGTAATAATAAAAAATATTATGAAATATTATCAAATTTAGCTGTGTTGCAAATTTGCTACACTATGCATCGGTGATACTTTGTATTGACAGTACTTGTATGTACGATATAGCATGATAATATCTTTTTTTAATTTTAATAAAAAAAAATGTTTTTAGTACAACAGATAACTAAAAACATTTTTTTTATTAAAATTAAAAAAATCATGAAATGAAGGGTTAATTAAATGTTGCGAGCGTAAATATGAAATAGATAAAGGTGACATTCGCTTAAATGTTATGTTTCTTGTTTTGCATGTAAATGCCTATTGAAACACTGCCCACCCAGTAACAGTTGGACTTAGTGAATTTAATAGAAAAACACGAATGAATAATAAAAAATAAAGAGTACAGTAAAAAGCCGTTAATTAGAACAACGATAATTCGAATTATACGTCATTTTATTGGTTCTGAAATCGACTTATCGTAATAAATTCCACTGATTATTCGAAAAAAAACACGCATTTTTTGCCAAAAAAAATTATGAATTCGAATAATTCGAAATTTTCCATACGAATCATGGATCGTAGCAATCGGCCCTGGTGGTGGAATCACAGGCGGGACGACCGGTGTGTTATACGCTGTCGAACGAGGCTCCCCTTGCACTCAAATATTCAATATCGAAATATCAAGATTTTTATCGTTAGTGTGGGGAAGCCCATTGATTAAATAAGGAAACGATGTAAAAAAAAAGATGTACAAAAAAAAAACATTTTCAGCATTTTTTCTGTACCTGTTATTTTTAACCTTACAAATTAACAATGTTTCTTTCTCTTTTACGAAATTTTGTTTATTTATTAAACACTTTTATTGCAAATACAATCTGGCGGGTTTGTTACCAGGCGGCAATCTCTTCCAACAAACCAGACAAAAGTAAATGAAGCAGGTTACGTGGTCGCATAAATCATTCAAATGACTATCCATCCCCACGAAATCCATAAACACATACATGAGCATTTGCCCACAAACCCCACAAAAACAGATAATCACCCGAACGTTCCTTTTTCATATAAAGTGAGATATCATCAATCAAAGGTATCATCAATTTTTATATAAAGTGAGATATCATCATATAAAATGAGATATCATCAATCAAATTTTAATTCTGAGTTAAAATTTAAATGGCGCGATTCTTGATTATTATCGTATGTTTTTTTTTTTAATTTTACCTTTAGTGATTTCACAACTGTAAAAATTAATTTATCAAAAACTTTGAAACGTTCATAATGTCGTAATCAAATGCGCGACCAAATAAAAACTAGTTACATTATCATATTTGTATTACGCCTGCAAACATAAACAACTTAATCTTAGTGACCATTTCAACGTGAAATAAGTGACAATTAAACTGTTTTATTTTTTAATTCATACGCGTTGTCTGCCCGCAAAAAATAGTACACTCCAGAATATTCAATAAAATTTTATTTATTGAATATTCTGGAGTGATGATGTGCGAGGAGTTGAATTTCGCAAGGTGTTTCCAGTTGTAGTTGAGTGTCACTGTTTGTCAGGTTGATGAGAGCGTGCAACGGGGTTTTGGTTTTTGTGTAGGTAATCAAAAATCGAAAAGAAATATCGATTTATTTTTTCATGCTAAATATCCTCAGTTAGATACAGGCAAAAGCCTAGTTTACTGAGGATACGACAAATGAAAAGCAACAAGCTTATGATTGTGTGCGGTATATTATGGGATGAACATTTTTAGTCTATCTGGAGTGATGATGTGTGAAGAGTTTGATTTCGCATGATGTTTCCAGTTGTAATTAAGTGACTGTTATTCAGGTTGATGAGAGCGTGCAATGGGGTTTTGTTTTTGTGTAATCGAAAATCGGAAAGAAGTATCGATTTATTTTTTCATGCTAAATATCGTCAGTGAGATACAGGCAAAAGCCTAGTTTACTGGGGATACGACAAATGAAAAGCAACAAACCCAGATCCATTAAAATTGTTTGTCCAAATCAAATTACCTGTTGTTTTTTCGCAAATTGTGTATATTTCTTGTCATGTGTAATAATAATAATAATAATAATAATAATAATAATAATAATAATAATGATAATAATAATAATTGTCTTAATATTGCGGTAACATGTCGACAAAACTTTACTTGACTTACATTATTTCTGTAGCAAGAAAAAAATGACCGCAATATTTCCAGTTATTGGAAGTGCCGCGCAAATTCATATTGTTTTTGTGATCGTGTAATTTGCAATTTGATATTTTTGTGGAATTCAATGCCTAGATAGCAAACTAACGGACCTTTACTGTAATGAGTTAGTTTTTGTGTTGCCATATAGACCAATGTGAGAGCCGTGTATCGTGTTGCAGCGCAACATTCCTTCTTCGTGTCCGAACCATCTTTTCATCGTCTGTCTCAATATTACAATAAAACATAAAGACTCCCAAAGAAACAGTAGATATGTCATTTATTGACAATGCGTTGACTACAGACTACTAATATAAATTCTTCGGGTTCTTTCCGATTGTCATAAAATAGCGTTATACAGTCAAACCTCGGGTCACGAGCGCCTCTAGTCACGAACAAATCGGCTTACGAACACAATTTCCGAACAAATTTTGACTCGACCTGCATATAATGCCTCGGCTCACGAATTAATTGTAACGGCGCATTGCGCAATTACGTCGTGAACATTGTTTGTCGTTGCGTTCGTTGTTCTTGATACATTTTTTTGCTTTTTATATGTATATATAAAATATATTTTGCATTAAATTAACCCTCATTATGGCCAAGAAAAATTGTTTGAGTTTGCGAACATTTCGGCTCGCGAACGGAATCAAAGAACGAATCAAGTTCGTAACCCGAGGTACCACTGTACATATCATCATACCAGACAGAGAGAACAAATTTCCATACTTTTCTACCCAAGCACACAACTTTCTCTTCCTCTACATGCACAATCTTCTATTATTCCTACTTATCACTTTACCTTCTTTCAGAACCTGATCCACTTCATCCATACACTTTTTCCTCCGTTTACCTATTCCACGCATACTTCTGATTTGTATACTTTCTCAGTGTTTCTTTCGCCATTCGGTCTATCTACGTGTTTAAACCACCTTAAGGCACGTTTGTTCAAGATAATCAACCATGCTTAAACACTGCGCCGCAACGTCTGTAATTTTCATGAAAAATTTATTTCTGTGAAATGTTGCAGCCTGTAAAATATTTTTTTATATCCAAGCCTTACCTAGTCACGGTTTCTTTTGAAAATTTAATGCGCTTGTTTCACAAAAGGAAATTTGTATGTACGCGAACGTGCGTGTGTTTGTGTGTACAATTATTCTAAGGTCGCATTCCCATTTGATGGCGGTCAAACCATGAACTTGCTTGCGTGAACTTTACTATGGTCAATCAATGGTTTAAAAGTGGTATTTTTATGTTTTTGCGGGCTGGCCCTTTTGAATAGGGCCTCGAATACATAATTAACATCTTCAACATGTAAGAAAGTGTTTTAAAAGAAAACATAGGGAGCTTTCTTAGTAATAAGAGTTATTTTTTTCGGCTTAACAATTAGTTCTTATTATTGTATTTCTTTTTTAGCTATGTATGACATAAGGTTTTTTAGCTTAGTATGACATAAGGTGTTTTAGCTTAGTATGACATAAGGTTTTTTAGCTTAGTATGACATAAGGTTTTTTAGTTTAGTATGCCATAAGGTTTTTTAGCTTAGTATGACATAAGGTTTTTTAGCTTAGTATGCCATAAGGTTTTTTAGCTTAGTATGACATAAGGTTTATTTAGCTTAGTATTACATAAGGTTTTTTAGCTTAGTATGACATAAGGTTTTTTAGCTTAGTATGACATAAGGTTTTTAGCTTAGTATGCCATAAGGTTTTTTAGCTTAGTATGCCATAAGGTTTTTTAGCTTAGTATGACATAAGGTTTTTTAGCTAAGTATGACATAAGATTTTTTAGCTTAGTGTGCCATAATGTTTTTTAGCTTAGTATGACAAAAGGTTTTTTAGCTACGTATGACATAAGGTTTTTTAGCTTAGTATGTAGCAATCTCTTCCAACCAACAAGAAATATGTTAAAAAAGATTTAAGTGAAAACCAGTCTGAAATCCTGTTTTAAAAAAAATGACATAAGGTTTTTTAGCTACGCATGACATAAGGTTTTTTTAGCTTAGTATGACATAAGGTTTTTTGGCTTAGTATGACATAAGGTTTTTAGCTTAGTATGACATAAGGTTTTTTAGCTTAGTATGAAATAAGGTTTTTAGCTTAGTATGACATAAGGTTTTTTAGCTTAGTATGACATAAGGTTTAACATGTATGTGTAAGCTTTATAAACAAGTTAAATATATAAATAATAATTAAAGGAGAAATTATACGACGTCGTTTAAAGAGCGGTCTCTCTTTAATGGCGCTCTAACTGGGGATTCGAATACATGATTATGGACAGATTCAAAATATTACGAAATAAACATACAATATACTAGTAAAATTAAAGTATATGGATAGGAAAGTGGTGGCTGCGCCCATTAGATTAGGCACCTCCATGCATCTGCATATGTTTAGAAAAACCACAGAAGACAAACTACTAAATAAAACTTTTATAGACTTTCAGATATGTGATATAATTCTGCGAAATTTTAAAATTAGAAATTAGTATTTAGAACGAATCAGAAATTAGTAATTCGGGTCTAGGTGTCTTCATTCAAAGCCGCGGAGCACTCTTTCAACACGGTGTCCCAAAAATATACACATACTTTGAATGATTTTAAATTCAGTATTTATTAAGGTACATTTAGCTAAGATTAACACTTCAAATTAAATAAAAAAGACGTATATTTTTTTATTATCGCAAATGTTCAAATCAGTGGCTGTTCTGATCTATGCACTGTCGATAACATGGAGTTGCAAACATCACGAATAATTTTCTATGGTATTTGGGCGCATTCTCTTTCAATGGATGTTCTCAATACATTAATTGTCGCCAGTTTTGTGCCATAAACTTTATCTTTGATGAATCACCATAAAAAGTCCATTGACGTGAGGTCTGGGGAGCGCGGGGGGTATCCAATGCTACGTCTACATCTAATCGGCCTGTTCGGCAAATTTCCATCGAGATATATCCTCACATCACGATGGTACTGGTGAGGAGCACTATCTTGCTCGAAATAAAAGCCATCATCCCTAAACTCCTCACGAAATCGTGATATGAAAAATTCCTTCAGCAACTTCAAGTAAACGGCATCGTGTAAAAGTGTGTATATATTATTTTGCTACAGCCTACAGTTTCACGCAGGTCCCCTTTACCTATTTAATAATAATATATCTTCAAAATTTGAAATTTATTTAAATCACTCCACCACCATAGAAACTTAGTTGAGTTTTTTTAAATTTTGTATAAAAATAATTCGAAAAAGTTTTCTTCCACATAAAAAATAAGATTAATGGCGGGCGTGCTCTGAAGTTTCGGGGTCGCGTGCACAACCATCCCCTGTACAGAATTATGTTTAGTAATTACTTATTGAAATTATTTTAAAATCCCACCCTGGTTGTACGAGTATTCCTGAAATATTTATTATTTGTAATGTTATGGTTTATTAAACACGAATTTCTTTTAATAGTTTTAACGAAATTATATACAATTATACTGATTAGATAATATTTTTCTGTGGTTCTCAACTTGTATTTTTTTTTAAATTTATTTATTATTACACACGACAAGAAATATACATAATTTATGAAAAAAAAACAACAGGTAATTTAATTTGGACATACAATTTTAATGGATCTGGGTTTGTTGCCTTTCATTTGTCGTACCCCCAGTAAACTAGGCTTTTGCCTGTATCTCACTGAGGATATTTAGCATGAAAAAATAAATCGATACTTCTTTCCGATTTTCGATTACACAAAAACAAAACCCCGTTGCACATTCTCATCAACCTGAATAACAGTCACTTAATTACAACTGGAAACATCATGCGAAATCAAACTCTTCACACATCATCACTCCAGAAAGACTAAAAAGGTTCACCGCAATATACAATATACCGCAATATACAATATATAATATACCGCACACAATCATATGAACAAAAATAAAAACAAAAATATACAGAAATACAAATACAAAACACAAAAAATTTTATGTCTTTGCACACCTTCATATATACATATTTTTATTTATATATTTAACACTTTATTGTAAATTCAATATGACGGGCTTATTGCATGGTCGCAAAAAACATTCAAATGGCTATCCATTCCCACGAAATCCATAAACACGTACGAGAACATATGCCCACAAACTCCACTTAGACAGAAAATCATCCGAACATTCCTTTTCATATAAAGTGAGATATCACCAATCAAAGGAAAAGCAAGGGATGGGGGAGAGAAAAGGAAAAAAACAGGAATGAAACATGTTATATTACTGACTAGAAATTGAGAGTTTACTCAGTCGCTTCTTAAAGCAAGCCAAGGACGGAACGAGTCTAACATTGTTTTTTTATATATCATTAAAAATTTACATCGTTTTCAAAGAAATGCGAACCTAATATATCGTCGTCGTTGCCGGGCCTCGTAGTCGAGGACCCCCTCACCACTCCAACGTCAGTCTTGAATCGTTCTCCCACGTCAATTGTGTGATCTTCTGTGAGAAAACAGCCCGATCCTAGATGCGCACTCCTTTCCGCAAGTGTCACAGACATGTGACCCCTGCTGAGCCGCCTGGCCATGCTGACGTATGTTCGCAGCGCGCTGACTGTTTCTCATACGTCTAGCCGCTGAGACGCCATAAGCCCGAGAGCATACATCTCTCCACCCCTCACGGTCTTGAGCCATCCGCTCCCAGTCCTCAGATGCCCCGCACAAAGTAAGCGACTCTCGCATGACTGTTCTTATAGCGCTTCATCTGCCCACCAACTCTTCGCTTGTCCACCACTTCCCCGTACAAGACGCGTTTTGGGAGTCTATGATCGCCCATGCGTATCACATACCCGGTCCACCGCAATTTCGCCTTTACAACCATATCTTCTATAGGTTTACAGTTGCAGCGTTGCAGGACCGAAACATTTGTGACATGATCACTCCAGTAGATCCGAAGAATTCGGCGAAGGAAACGTTGGTAGATCATTTCAAGGCTTCGAATGTGCCTTATATGGGGGAACCTAAATATCAGACCCATAGAGAAGTGTGGGGAGGACAATCTAAAATATAAGTATATAACATCATCACTATCACGTTATGTGTCTATTGGGATTGGCAGAAAGAACAATCTTCACTTTATTCTATCCTGGTACTCATTTTTTGCTTCTGCCATATACGTACATACACATCATCATGCATACTCTTCTGTCATAAAAGTCTTTTTTATATTCTGGGGGTCGCAAGTGTAAAAACGTTGAGAAACAATGTTCTAAGGAGTGCCTTAGTTCGTATGGTATCAGCTTTAGCTTCAATATCATATGCCATTAAAAGTCTAAACATGTTTTATAGAATCTCACTTTAATTTCTATTGCCATGTACTTATTTTTTTTAAATACTTTCTTTGTCTTTCTTAGGCCATCCAGATATATTCCCCTGTCATTTACTTTCACTATATAAGTCATTGTGGTTTTTGAAGTGAAACTTCTATAGGCGCGGTAGGGCAAATTGGCCTGAACGTCACGAAAAGTGAAACGCTTCCCCTTCTCCGACTTTAATGATAATATTTCAATATTTATTTATATTAATATAAATAAATAAATTTAATAAATAATAAATATTAAATACAAATGTATAAATTTATAATTATTAATTATTTAAACAAATAATTTGATAAATGAACGATGTATAAATAAATTTATAAATTTATTTATTTATTAAATATAAAATTAAATATTACATCATGATAATAAATATTTATAATTAATTTAATTTCATTTAATTAATTAAGTTTATTTGTATTAATTAATTAATATAACCATTTTCTAATCCTTAAAAAAAAAACCGTTAACAAATGGAAAAAAAGCAATGCATAAAATCAACTTTTCTAAGAAGTTTCACTTCTACTGCGCGAGAGTCTCACGCATCTGTTTTTTAATGTCCACTCCAAGGTATTCAGTAATCACTTGCTCAATTATTTTAATGTTTATTACACAGCTTCTCTAGATATTGTTAGATATTTGTAATTTTGTTTTATGTAAATATGTTAAAAGGCGAAAAAGATAGAAAAAGGATTATACACTTCGTAAATTTCTAAACTCCTGTCTGTTTTCAAGTTCACACATTTGTAGACCCACAATTTTCAAATTTAGAAATTTCTAGACTCCAGTCTGTTTTCAATGCAGTCCCTAGGTTGATATATGGTAGTCATAAATATTGTCTTCTAAAAAGTGTACACTTAAGTGTCGTGAATGGATTGATTTTAAGCTTTGTCTCATTGTTTTGAATTCCCTTAATGGGATTTGTCCATTGTGTTTTTTCGAACCTGTGTTTAAGAGATGTTCCTTCATTGTGGGAGATTGATTTTTCTTCATCTAATAAATCGATTGTTCCAAATCGATCCAGTGGGGAGCGGTATTATGATATTTTTTTAGCCATTGCTGGTCCTGTGATGGGATTGGTCTGCCTTTTAGTGTTTAAGATATGGATAACGTGTGCAACTTTTGGTAGCACTTGAAGACCGCCCTTTTTGTATATGAACTCTACACCTAAAGCCGAATGTGTTACTATCATATATCGGAAGATTTACAAAGGTTTCTTTGAAGTTCGTCTTCCCTTGGCATGTCTTCTGAAGGACGTTTCTTCGGAGAGAAGTAGAACTTTGAGGTCGATTTCTTTTTCATGTAATAAATTTGTTGTTCCAAATCGATCCAATAGGGTGTGGTATTATTATAGAGCTCTTACCATTGGTAGTCCTGTGGCGTGGAATAGTCTGCTTCCTAGGGTTAGAGATATGGGTGGCATATGCAATTTTAGAAAACACTTAAAAGAATTTTTTTTGGAAGTCATGAAAAAATATGAGTGGATATATATGGGTGGATATATGTGGGTGGATATATATGGGTGGATATATATGGCAGGATATATATGAAAATATGGGTAGAATCCTGAGTTAAGACAAGTTTCCTCCTCAAGGGCGCTCTAACTCGCACTTATTCGACCATGTAACTTCCTTAATTTAATTTTGTCCGGTTGGTTGAAAGATATTGTCACCTGGCAATATGCCATGAAAAGTCATGAAAATAAGTCATGAAAAAATATGAGTGGATTCGAATCCTGGTTAAGAACGAGTTTGCTCCTCAAGGGCGCTCCCACTTCTTCGACCATTTAATTTCCTTAATTTAATTTGGTCTGATTGGTTGAAAGATATGGACCTCAACAATAATGTACTTCGCACTACACAACAAAGTTCTACAGATCAAGTCTTCCTTTCTTCTTCACAAATGTAACAACAATGTAATTGAAGTCCACATTCGCTGTTATGTCTGATTCTATGGCTAATGTGTTTACACTGTTATGTTTTAGCGTGGATCTGAAATATGCTTTTCATCTTTTCAATAATGAAAGCTTCATTCCACGGAATACTTTGTTAATGGTGCGCATAAATAAAATAATGTAAATATTTGGATACACAGTTATTCGTTTTTTGTTAATTATTAATTTGTTAAGCTACAGCATTGAAATATAAACTGAAATATAAACTGAAATTTAAATATAAACTGAAGTGAATGCATTATTTCATAAAGCATTCATCTAAATCAAAGATTTCCAAAGTGGTCTATATGGACCCCCAAGGATCGATTTAGACTTGCAGAAAATGGGGGTGCACGAGATGTAAATGGGGGTCCACGTGAGTGGATCCCATTTAGGTAGATCATCAATATTAAGGCGTTCCGTAAATGTCTTATTACACCTAACACAGATTGTATGTACTCATACATAATACTTATATTAGACATAGTAGAAAATACTTATATAAAGAAATTGAATGCAAATCACTGAACGTGGAGATTTAAGACTATACCTCACTAATTTGAATCCAAATATTGAACCATTGCTATCAGAGCATCAGGTCCATCCCTCGCATTAATAGTATTATTTGTGTATTAATTTTATGCAAGGATTTTACTAGGTTTTGATTTGTTTCGTTCCAAAGCCAAATATTTACTTGCGTTTTATGTCTTTTCAATAAAGGTATGAATAAAAATTGTACATGTTTTTCTTTTTTTACAATCGTCCACTCTACGAAAAACCTTATCAAGGTGAACAGTACTTTGTCAGCTGTCAAAAATACATTTGAAGTTAATAAGTTAAGGAAAATTCAATATTAGGCAGGCAGGGGGTCTACGGAAAACAAAAAAATCGGCAAGTGGTCTACGGGGCGAAAAAGTTTAGGAAACTATGATCTAAATTATTCTTGCGCATATTTTTGTACCATATTTATAAATCTCAGGTTTCCCCCTTTGGGCAACGCTATGCAAATGCCTAGGTTAGCCTGTAACCAAACGCGACTCTGGTCATCATCTGGAATTGATTCCAGAACACCTAGAATACCACTCAGATCAAAACGAAATATTCACGAAACAATGATACCAATAGAAAATTGTGAAACTAAAATCATTTTCATTTATTTTCAGGTTTGGTGAAACTATGGAATTATGGACAACGAACAGCCACACCAAGAGTTAGTGAAATGTGTGGTGGTAGGAGACACGGCAGTGGGCAAGACCCGCCTCATCTGTGCACGGGCGTGCAACAAGCACGTGTCCCTGTCCCAGCTGCTTACTACCCACGTGCCCACCGTGTGGGCCATCGACCAGTACCGGATATACAAGGATGTGAGTATACCCTCTCTTATCTGTAACAAGCTATAGCTCCTGTTGATTACCTGAATGGCCATCGTCTTGCATTGACCTTTACCAGATACACACAGTTGTGAATGAACACTGTATGCAACAAGCATGTATCTCTATCTGAGTATAGCATATACAAACACTCCATATGCAATAAACATGTGTCTCTATCCCAGTATAATATATTCAAGAATATGAGTACGATAAGTGTACGATAAATATATATTTTTATATACAATAATGTGAGTGGTCAGTGTAGAATAAGCGATTATCTCTATCTCGGTAAAGCATATACAAGGATGTGAGTATACATTATCTCTCTACAACAAGTTCTCATTTCTGTCCTACCTGTTGATTTACCTATGTGTCTTTCATGGGGGCTACCGTCCTGTACCGGGTACATATGATGTGAGTAAACTATCTGTGTGCAGCAAGCATGTGTGTATCCCAGTACAGCATATACAAGAATGGGAATAAACACTGTATTCAACAAGCATGTGTTTGTATCCCAGTACAGCATATACAAGAATGGGAATAAACACTGTATTAAACAAGCATGTGTCTGTATCCCAGTACAGCATATACAAGAATGGGAATAAACACTGTATTCAACAAGCATGTGTCTCTATCCCGGTAAAGCATATACAAGGATGTTAGTAAACACTGTATGTAAAAAGAATATGTCTTAATCCAAGTGCAGCATATATAGGGTGACCCATGACTAATGAGTCATACTCTAATGCTCCTATTTAAGACGTTATTGTGGAACTATACTAGAGAAAATGCAGGATGGTCCCTGTGACGTTTGAAATATTATGTCTCAAAGGGATGGGGTAAAATCGTTTTTTTTTTACAAATCGAATAGTGTTTTTATTAATTGAAAAATTGTTTTTCTCTAAACTGACGTTTTAATTCCAAATTTTCATTATACTGACTTTCTAATGTATTGTATGATTTGTATCTATCTTTAAATAGGCCAAGATCCACTATGAATTAATACTAATTATGAACATTTAATTTTAGGTATAAAAAAATCGAAAAACCAATTATCGAATACCCCATCCCTAGCCAATGCATACTAACGCAGTGACTTTTGACAAACGTCACCAAATATTATTTGATTTTAACAAACTGCCACATTTTTGCTAATTTGTAACAAGATCTATTAATTTGTCATTATTGTTAGTTTTATGTAATGTATTTTACCTAAATAACTTGCTATTTATTAGAACCGAGACTTATATTAAAGTTGATAAAATAATTAAAATTACTGAACGTCGTTACAAGGTTGTATTGGGGCAAATTTTTGAACTGTCACAGGGACCATGCTACATTTTCTCTAGTATAGGGAATTATATTCTACTGACTTTTATACGTAAAAATATACAAATTCTTTCTTGAGATTCATTGCAGTGTCATTCGAGACATTCCGAACTGAGCTGAACCTCGTCTGGTTGAAGTTGCTGCTCATCAGCACTGTCTTGTCTCTGTGAATATTCTCATAGGGTCCTTCAACTTACGACAAGTCAACTATCGATACCTGCTGTCAGAAACATGCAATTAATCTCCTAATCGTTGATTTTGCTGAGCATATGTTTTTAAAATTTTAGTGCTATTAATTTTAATATCCAAATTTATGTTGATTTATGTATTTATTAAAGGTATCTGTGATTTGCAGGTCCTGGAGAGGTCTTGGGAGGTGGTAGACGGAGTAAACGTGTCGTTGAGACTGTGGGACACATTTGGCGACCATGACAAAGACCGGAGATTCGCATATGGACGGTAATTATTTCACCTATTCACGTCTTGAACAAAAGACAACTAGATAACAATAAAAAAGACAATTTATACAGCTCCATTTAAAAATAAGAATCTCTCAACTCAGGTGTTCACAACTACCTACTTAAAAGATTAATGATAAAACAAGTTTGATGTAAGAAAAGGAAAAGAATAGGATTAGATTGGGTACGGAACCTGCATTGGCATATGTTTAGAAAAATATATTTGGTAAGAAAACCGCAGATAACTTGCCCGAGAAAGACAAACTATAATGAAACTTGTGTAGTAACAAATTCGGCTTTAGGTGAAGTGTAGTGTTTATATCTTGTTCTTCTTCCCAGAGTCATGTCAGGTCCCCCCAACATTGCATATCACTTGAGAGTAGACATCTTTGTTCCCGGCAACCTGAAAAAGATCTCCAACGCCCCTTATGTCAGTCCAATCATGTATATTGCGGAGCCAGGAGATTTGCCTCCTGCTAACACCTCTTCGACCTTCTATTTTGCCTTGGATGATCAGGTGCAGTAATTTGTACTTTACTCCTCTAAGTACATGACCCAAATAGGGCACCTTTTGGATTTAAATATTAGTCAACAATTCTCTATCAACTTTGGCTCTTTAAAGAACCCTTGTGTTGGTGAACATATCCGTCCAGGGTATCCGTAGCATTCTCCGGTGCATCCAGATTTCGAATGCTTCCAGTCGGTTCATTCTACTTACTTTGAGGGTCCATGATTCTACTCCATGCAATAACACTGACCAAACTTAGCATTTGGCTAAATGTTGTCGAAGTTTCAAGTGTTAAATTTAATAACACCTGTTTTGTCTTCAAGTGCTTCCTAAAGCTGCATATGCCACCCATATCTCTCCATGGAGACACATTTCAATATGGAACCAGCAATAGCAAAAGCCCTGTAGTATTATCAATTCGGGACAATATTTTTGTTCGCTAACGATGAGATCAGCCTTATAGTTCCTCTCCCCTTCAAAGCAGCTTCTTGTTATTAGATGAAATTGTCAATTTGGTAAGATGAGGTTCTAACCATCTGAACTACAGAGCTTGCCATATAACATCTGTAATAAATAATCATTAAAAAGGCAATATAAATTTCCAAGGCAAAACCATCTCAAAGGTCCTAACACAATTCAAAGTCATAACTTTTAAAGAGCCCTGTTTCCAAATTATTCATGAAGACACTTTGACAGTGTAGGAGACAGTTTTGATGTTGCATTTATCTGTCAAAGCTGAAAACAACCCTTCAAATCTGAAATATGATGAAGTAAACAGGTTGTATGTGCCATATTATGTGAACATTTGTAACCCATCGTATAGTGCGTATGTTTCGTGTTATTTTTAGTGAAATGTGTGTATCTAAAAATAAATGTCATCTCTAAGTTCTGTTTCAAGGAGAGTTTTATTTACATTTCCAGATAACATGTGCGTCTCATATATTGTGAACCTTTTTGATTTGTAATATATTTAAAAAAATTTATAGATACCATGGGTATGCATTGAAAGATTAGAGCTATATATATATACCATGGGTAAGCATTGAAAGATTAGAGCTATATATATACCATGGGTATTTATAGATACCATGGGTAAGCATTGAAAGATTAGAGCTATATATATACGAGTATATGAGCTACAGTTAAGGAATTCAGCTATTCAGATTGTATTTTTTCAGATTATGGAAGAGTAACAAGAGATATCGAACAGCGTGTAGCGATAGTGAACAAAGTCAACGGGGCGCAAAAATATATATGCCCAAACCCGACAGTATCAAAATATGAATGATAGTCCCCAACAATATTTTAGTATCAAATTTGATGCATAGAAAAATATTAAGAATAGCCAAATAAATGCTCTAGAAATGCGTACACTGAGAAGAATACGTGGATTGACAATGTATGACAGAATATAGAATGAAGTGATTAGGGATGAATGTGAACTTAACCTTTCCCTTCCTGTGCTAAAAAAATCCACGCGTTCCGGTGCTGTGTATTCAATACACATGTAAAAATGAGCGATTTAAAATCGAAAAAATAAGAATATTCATAGCCAATCACTTAAATTAATTGAATTTGAAGTCAAAAGTGATAATAATTGAAATTTAATTGCCGAAAACATGAAAAAAACATCAGCCGACATTCACAAAACAGGCGAAGAGATCACCCGATCACGAATGTCCGCGAGCTAATTGAGATTCTATTTCTTGCATTCCCATATTCCGAAGTAGAGTGAGAGTGAGACTTGAATAGCGTCACTTCCTCACCCATAGCGCTATTTTAGAATGAATATACCTACGTCACACACTGGCACACGTTTGATTGTATTGGTGAATTTATTCCCGATTTTCACAAAATATCTCTGATGTGGTCGATAAGTGCTAATTATTACTAATATTATATTTTTCATTAGATGCATAAATGTATTACTGAGGAATACCTAAAATCTGAACCCAGTATTTATTATATTTATAGAGATATTAAAGTCTTTAGAAGCAATGTGTACTAGTTACACATCACAGGGAAGGAAGGCTTAATGATGATGTACTCGTACTGAGTAAGATGAAGAAGAACACTTGGAGATGATTTGGCCATGTAGAAGAATGAATGAAGAATGACTAATAAAATAAATACACAGTGCAAATGAGATTGGAAGGCGTGGTAAAGGAATTCATACTTCTTTCAAAATCTGGTCCATTGGTCTACCTCTTTTTCTCCACGCACACCTTGTATTTCTGACTTGTATAGCATTTTTTCTCCACGCACACCTTGTACTTCTGACTTGTATAGCATTTTTTCTCCACGCACACCTTGTACTTCTGACTTGTATGGCACTTTTTCTCCACGCACACCTTGTACTTCTGACTTGTATAGCACTTTCAGACCTGGTTTATACAATCGTGCGGGTTAAGTGCATAGATTTAGGATTTTTTTCTAGCAATATTATAATTAAATAAAATAGGATTTTTTTTTTTCTTTGGGTCTGAAAGAGATATTCACTTAGTCATTAGTTCATCATTCATTCTATCTACATGTCCAAACCATCTTTAAGCTCCTTTTTTCACCTGACTTAAAACATCCATTTTATTAATGCATTCATTTCTGATGTCTTCATTCCGCCTTCTTTCAATCATTGACACTCCACAAATTTTCATTATTGCACGCATCTCCACAGCATTAATCTTACTCTCATCCTTCTTCTGCTATGTTCAAGTTTCACTTCCATACATCAAGGTGGACACCAAAACACTTTCATGAACTGTAATTTTTGCTACTGTTGATATTGCGCAGTTGTTATATATAACATAAAGTGCTTCGATTACCTTGTTCCCTGTCGCTGCCTTTCTTTCAACTTGCCCATCACACATTGACATACTGCCCAGATAGCAGAACTCATCAACCTGCTCCAGTTTTTCTGAGTTAACTCATCCATCGCGCACACTTTTTCCACACTTCTTTCTATAACCATCACCTTTGATTTTGCTACATTCATTTTCAAACCTTTTACTGGGTTACTTACAACATATTATATCGAAGAAATATTAACTTTACAATTTTATTTAACCTATCATTAGAAAAAAGCCTTTCCCTTCTTAGGCATAAGGGTAGGTCCAAGTTATATGGTACGTATAACTGGGCTATCTCGATCACCTACCCTTTAAGTATTATAGATGTTTTTTGACCAATGTTAAGGCTTTGCTAATTAATATATTATTTATAGTTAAGACATTAACATTGTGGAGGTTTAAAGACATTGTAATTTGTTTTATCAAACACTGTTTATTCCACTTTTTTGTAACGGTATAACCCTACCGGTTTCAAGGCTTTCACTTCATCGTCAGGGGAGCACAAATAAGACTGAATTCTATTCCAACTGGTACCGAGATACACACTTCTAACGGTAAACATTCGAGTTGGGGACTGGGGGTTGGAAGAGGCATGGAACAACCTCGGCGAGTAGCGTAGAGATTCTTGTGATATTTGTGTTTGCCAGATGTTCACCTCGATGCACTGACTTAGAAATTTCTAGAGCGTCTAATCTTTACAATTTATTTCCGTTACTACTGATATGTAAGAATTTGGCATTATCGATAGAAAATGTATGGTTTTCACGGTGACAATGATTAGACATTTCAGAATAAATAATAGGATTTGTTAAGGTGGATTTGCTGATTAAGGTTGAATTCAAAACGATTTTAGACACAGTTATGCAGCCCACTATGAAGATAGAACTTGCTTATTCTAGTTTAAGACTTAAAACAAATATTTACTGTTTTACAACTATAAGATTCCTTATCTCTGTAAAGATATTGTTCTTTTTAAACCCCTTTTATCCAGTGCTGTGTGACCATATTCAGATATATCCTGGTAGGACCAGATCTTCAATGAACGATTTTTTCCTTATCAGGACATTAAATAGCACTTATATTATTACTTGACTATATTGTTATCAATGACTGCCGTAAACATAAAGAATAGATCACTAAGTACTGACTAAACATAAAGTATTATGTGAAGATAGATCATAAATAAATGTCCGTTCTACTTACGGTAAGTTGTTTGTCTAAGATTTACTTTCAACCTACGAAAGTACGATCGTATAACTTCGTATAACTTGAACTGCTTGAATGTTAGAAATAGACGCCAAATTCACATACTGTCTCTATTGTATAATATCCTTAACTGTCCCGCTGTCCCCTCTTATCTCGCCGATAATTTTCAGCGTCTTTCCAATCATGGATTAGCGCTACGATCAAACAGGGATTGTCTATTCGCGCCTTTCTAGTTCACCGCTCCTCTTTTTTTACGTCGTCCTTTACTGTCCATGTAGCGGAGCGATTTTTATATTGGTTTGTACTCTGGAATCAGTACAAACCAATATAAGAATCGCTCCATCCTTAGCATACTTTAAGAAGCGACTGAAAAACTCTTAATTTCTAGCCAGTAAAATAACGTGTTTCATTTCCGATTTATCTTTTCCTTTCCTCTCCACCATCCCTTCCTTTTCTTTTGATTGATGATATCTCACTTTATATGAAAAAGAATGTTCGGGTGATTGTCTGTCTTTGTGGAGTCCGTGGGCATATGCTCACGTATGTGTTTATGGATTTCGTGGGGATGGATAGTCATTTGAATGATTCATGCGACCATGTAACTTGCTTAATTTACTTTTGTCTGGTTGGTTGGAAGAGATTGCCACCTGGCAATAAGCCCACCAGATTGCATTTGCAATAAGTGTTAAATAAAATGAATAAATAAATAAGTTGTATTATACATAATGAATGAGTGAATGAATGCCCATTATCCGTGATGAAAATAATAGAAGACACAACACAAAGTGAGGGATCAGGATACTATATTTTATTTTATGTTATTAGATTAAATCTGATTAAATTATCGTGTAAGGAACACCACAATCCGAGAGGTCTGTGAGGTCCAAGATGTGGTCAGATGGGGACGACAGCGTCGATGATACTGGTACCAACATGTACAGAGAATGAATTCCACAGCTGCATGGGGTGCCGGATGGACGGCGTCCGCCAGGGATACCCCCGAAACGATGGAGAGATATCTGGAGCTCAGCATCACAGGAGGACAATCCTGCAGTAACAGACTCTTGAGAGTCTACAGAAAGTCTAAGAAGAAGAAGGATTAAATCTGTATCAAATACAAAACTAAATTAAATAAATGAAGAAAGCACTATATAAATGGAGAACAAGTGGAAAAAGATTGAAAACAGTCTAATAAATGCTGTAGAAATGCGCTCACTGAGAAGAATACATGAGGTGGTAATGCATAACAGAATACAGAATGAAGTGAACTTAAGGCTGCTATGTTGAGTAAGATGAAGAAGAGCAGTCTAAGATGGTTTGGGTGCATGGAACGAATTAATGAAGAAAGACTAACAAAATAAATATACAGTGCCAACGTAAGTAAAAGGTGCTGTAGAGGAAGACCAAGGAACAGATAGTTGGATCAAATTAATGCTATTTTGAAAGTGGGAAATTTGCATGTTGAGATAGGAAAGTTTGATGCACTGACCTCTCTGCTTACTTTGGCAGATAAATGGCATGATGGTATGTATATATATATTAATGTAGTAGATCTGTAGATTAATAGATGATAGCGTGTTTTGTTCACTTCCAGGTCAGGTGTAGTGTTACTTGCTCTTTCGTCACTAACTATGTGATTTGCAAAACTGTAGCATAACGTTTGTGATTTAAATGTAACTTGTAACTTTTTGGCTTCCAGGTCAGACGTGGTGTTACTATGCTTCTCCATCACAAATCCGGTGTCGCTGCGGAACTGCGGTGCAATGTGGTTCCCGGAGATTCGACGCTTCTGCCCACATACACCCGTGCTGTTGGTGGGCTGCAAGAACGATCTTCGCTACATGTACCGGGATGAGGCTTACCTCTCCTACTTCAGGGACAGGAGTCCTTTTGTCAGGTGACTACTTCAAATACATGTCTACATAGTCCTGGCATAAATTCTGTCGCTACTTTCATGACTTAACCTTTCCCTTCCTGTGCTAAAAAAATCCGCCCATTCCGGTGATGTGTATTCAATAGACATGTAAAAATGAGCAATTTAAAATCGAAAAAATAAGAGTATTCATAGCCGATCGCTTAAATTAATTGAATTTGAAGTCAAAAGTGATAATAATTGAAATTTAATTGCTGAAAACATGAAAAAAATCCATCAGACGACGTTCACAAAATGAACGAAGAGACCACCTCGAATGAAAGCATTCTGGCTACTGAGTGAGTCAAGCGAGCAAACTGAGATTCTATTTCTTGCGTTCCCATATACCGAAGTAGAGTGAGAGTGAGACGTGAATAGCGTCGCTTCCTCACCCATAGCGGTTTGTTGAGAATGAATATACCTACGTCACACACTGGCACACGTTTGATTGTATTGGTGAATTTATTCTTGATTTTCACAAAATATCTCTGATGTGGCCGATTAGTGCTAATTATTATTAATATTATTTTTTCATTCAATGCATAAATGTATTACGGAGGAATACCTAAAATCTGAACCCAGTATTTTATATATTTATAGAGATATTAAAGTTTTTAGAAGCAATGTGTGTACTAGTTACACATCACAGGACAGGAAGGGTTAAACAATTTACCCGTAATACCAATTCTAGGAACTGCAATCCCCTGCACCATTAAACCTGGCTATACTTCAGTAAATGAGAGTAAGTTTAGTATCAACTGTCACTTGTTAAGATGCAATGAGGTAGTTACAAGAACCGTGTTGAGATTATTACCTTACACAAAGTTGGCAAAAGTGCAAGTGAATTTTTGAATATTTTAAAGCAATTAAAGGGCATTAGTTGCAGGTTAGTATTTTGTGCTATAAAGCGTCATGACGAAAGTGGTAAGATAAAAAACTTGCTAAGAGGGGATCGACGCTGAAAGTTGGAACGCAGAATGTCATAAAAGCCATTAACTCTTGCCTTACTGTGCTAAAAGAATCCGCCAGCCAGGGTGCTGGACGCTAGGCGTCCAGTGAAAAATGTATATTTTAAATTAAAATTATGCAAAATCTGCTAGGTTATTTTTTGTAATTAGCTATAAAAATAATTTTATCGTGTATTAAAACGTCGAATAATACAAAATAAGTGCAAGAAATTAATATATAAGTCCTGGTCACTCGCTGTCCATCACAGGGCGGCATGTGTTAAAGAAAGAATTCCAAACAATCCCCTAAGAAAGCAGAACATCATGTTTAGTGATTCTGTAAAATTCAGTAGATCCATGTCAAGTTTCTAAAGGTATCCCAATATTAAGTCATTAAAACGTACATTGAAGGAGTTATGGACAATTTTCCATTATAAACTGTGTACGCCGTCATATATGAGTGGTACACTTGATTAAAGGCCTGTGTAAAAGCGAAAGGTGGACATTTCGAAAAATGTATTTTTTTAATGTTTCGGCTAGTATATATTTATTTATTTATTTAACACTTTTATTGCAAATACTTATTGCCAGTCGGCAATCTCTTCCAACCAACTAGACAAAAGTAAATGAAGCAAGTTACGTGGTCGCATAAGTCATTCAAATGACTATTTATCCCCACGAAATCCATAAACACATACGTGACCATATGCTCACGGACCTCACAAAGACGGACAATCACCCGAACATTCTTTTTCATATAAAGTGAGATATCATCAATCAAAAGGAAAGGGAGGGATGGTGGAGAGGAAAAGGAAAGAAAAATCAGGAATGAAACACGTTATTTTACTGACTAGAAATTAAGAGTTTTTTCAGTCGCTTCTTAACCCTGAGAGATCGGCGCACTGCTATAGCAGTGGAAGAAATTTGTTCAACCCTTGTATTCTTAATTGAATATCATTCATTTAGAATACAAGGGGACACATTCTAAAATATATTTATGTTGTAAAAATATTTGTTTTTTGTTTTTTTGTTGTTTAAAATAAATATTTATCACGAACGTCCGAATCGTAAATATATCTCAGCACTAGATAGACAATTATATTTTTTTCTCATAGCGCTCTCAGGGTTAAAGTATACTAAGGACGGAGCGAGTCTTATATTGGTTTATGTCTGATTGCAGAGTCTCACTGCATAGACAGTAAAGGACGACGTAAAAAAAAGAGGATTAAACTATTCAAACAACACATAATACTTTTGTGTTAAATGAATAGTTTATTATGATCTTTTTAATTCATTTAAATGAAACTGTCTTTTTATTTTTGAATTTTAGTCGTTTGCTGAATGAAACTCACTACTTTTTATAATATTTTTGTACAGTACATTGTATCTTTGATGAACAAATAAATAAATAAATAAGAATGCAAGAGATATGCATAAATGACCTACGCTTTATATAGGACACCCACTATTTAATTATTTATTTTACACATGACAAGAAAATACATAATTTGCGAAAAAACAACAGGTAATTTAATTCGGATACACAATTTTAATTGATCTGGGTTTGTTGCCTTTCATTTGTCGTGTCCCCAGTAAACTAGGCTTTTGCCTGTATCTCACTGAGGACAAATATCACTGAGGATAAAGTAGGAAGTCTTCTTCCTAGTGTCATGTCAGGTCCCCCCAACGTTGACTATCACCTGAGAGTAGGCATCTTTGTCCCCGGCAGTCCAAAAAAGATCCCCAACGCTCCTTATACCAGTCCAATCACGTATATTGCGGAGCCAGAAGATTTGCCTCCTGCCAACACCTCTTCAACCCTCTATTTTGCCTTGGATGATCAGGTACAGTAATTTGTACTTTGCGCCTCTAAGTACATGACCCAAATAGGACTCCTTTCGGATTTTAATATTAGTCAGCAACTCTCTATCAACTTTGGCTCTTTGAAGAACCCTTGTGTTGCTGACCATATCCGTCCAGGGTATCCGTAGCATTCTCCGGTGTATCCACATTTCGAATGCTTCCAGTCAGTTCATGCTACCAATTTTAAGGGTCCATGATTCTACTCTACGTAATAACATTGACCAAACGTAGGATTTGAAGAACCGTACAATAGGACTATACAAGGTATACTCGTATGATAGAAAATTTAAAAAAAGTTGCGGTATTGTAACATATTTAATCTTTGTTTCTCTCTGCTTCCAGGGCGACGCGGAAGAGTGACCTAGTGATGCCGGAGCAGGGCCGCGCGCTGGCGCATGAGTTCGGTATTTATTACTATGAAACTTCGGTGTTCACCTACTACGGGGTGAATGAGGTCTTTGAGAATGCCATTCGGGCAGCACTCATGGCCCGTCGCCAGCAGCGCTTCTGGATGACAAACCTAAAGCGAGTACAGAGACCACTTGTACAGGTTCGCACTATTTTTCATTCTCATATTATTCTTCTGAACAACCCCTTGGGTAATCAACCACCAGGCATGTTACCGAAAGATAAAGGGACAGCTATGAGTCTACATTCCAGGCATAATATTTGATGAATATAATAGATTATTAATCGACCACTAAGGTCCAAAAGTTTCTAGCGTTAACAAGTTAGAGCCGTGTTTCCCAACGTGGGGCCCACGCCCCACAGGGGGGCAATTTGATTTTTAAGGGGGGCAATTCGAAAATTGACTCGTTCAGAGTTTAAGTTAACCATATTTCTATATTGTGGTTCACGAGCATGATACAAGTATAACAGATATAGCAATCTGGATCGCAGCTAACTTCACTCCACTGTCGCGTATACGCCGTGACGTAATACGTGACAGTTGAGTGAAGTTAGCTGCGATCCGGATAGCTTTATCTGTATACTTGTATCATGGTTCACGAGTTCAGGTGTTTCTTTGTACTGCAAAATGATAAGTCAATTAAAGCTTGACCATATTTAATATAAAAGGAGCGATACGATGCGATGGCATGGCTTTGTAAGGAAACCGAAATTAAATATCCAAATCCAACCAAATGTGCAAGAAAACTATTGTTACCGTTTCCATCATCTTCATATAAAAAAAAGAAATCGGCTGGATATAACATAACGGGGAGACTTGAGACTAAAGCTAACTAAATTTGAACCTAACATAAAATCTTAACAGACAACCTCCGTGGCCTGGTGGTAAGACACTTGTCTGCCGATCCGGAGGTTGCGGGTTCGATCCCCGCTGGAACCCAGATTTTTTTAAATAGGATTCCAGTCTGGTTAACACTTAGGGCCTATAAAAACATCTTTCTGGTTGGTTGGAAGAGATTGCCACATGGCAATAAGCTCGCCATGTTTAAAAAAATAAAAACTCTTTGCAGCAAGCAAGCATCAAGCGCAAGGATCTCACTAAATTTAATAAATAATTACTAATAATTGAAATAATATTTCATTAAAATTATTTTGTATTTGAATTTCAGTTCTCCATTATATGTTTTGAAAATTTACTTACTGTGTTTGCTTATTTCCTAGTGATTTCTTCCTAAAACCCAACATTTAAGTTTCTTTAATGAACAATTCAATTTTTGAATATTAAAAATTATGTATATGTATATGTTGTTAGGTAGGGGCTCCACGACAAAGCGGGCCCGACTAAAGGGTTAAAGTTTAACCCTTTTGTCGCGGCCGCTTTGTCGTATTTTGATCGCTTTGTCGCGTCACTGTTACGTAGGGGGGGTGCATAAGAATTTTAGAAAGGCTTAGATGGGTCATAGCACAAAAAACATTGGGAAACACTGGGTTAGAGTGTATGGACAAATAATATGTCTCAAAATAAACGACATTTCGATACTATCTAGAAAAGATCCTCTGTCATATATCACAGTGGAATAATGGGATAAATAGTTTCACTTAGGCAGATAATCGATTGAAGATGACCCTCATCAAGGCAGACCAGGAGAAGCATACACTCCTAAAACATTCGCATTAATGCAAGGGCAAGTGTTGCCAAGTTCAAGAAAGAAGACTAAAATCATGATCACCTTAGTATAAGCACAAGGTGAGCACAATATGGACCCTAAAACTATTGAGTGCCACCCAATGGCAATGAACGTTGAATGTTGCAGTTAATTTTTAATGCTTTGCAAATGGAAAATAAGAAATAATTGATCAGTTGTAATGGAAGATGAAACCTTGGTTTTATACCATGATCATTTGTTAAAAAGGGACTTGATACGTGACGTCGTCCGGGATCACCACGGCCCAAAAAAAAAACAAAGTGATACAAGCCTAAAATGAGATTATGGCAACAATTTTTTTTGTAATTATCAGGGAATTCCACTAGTTTACTTCAAATTTAGACTATGGTTACTGGCAAATATTACATATATTTAATTTTTTTTTTAAATGTAATGAAAATCTTAAATGTATTTTTCTGCCATCTATTTATTTTCTGTGTTTTTTTTTCTCTTCTTATTCTTCATGTGCAAGGGTGTGGGCTGAAAAACGTCTGGTGTCCCCGTGGCTGGGCTCGCCCTATATTGGTGGGGTGTATCTTGGCCGGGGGGATGTTATTAGATGAGCCAAGACCTTTTGATAGCTTCTGTCTTTAATGCATTCTCTGCAATTTATTTGTTTTTGAAGTATATTTAAATGTATTATGCACATACTATGTTGCTATCAATAAACCTATATTTATTTATTTAAATTTTGAGTCATTGCTTAGATTTGAGCCATTGCTTCCAGTTCAATCCCTCAAACTTACATATTACTTGACTTGACACACTACTTGCAGGCCCCGTTCAAGCCACCGAAGCCTGTGCCGCCTGAAGTGGTTGTGGTCCCCAGCACCTACACCGAAGACATGACCAACCTGTTCTTAAATCAGGTAAGCCCATATACCTCATCGCCATAATCAGCATCTTTACATACAATACTGTATGATATAAACGCCTCTTCTGGATAAGATTTCAGCAGGAATGTCCTGATTTAGGCACTGTAATTCCGACTCGCGATACACAGTCCGTAATTCCTGATTTGTATAGAAAATTTGATATTTTTTTCTTCTCTGCATGTAGACAATATCTCTAATGAGATTTTAATTAATAGGTTAATTAATATTTTTACTTCTTTACATAAATTGTATTTTTTTTATTTTGTTTTGTTAGAAACTTTCTTATATTATTATTAATATTAACCTCGAAGTGAGTGAGATTTTGTTAGCAAAATAAAAAATTGATTTTGTAAGTAATATAAAAAATGTAATTGCGGCCACCATATACAAAATAATTTAATAGATAAGAACATTTAAGATAGTTGGAAGAGATTGCCACATGGCAATAAACTCGCCAGGTTAAAAAAAATAAAATAAACATTTGAGCCTTGTCCGTTTTATGGATAAATTCATGTATTCGGGAAAAAAACATCGGACGTACCATGTACGTCCATACTCTCTTGAGGTAAAAATTTGCTCGCTGTACACCGTACGGCCATACTGCTTTAGAGGTTAAAATCCCATAGGCAACGTTCTCCCTAATTTTTCATTGTGTGTGCGGCCCGTCAACTTATACCATATGAGCAAGAAAAAAAGAGGGAAGTAAAAAATTTAAAACACCAATAAAATAACACGTAGACCTTTGAACAAGGGATAATTCATGACTTTATTCGAATATCTTTATTCGAAATACGTAACATAATATGGTGTTTCCATGTTCCGCACACATCTCAAAGAAAGGAACCTGAGAACCCATCATGAAATAGCAAATAAAATATATAATTCCACAAAACAAAATATGGTTACAAGTTCCTTTCTTTGAGATGTGTGCGGAAGATGGAAACATGTATGCGGAAAATTTTTAACAAATATACGGCCGCACACACGCACACCTTAGAGGGAACGTTGCCCATAGGCATATATTGTAAACTCTCAATTATCTCGAGTTAAATTAACTGGGCTGCAGTTAAAAGGGGCGAGTAAAAAAATTCCTAAATTTAGTGCGATTGAATAAATGCAGGTAATAATTTGCCTGGATCTGAAATTTTAAATGATGAAGAGATTGTACAACATGTTACTACTAATGAATATGATGGCACAGATCAGTAAGAAGGAACCCTCATAAAAGTCAGTATATATTGTAATATAACACTGCCTTAAGTAATGTTGAAAGCCTACTCAGTTATTCGGAGCAACAGGAAATGTTGAAATCTGAAAAAGTGAACAGAGAGAAAATATAAACTTGCTTTCAAATTAAAAAGAAAAAGGTAAGTATGTAGTATAATTTTTATTTTTTAACAGAGATTACTCATTACCTCATTATTACAGAGATTACTCATTACCTCATTATTACAGAGATTACTCATTACTCATTATTCACGTCTCGAACAAAACACAACCAGATAATTATAATAAGACAATTTATACAGCTCCATTTAACTCTTTCCCCGGGGAGCACAAACACCTGTGATCTGACGACAATCCAAGTTTCAAATCACAAATACTTAAAAAAAAATGACACAAAACCGGAATAAAAATTGAACTAAAATTTAAAATAATCTTTATTCTAGCGACATCTCTGAAAACCTTGTCAAATAATATATTAGTTTATGAGATATTGTTGAATAAACAGAGCGCCGAATTTTTTTGGTTTCTCAATATTTCCAGCATTAACGACCTGTCTCGCGGATCGAGTCCTGCGATGAGTCTCTCTTACGTAAATAAACATTACTAAGTCTCTCTTACGTAAATAAACATTACTAGTGCTATATGCATTTGATTGGGTGAGTGTCATGAAGCATTGATTTGATCGTAGCATTCCTTTGTTTATTTTACGTAATGTTTAGTTTATCTCCTTTATTTAATGAGTCTCCTTAAGAGTAATGACTATTATTTATTATCAGAAAATTACTTAAGTGTCATGTTTACTTGGTGTTGTAATCAAATATCAGTGGTTCTAAACAAAATATGTGTTTAAACTTAGAAATTAAAAAACGCTGAAATTGTGCCGTGCACAGGATTCGTGGAATTTGATTTTTAACGCGGTGAACAGGTTAAAAATAAGACTCTCTCAACTCGGGAATCCACAACTACCCACTTAAAAGATTAATAATAAAACAAGTTTGATGTGAGAAAAGGAAAAGAATAGGATTAGATTGGGTATGGAACCTGCATTGGCAAATGTTTAGAAAAATATATTTGGTAAGAAAACCGCAGATAACTTGCCCGAGGAAGACAAACTATAATGAAACTTGTGTAGTAACAAATTCGGCTTTAGGTGAAGTTTAGTGTTTATATCTTCTTCTTCTTCTTCCCAGTGTCATGTCAGATCCCCCCAATGTTGAATATCACCTGGGAGTAGATATCTTTGTCCCCGGCAGCCCGAAAAAGATCTCCAACGCCCCTTATGCCAGTCCAATCACGTATATTGCGGAGCCAGGAGATTTGCCTCCTGCCAACACCTCTTCGGCCTTCTATTTTGCCTTGGATGATCAGGTGCAGTAATTTGTACTTTGCTTCACTAAGTACATAACCCAAGTAGGACACCTTTCGGATTTTCATATTAGTATTTCATTACCATCCTGAATAATTGAGAATACTCGTATATTGACTATATTGAAAAAAAAAAATGATGCTTGTTTGCATAATGCTGTTTTTTTTGTCATTATTATTTGTTTCCCTATTTCCAGATGTACACCGACATGGTGATGGTTTGTAGCGGAGTGGCGTTCCCCTGCCACAGGTTCATGGTGGCTGCGGGCTGCATGGCGATGTACCGCCTGCTCACCATGGAGATGTGCAGTCACCAGAACAGCGACATGGGAGCCAGGAGCTGCAGCGAGTCCAGTATGGTGAGTTCACCTGTCTTTGTACAACTCTCGATATCAGTAAGGTGTTAATTTCCTTAGATGTAGACCAGAGGTTCACAACTTCAGTTGTGCAATAAAATTATTTATTTAAACCTTTATCTAATGCACAATAAAATAACTAAAAAATATAAATATTAAGAGCATTCGTGTTGCCTGTCTATAAAAATATATTTCACATAGAGGAAAAGTTCTCTTTTCCATATTTCTTATTTTCAGTAGTTCGTTTGTGACTGGAATGTTAACTTAAAAATAACTTCGAAGAAATATAATAATTTCTTTTTTCTTTAAGGTGAGCTCATTTGGTGAAGCGACCGCTGGAGAATTCAACGAGGATACGGAGTATCTTATCAGGCAAGACCAGAACAAGTCAAATAAGTGAGTCCTGTTTTAGTTTAGACACATTTTAAATTTTAAAAACTTGACCAAACGGAGCATTTCAAGAGATGCTAGACTGCTCCTGAAATCTGAAAATCATCTTGGTTTTTTGATCTCCTTGCCTTGGGAAGTTTTGTGTAAAGTTTGTTCTGACTGTGCTTGCTGCAGCGCAACAGCTTGCATACAAAAAAAATACATAAACAGACATCTTCTATTGTATTGAATTAACATACACACTACATAGTACAACTTAATTAAACACCAGGCTGGATTCAAACCCTCATTCCCAGGGTAGACGACAGATGTCTTATCAACTAAGCCTTGGAGGTCCTTACATTCTATCCACAGGATGACTGACATTCATAATCTTACCCAATCATCAGGGAATGCCTGTCACAACCTGGATTCTTACTTGTCTGCGGCCACACTGCGAGATACTCACAGGTCGCCTTTGGTTCAATCATAAACTTACCAAACTTAATATCAATTTGTATTTTTAAGTTTTCTGCCTGTAGCTTTTTTAGTAGACTATGAAATGGTCACTGTAAGTTTGGGACAAGTGAATATCTCGCCATATACTTAATGTTTCAACTTTCTCAATCTATAAAATGACATTTTACTGTATGGGATATTAAGTAAAGACCATTGGTATATTTAATTGGCAAAATGGTCTAGCCTCAAAGTATCTCAATGAAACAGAATCCAAAATATATACTTGAATTTGTAATATTTCAGAGTATGGGAACAGATGAAGCGACGCTCATGCCAGATCCTACCATCAACGGAGAGCTGCAAGAAATACCCAGACTACTATAAGGACCTCAACCATCCGGCGTTTATTTCCATCAAGGTTGTGAGGGTGAGGACAGTCTTTTTTTTTTAAGTTAAGAAATTCCTGGATTGGTGGATCATAAGCCCTTAAATTTGCATATCCTTAACCCTTTAAGTGCCGTAAGTATTAATATGGCTGATCTCGAAGGGCTATAATGAGGAGTTATACAGCATATACAAAGAGTCCAACATTATAAAATACATCAAAATTGGGAGGCTACGTTGGGCGGGGCATGTAGCAAGAATGGGAGAAGAGAGAATGCCTAACAAGGTACTCTTTTCCAAGCCCCAAGGAAGACGTAGCGTGGGTAGACCAAAGCTCAGGTGGATGGATGGGGTGCAGAGTGATACAAGCGTGATTGGCATCAGGGGCTGGAGGAATGCATCCCAGGATAGGAGGGAATGGCGACGACTGCTGGAGGAGGCCGGGGCCCACAATGGGCTGTAGTGCCATTGATTGATTGATCTCGAAGGGCCGTGAAGTTTTTAGCAAAAATAAAACCTAATAGAATTATCTTGTTTGTATATATATATATATATATATTCAAAGGATATTATGAAGACTAACCAAATATAGTACGTACAAAATGTGTCGTTTGTGCCGCCGTTCACTCAGAAAAATACAACTAAAACTTTAACAAAATGTCAGGGTATAAAATATTTGATAAAATTAAAAGTGTATGTAACACGAAAATATTATTTATTTTAATAACGCACGGAAAGTAAACAATGTAACTATAAAATCATTTCAAATTTCAACGGTTAAATAAGTAAAACGCAAAACTGACAACCCTGTATTACAGACACATGTCAACTGTCATGCCAAGCTTTTAGGTAAATTTCTGTAAATTCGATAATATCTGTAAACTGTAATATTATAGTGTTTATTCATCATCTCAATAGATGTCTCTATGTGTTTTATATTTTAGATTATTCGAATTAGTACTAGACATTGGCTAGAAAAAGGTATAAAGTTGAGCGATTTAACTCGCTAATTTAGCATGGCCAGCCCCACGAGCACGGCAACAGAGAGCGAATAAACTCGCTTAAGGCACCTTACCGGTTAAATAGGTTGATTTTCTGTTGCAGAGTGAGAATCCAATAAATGGACAGATCACGTCGCAGACAATCGTGACGCTGAGCAAGATAGTGACGCCCAACGCCCTGCAACAGTGCTTAAGATTCATCTACACAGGAAAGCTGGATGATGAGCTAGTCGAGATGCAGGTTGGTTTTTGTCTCTTAAGTCTTTGATACATACTTACAAAACCATCACACCACTGACCATACAACGGTAAGCACAATACACATATTGCTCTTATGAAATATCTACGTAATGCGTTTCAATTACTCAAACTTCTTATCAGAGGCGGCTTATAATTAAAGGCTTGAGGAGAGCTGGGCTTCTTTTTCATCATTCTGAAAATTCATAATATAAACATTTGCATTATTTACGGTCAAATAATATATTTATTTTCACATTCCTATTATACTTGGGGCCCAGTTGTCAACTTGACAGCATCGATGGTCACTATCCTCCGTGAGAAGACAGTCAATTATTTCCCTTGCATTAGGGTGCCCCTCGATTACCTGTGGGTATATCCAAGCTATTGGACTATTCAATTTCTCTCACTTAAACTTATGGGAGCTTTGATAGCAAACTTTTTAGCTTCGATCCAGTCATTTCGCCCTATTGTTATTTTAGTGGTATTCTGTATTAATCCGTAGATCACATTTTGTAGTAGTACGATAATAGTTCATTCGATAATTTTCGAAAGGGATCTACACTCAACCTTACATCGGTACATCTTCGGACCGATTGGGTACTCTGATCTAGTGGCGTCAAAGGATAGTTTTGCTGGTTTCAAAATTTTCTGTGAAAGTACTAGCAACTTGCTTGGCTGTTTGAACACCAGACCCAAAGCTGCTTTATAAGTTTATTTAATGCGCTGCAAGTCATTTTTCTTCTCCTATGACATTAGACGTCAATATCATCGTAACTACTATTCTTTTCACCCTCAAGTCTTTCTCAACCGGAAGAGGAGTCTCTTTGGGCAGTTTCTTTTACGTCACTACATGGTGTCATGCTCATAAAAAATAAAGAAGATTTCGATTTTCTAGTCGCGATCGCATCAAATGGAAACTTATTTTGTCCACTATAACAGGGTGCTTGGATGTGGGATCGAACTGAAAGGTTCTTCAGGCCTGTCATATTGTGCTCGTGGCATATATTTTCAATGAGCATCTGACATACAACCACGCCCTACAACTATCTATTGAACTAAACAGTGCTCATGTTTGGATAGGCAATATTCTCACAAAAGTAATAACATTTAAACTAATATTTGAATCAAACTATTAAAATGTTTAAAAACAACTTGGAAAAGTATTTATAAAGGGTCTTTCGAATTGAGCGGTTTTTTTAATTTTATTTTTTTTAATTCTTCAATAAAACACACAATTTGCTTTGATTTAAAAAAACTTTTTATTGGGCATTGAAGTATAATGTATAGCATACAAACACAAAAAAACAATATCCGCCAAATGTCCACCTCTTGTAGCTCCACAGATTTCCACTCTTTTGTCAAAATTTTCGATGACATTATGGCATTATTGCAATTCTAACTCACCAATAACGCGAATAATTTCGTCCTTCAGCTCAGGAATTGATTGGGGGTCATTCTTATAGACCTGGTTTTTCACGTAACTCCAGATAAAATAGTCCAACGGTGTCGGATCACATGATCTTGGTGGCCAATTAACATCACCGTTTCCGGAGATTACAATACATAAAATAGTTGAACGCGTTGTTGTATTGTATACGACTCCATTTTTATAAATGTCATACATTACACTTCTCAAATGTCACAAGACCCAGGCAAGTTTGCGACGCCATCTGTGTTTTATCCAAGAATATAAAAAAACCGCTCAATTTGAAAGACTCTTTATATGTATATTTATACCACTTCATCACAGGCCTTGCTTAGGGAAAAGTTCTCTACATCCACAAAATTGAGACTTTTTTGCATTGTTGTGTACTTGTACGAGTTATGGTTAACATTTCCATTAAAACAATATAAATTAAAAATGGTCTGATGTGGATAGTAAAAAAAATGCTGTTAATTTGACAATGCCTTGAAATTGTCTAAAATACTAACATTTTTTATTATACCAATGGAATGTATAATATGCATTTATGACGAACATAAACAGAAGAATATTTATACAAAAACATTTTTTTTTAATTATCAATAATAAAAATATATCATTTTTAAAATAAAAAAGCAGCGTTTTATTTTGGACCCACCGTATCCATGAGCCGCCACTGTTTCTTGTTAATTTTCTTTTCTGCTTTTTGTGAATTATCATCGCATAAACTAAATCTTGAACTGGTGCAAGAGTAATTGATTTTTTTTTTTAAATATTGACAGTTTATACAGTATATGATTACTGTGAATATGACAGATGATAGGCAGTCCGCTTAGGTTGTCACTGTACAAACTTTCGCAATAAGCTCACAGTGTTTATCAACTTTATACAAAATTTTAACATTTCAGGACACATTTTTTTTTAAATCTTTACCATGATGACTTTATTTCAAACTATCAGCAAGCTAAAGACATCATGGTCTCATACAGTGTTTTGTTAACTTAGACTCATGTTTTTTTTTAAATTATTAAATTAGTAATCATGAATAATTACTGAAAATCAAATATAAAAGTATTTTAAAAATCAAATATTTTATCAAAAGTTTTGATGTTATCTTTGTGAAATTTAATATTTGAATATTTCACTATAAATTACTTTGTACTTTCACTGATTATTGCACTTGTTTATATTAGAAATATTGTATGCATATCTTCTTCTTCTCAATATCATGTCAGGTCCACCCAGCATTGACTATCACCTGAGAGTAGGCATCTTTGTCCCCGGCAGCCCGAAAAAGATCCCCAACGCTCCCTATACCAGTCCAATCACATATACTACGGAGTCAGGATATTTACCTCCTGACAACACCTCTTCGACCCTCTATTTGGCCTTGGTGATCAGATGTAGTAATTTGTACTTTGCTTCTTTAAGTACATGACCCAAATAGGACACCTTTCGGATTTTAATATTAGGCAGCAACTCTCTATCAACTTTGGCTCTTTGAAGAACCCTTGTGTTGCTGACCATATCCGTCCAGGGTATCCGTAGCATTCTCCGGTGCATCCACATTTCGAATGCTTCCAGTCAGTTCATACTACCAACTTTGATGGTCCATGATTCCACTCCATGTAATAACACTGACCAAACGTAGCATTTGACTAACCGTTGTCGAAGTTTCAAGTTTAGATTATCATCGCAGAATACGCTTCTCATTTTATTAAAAGCCGCATGAGATGATTCAATTCTGCACTTGACTTTGGTTTCTGGGTCGATGCATATATAATATATGAATTTTTAATTAAATAAGAGAGAATTGATTTTATAGGATTCATTTAAATATAAAATAATTAATTTTAAACTTGTTCTATGAGTATTTTCCTTCTTAATGGACTCACTGTTCGGAATATAAAAAATAAGTACTATAGTTCGGAAATTCTAGGATGAGTCCTGTGACAGCTCACAAATTTGCCCCAATACAACCTTGTAACGATGTTCAGTAATTTTAATTATTTTATCAACTTTAATATAAGTCTCAATTCTAATAAATAGCAAGTTATTTAGGTTAGGTTAGGCTATTACATAAGGTTGTATTGGGGCAAATTTGTGAGCTGTCACAGGACTCATCCTAGAATTTCCGAACTATAGATGTAACAGATTTCCTTACTGGATTGTTATTATTTGAGATAAATTATTAATAAAGTTACATCCGACTTCCTCTTATCTCAAGTGTGGAATCACTGCATCCTCCTTGAAGAGAGCGTCGAGATATGTGGTAAAAATACATTAATAATAATATATGGAAAATTTATACAGTGCCATTTAGAGAGAAGACTCTCCTCAAGAGTGCTCTAATTCGGGATTTAACCCTTCCTTCCCTGTGATGTGTAACTAGTACACATTGCTTCTAAACACTTTAATATCTTTATAAATATAATAAATACTGGGTTCAGATTTTAGGTATTCCTCCGTAATAAATTTACGCATTGAATGAAAAAAATAATATTAATAATAATTAGCACTTATTGGCCACATCAGAGATATTTTGTGAAAATCGGGAGTAAATTCACCAATACAATCAAACTTGTGCCAGTGTGTGACGTAGGTATATTCATTCTCAACAAACCGCTATGGGTGAGGAAGCGACGCTATTCTGTCTCACTCTCACTCTACTTCGGTATATGGGAACGCAAGAAATAGAATCTCAGTTCGCTCGCTTCTCTCGCTTCAGTAGCTCTCGGTCACCCATTTAAGGTAATCTCTTTGCCCGTTTTGTGAATGTCGGCCGATGTTTTTTTCATGTTTTCAGCAATTAAATTTCAATTATTATCACTTTTGACTTAATTAATTTAAGCAAGTGGCTATGAATATTCTTATTTTTCCGATTTTAAATAGCTCATTTTTACATTATTGAAAACACAGCACTGGAACGCGCAGATTTTTTTAGCACAGGAAGGTTATACACACTATTTTTGATAGATTAAAAGTATTACAAAAAAAAAGTTGAGTACAAGAATCGGAAGGTAGTGGCTCCGTCTATTAGGTTAGGTACTTTCCTACATCTGCACATGTTCAGAAAAACATATTTGTCAAGAAAGCTGTAGAAAACTTGCCAAACCAAGACAAACTACAAATAAATCGTTATAGATCTTCCGATATATGATAGTAACACATTCAGCTTTAGGTGTAGTATAGTGTATATGTGTAGTATTCATATACAATTATACATTTTGATAAAACTTCCAAAAAGGGGTTTCTTAAAGTGTACCCCTAGGCTGCACACGTCACCCGTATCATAGAGGTACCATAGACTATTCGACGCCACTGGATCAGCAATGGCAAAAGTTCTACCATAATAAAAATTTAATTAGTGGAATAACAAAGTAATTAATTATTTAATATTCTAATATTTAATTCATATAATTTTTTATATTTAATATTCTTTTGATTTGTGTGATTACATTGTGATTTGAAACAGTATAATAACTTGTACATAAAGAGATGAATTGTTCAAATTAATAAAAAATTAAAATAAATAAATATGTTTTAAGATGAATCAATAAATTAATTAGGTTTTAAGCTTAGCTTGTTTAATTTCTCTTTTGAATATTTATGCTCCACGCTTTCAGCAAGATAATCTTGAAATAAATATATTTTACGTGTTTATATTTATTATTTTCTGTATTAAAATTATAAATTTAAGAATTTTCCTATCTCTTTTATCATATTCTAAATATATTTTGGCTATATTTTATACTTTTATGTATTATTTTCCCTCTCTCAGTTGCTTGATCGAATATCTTCTCAATTAAATTTTTTATTTATTTTTAATGTATTTAGTATCATTTTGAATCCTTCCTTGTTTTTTTTTTTGCACAGACAGCGCCTATCGGATTATTTCTGGTAATTTTTCAAAACAAAATAATATATTCTTTATAGATCTTCTATGTTTTTAAGTTTGATTTTGTTATTTTTTTTTAAAAAAAAAGGTTGTCATGCCCTGATCATTTTGATTTTTTCTTACCAGCAATGTTAAATTGTACAAAAAAAATATTCCATATAGTTTTTTTTTCCTTTATTCTTTTTATTTTACATGCATACCATCGCACTTTTCCTATCGGAGCAGGCAGAAAGGACACAGCACCAACCTTTCCTATCGCTACACATCTGTTTCGTTTTCACTACATCCACACAGATTTCTCTGATTTTTAAAAAACTTTTTACACTTGATTCAATCATACTTTCCTTAATCTTCCTCTGCCACGCCTTCCACTCATATATACGAGGCGTATCCAGAAAGTAAGTGTACTGAGGCTCTCACGACCGGATGGATTTTATTTTCGACATGTTGGCTACACTTCCGTGTAGCCTGACCCTTCCCCTCTAAAATGAGACCGGTTCGAGGTCAGTACGTTGAGAAGTGTCGACGCGACAACACGTTTCGTGAAAAATGTCAATCGAATTTCCCGCCAAGTTGAATCGAGTGGAGGCCGGGCAAGAGTTTTTGAGGCGCTGCAAACTCCATGGAGATGAATTTCTCCGCTCCATCGTTACTGGAGATGAAACTTGGGTTGCATACTACACGCCTGAAACCAAAAGGCAGTCTCAACAATGGCGTCACACCTCTTCACCCTCCGCCAAAAAGTTCAAAACCACAATTTCAGCCAAGAAAATCATGGCATCCGTGTTTTGGGACTGTCAAGGCATAATTTTAATTGAATATATGCCTCAAGGGGAGACCATCAACTCTACAAGATACTGTGAGACCCTAAAAAAATTGCGGAGGGCGATTCAGAACAAGAAGAGAGGCATGCTGACAAAGGGAGTCTGCCTGCTGCACGACAATGACAGACGTAACTGCTCGCCTCGTTTAAATGGGATGTCCTGAACCATCCCGCGCATTCCCCTGACCTAGCACCTTCATATTACTATCTTTTTACCTCCCTGAAGCTGCACATGGGTGGAAAAAGGTTTTCAACCGACGAGGAGGTAAAGGAGGAGGTGGAGAAGTGGACGGAGGGGTTGGCGGGAAACTACTTCGAGGAAGGCATCAAAAAGTTGATACCCCGCTTCACCACCTGCATTGAGAGGAATGACGACTATGTCGAAAAATAGCTTACATATGTACTAGGGTAACCACGTAATTTTTTTGTTTAAATAAAAAAAATTGTAACCTACAAAAATTCAGTACACTTAGTTTCTCGATATGCCTCGTAAATAGAATACTTGTTATGTTAATCTTTCTTCAGTCATTCAGTCTACATGCTCAAAACCATCTTGGAGTGTTCCATTTCATCTTACTTCATCATTCTTAACTTCAAATTCTTTCCATATTCTGCCATACATTGTCACCTCATGTATTCTTCTGAGTGCACGCATTTCTACAGAATTCATTCGATTCCTTTCATTATTTTTCTACGTCCATGTTTCACTCCCATACATCCAAATTAACTTTTTGTTTTCTTTCTCTCAAATTCTTTATTTAAGTGTAAAGAAAAGAATGAATTATATACTCGTATTTATAAGTTTTCTTTTGGTTATTTTATTTTTTTAGTTTCAATGCCATTTTTTGCTTCAATTTATGATTTCTAAAGAAATATTCAAATAATTTTAGCATTGCTTGAAAAAGTTTTATAAAAAAATATATATGTCGAGTGTTTTTTGAATTAATTTTTAATGAATGTTTATGAATTTTTTTATTTTGGGAACTGCACGATTTGAATAGTTTAGCAAATGATAGATTCACACTTATAAGTTATTGGCAAAATTATCATGTTTGTTGAATCACTGTTGATCAAAATTATCATGTTTGTTGAATCACTGTTGATCAAAATTATCATGTGTGTTGAATCACTGAACTTATTTTGAAAATATCATTCCACTTACCTATACAGCATCTTATTACAATACAATATTTGATAATTAAGTTAATGAAAAGCTTGAATTATATAAATAACCATTACAAAATGTTAAAAATAAAATAAATTTAGGGGCATTTCCAGACAAAAAGTTGAATTATTGCCATTTTCAAACCAAACTCCCACTTGTATTCTGTTGACAATACGAACAATATATTTTTTAAACTGGTAAAATTTCATAACCTATTCTTTGTTAAAGGTTAGTACTATTTAAAAAAAATTCATACCGATAATAAATTAATAATCAATTTGAATAATCGAATTTCAAATATCCATCAAAACACTAATTTGCGAATTCTTTAACTTGTAACGTAACATCTAAAGAAAATTGACAGCTATATATGTTTGTACAATCACATATGATTTTGAGTATTCGAAAGTCAGCAATAGTTTTGTCCATTTTTTATTAGTCAACCATTCATTGCTTCTCAAACCTAGTCATTATCTCTTGAGAGAGATCCAATTAATTTAACCACATTCCCAGTATTTATATTGATTGACAAGTTTTACTACAAGGAGTGCATTAGTCGACCATTCATTGATTCTCAAACCTAGTCATTATCTCTTGAGAGAGATCCAATTAATTTAACCACGTTTCCAGTATTTATATTGATTCACAAGTTTTACTACAAGGAGTGCATTAGTCGATCATTCATTGCTTCTCAAACCTAGTCATTATCTCTTGAGAGAGATCCAATTAATTTAACCACATTCCCAATATTTATGTTGATTGACAATTTTACCAATTCTCCGTAAATCAATCAGATTTAAACATGGTGTAGGATTTTTTGATATTTTTAACAGTTTGATTTTTTAGATTTTCATTTTAAACCCATATCGTAAAGATTACATATAAAAAAAATACTGTTCAAATGTAGATTTTTAGACATTTAAAATGCTGTATAGGTTTTCAACTAGATATTCCATTATCACAAATCAACAATCATTACGCAGAATCAGACCGAATTTCAATTTACAATAGACTCGTGATTATCCGAGATCGCATTAACATTTTGAAATGTTTTTTTTTATTTCCCCGCTAAACCCGTAATCCGGTTAATGCGACCCCGAATACTCAAGAGTTTACTGTATAATAGTCAAATTTGATGATCTGTTTTGTCAATTTTAGAAATGATAAAATCACAGTATTATAATATTTAAGTATTCTCATATCAAGTATCACCTCAAGCTGTATGAAATATACGATTACTCGTGCAAAGGAGGTCAAATGTTCCAGGTGTACACCTATCTATTTCTCTTATCAATATTAATTTATTTACTCTTTTTGGAACCACAATCAATTATGATATATTAATAATTATTTTCAAGTTTAAACAATGTATCTTATATACAATATCAGGTGACTGGTACTGATGATACATATTAAATGAGGTAGTGAATTGAATCAATATACAGTGAAACCCCGTTTTTACGTGCCCGAATTCACGTATTCCCGCTATTTGCGTTCAATTTTTACAATCCCGTTTTATTTTAGTACATCAAGTACCCGCTTTTACGTTTTTATTTCCCGCAATTTACGTTTGAAATATTTAAAATGCAAATCAGTTTATAAACATATTTAATTAAATGCGCGACGATTAAAAAATATTTGAAATGAATATTTGAAAGCAGAAATATGTTGTTTCTATTTATAGACACGTGTGCACCTGAACATGCAGCACTCATGGTCAAGGTTACACGAGTCGTGTAATACGATGCAATTGGTGGAAAATTTAGCGAATCAGAGGCAGGCAGACTGTATGATATATCTGGTCAATCTGTGCTTGTGTTTTAAATGTGTCGGTCGTGTACATACAATTTCAACTGTCGTATATTTCGTGTGTCAATTTACATTTTTTTTCATTTCTTTTAATTTTTCGTTGAATCCTTTCAAATAATGTCTCAGCAAAGAAAAACATTATCGATTCAAGAGAAAAGGAAAATTCTCGAAAAAGTGAATAAACACGTTGGTTCATGTGTTTCGTTCGCGCGTGATTTGGAGATACCCATTACAACTTTGGCTTCGATTATCTAAATAAAAAATTATCTAAATAAAAAATAATTTTCAATTTTTTTTCTAGCCCCGAATCTACGTTTTCCCTCCAATTACGTTTTTTTTATCAGTCCCTTCAAAAACGTAAAAACGGGGCTTCAATGTAAGTAAAAAAAAATGTTTCAGAGCAAGATGTTGAATTTTATATTATTCAAGTGAAACCTCTATGTATCATTTTTGAAAAAACTTATTGAACTAAATATTTTAATGTTTAATGTCCTAAACAACATTGTTTAAGTACATAAATGAGTGTAAATAAAATAATGGCAACATTTTATTTTAATAAAAATAGTATTTCATAGTTGTTAGCTTTTTTGTCAGTTTTCATAAGTAAAGGGAGTATTTTTTGTGTGTTGCAAGTGGCATTGTTTTCAGCATCAATGTGGATACAAAAAGTTTTCTATTTTTCCAAGACAAAACGTACTTCCGAAAAGGAAGTATGAGTCAGCCAATATTTTTTTTATAATGTACACTTTAAGTTTTGGGTTCTGTATATTGTTTAATTTAATAAGATTTTTTACAAAATGTTTAATATATTGTATTATGTACTATAATAACATTTCAAGAGGTTTACTTTTGGATTCGTAAACAACATCATCACAAAATTGATTCAGATAGGTTAAGGGATGAAGGTGGAATCCAAACGGGGATGTAAAAAGTAAATGGCAAATCTAGCATATAATTTTGATGTATATATGTGTGCAAAAAAGATATATCCCGCAAAACACTTTTTTTGTGTTAATTTAATACACTGAGTGCTGAATAATCTTTTTTAAATTACGATAATGCTAAAAAATGTTGTACGTACAACCATACATCGTTTTACTGTCCCTCTTTTAACGGAATTGAAAAAAACAAACAACAAATTAGAGATTTGTGCGAATCGGACCAAGTTCCAGCCTTAAGCAACACAAAAGACGAAACAAAGATTTCTTGATAATTAAGATTGACAAAATTAATCTACGCCTTTTTTATATTTTGAAAAGGGATTTCAAATCTTAATTTAAAATTATCCGGATGCTCGAGAAGCTCAAAACTGTCTCGAAAAATTTATTAAATTTTACATTGATCTAAGCAGCTTGAAAAGGAAAAGAAAAAATATGCAAAGCAGCAAACGTTTGATGAATATTTATTTACACCCAGTTCCTCTTTCTTAAATCTTAATTGATGAAGAATGTTTTTGTTGTTTATAATAAATGCAGCAATTCTTTACATCTGTATTTCAGGTGTGTACGTTTTCTCTGTTCTACATATTTCAGAATACACTCTGTATCGGACGTATGCGTCACCCAAAAACATATATTTGTTTGCTATGATATGCGTGATCGTGTAAGGAACACCACAATCCGAGAGGTCTGTGAGGTCCAAGATGTGGTCAGATGGGGACGACAGCGTCGACAATACTGGTACCAAGATGTACAGAGAATGAATTCCACAAGAATTCCATACATAGCTCTGCATGGGGTGCCGGATGGACGGCGTCCACCAGGGAGACCCCCGAAACGATGGAGAGATAGCTGGAGCTCAGCATCACAGGAGGACAATCCTGCAGTAACAGACTCTTGAGAGTCTACAAAAAGTTTAAGAAAAAGATATGTAAAAATGTACTTCCCGTGTACCTGTTGTAATGAAATTTTCCTTATGCGTGGCCTTCGCAATAGTTACTATGAAAAGTCAGTCGGCTCATGCAAGCGAAAAACGCGCGAGATATATAGTATATCGCAAGCCATGACGGCATACACGGGCGAATAAAGGGGCTTACGATGAGCGATTGGCTGCACATAAGGAACGCCAAACGTCAAAAATATATTCTCAGTTTCAGGAACGTCACCTGTGTTTTTACTTACGACCAACTTCTACCTGCTAAAAAGGATTCTCTTCACCCTGCTACCTTTCACCGAAAAACCATAAAGTAAACCAAAATCTCCGAGTATTGAGCGGTAGTCATCTTCCTATTTTACTGTCTTTGTACGGTGCTGTACACATTCTAAACTTTTCTTCATGGAATGCATCATGCACATTTAATATGTATTTGTATGGAGAAAAAAATTCCATATATGGAATTTCCATTTATATACAACTTTTCAGGAGTGAATATCTTCCGTAAAGCAAGTTATAGGTGTATTTTAAAATTCTTAAAAATAGTAAAAAGGTGAGATCTAGTGTTATTTATTTTCATAAACACTTATAAATCCTATCTAATGTTGTTAGGTCACTCCGGGCTTATACTCACTCGATTTGAATCCATTCAAATAAATTCGGTTATATTCACTCGATTTGAATCCATTCAAATAAATTCGGTTATACTCACTCGATTTGAATCCTTTCAAATAAATTCGGTTATAGTCACTCGATTTGAATCCATTCAATTAAATTCGGAATGGAACGGCGATAGGTGTTTTGAGTTTCAAGCAAAAGGTTACACCAACACCTAAAGACTTTTCAGCACTCAACGTGTTAATATATACAATAAGTATACCTCATTCCAGTATATGCAAATATAATATATCAGCCCAATGACGTGTACTAGTTATGTGTAAAATTTCAAAAATTGGGTAAAATGTGGATTGAATCATTTTTGCATCCATATGTCCAATTGAGAATTATAATACCTTGTTTACATGACAAGTACTCTGCCAATTAACAGATATTCCCTGAGTAACTGTTAACACATAGCGGATTAAATAACTTAAATATAGGTTTATTGATAGCAATCTATGTATCATACTATGTACATATATATCCTGAAATGACACGTATTTAAGGGCAATGGAAAAGAAAATACACTTGAGAGAGAAACCATCCAATGGTCTGAGTTTACCTCCAACACCCTCCCAGTCGAGACAATCACCCACCAATGCCATGCTTGGTTGCAACGACGTTAGACATTTTTCAATCCAAACTCTTGTACATATAAATTATAATATAAAAAAAAGTTAAATGATAGTAAAAGAGCACTTAACACAATTATAAACCTAATATATAGGAGAATTGTTAAATAATTAATTGTGTTGTATTACACTTTCATTGTATAAAATTTTCTCCAATTAACCAGAAAGGTAACAATCTCTGCTCTTTCCGATTCTGGACTATGCGGACGTATGTTACTTGGGTGTTACAGAGGAACAGCTGGACAAATTACAGCGTCTTCGAAATGTGTGCCTAAGATTCATTTTCAACCTACGAAAGTACGATCATATAACTTCATACCAGAAGGCATTGAACTGGTTGAATGTTAGAAATAGACGCCAAATTCACATACTGTCTCTATTGTATAATATCCCTAACTGTCCCGCCGCCCCCTCTTATCTCGCCGAGAATTTTCAGCGTCTTTCCAATCATGGATTAGCGATAACGCTCAAACAGAGATTGTTTATTGGCCTTTCCAGTTCACCGCTCCTCTTTCTTTACATCGTCCTTTACTGTCCATGCAGTGAGACTCTGGAATCAGTTACAAACCAATATAAGACTCGCTCCGTCCTTGGCATGCTTTAAGAAGCGACTGAAAAACCTCTTAATTTCTAGTCACTAAAATATCGTGTTTCATTCCTGATTTTTCTTTTCCTTTCCTCTCATTTCCTTTTGATTGATGATATCTCACTTTATATGAAAAAGAATGTTCGGGTGATTGTCCATCTTTGTGGGGTTCGTGGGCGTGTGCTCACGCATATGTTTATGGATTTCGTGAATGATTTATGCGACCACGTCATTTGAATGATTTATGCCACCACGTAACTTGCTTCATTTACTTTTGTCTGGTTTGTTGGAAGAGATTGCTGCCTGGCAATAAGCCCGCCAGATTGTATTTGCAATAAAAGTGTTAAACAAATAAATAAATAAAAGTATTCAAAAAAACTTATAGTGAAAACCAGATTGGAACCTCATTTTAACCTAACCCTAATGAATCCCTAAAAAATATGGGTATCAATGGGAATCGAGCCAGTAACCCTCGAGCCGGAAGACAGACATTTTACCGACTAGGCTATAAAGTACTGATATCAAAGTTTTACGAATATGTTTCATTTCGGTTGGATAATTTTTCCGAACATAGTCCAATTCAATCAATGTAAATTCTGATACACATTAACTCGTTTTCTTTATATCGTGTAATACTAGTTAAATGTCAATGTAAAATCTGATACACATTAACTAGTTTTCTTTATATCGTGTAATACTAGTTAAATGTCAATGTAAATTCTGATACACATTAACTAGTTTTCTTTATATCGTGTAATACTAGTTAAATGTCAATGTAAAATTTTATTTGTAGTTGTTTTTAAACTTTTTGTATCAAAAAGGCCATATGATCGTTGAAATAAAATAAAATTGTATAAAATCATTCACTAACCCAATTCTAGATCCTCACGATATTGAATTACTAGAGCTTAGCATTTTCCTATATTTCCAATATTGACATACCTCCTCGGTCGCGGTGTGCGTTGTACAGTTTTTTCAGATTTCTTTTTAAATTTAATTTTGAACCAAGACACCCTTACGAATTCGTGAACCCTGGGATATAACTATTTCAATGTTGTTTCAACTATTTCATTTCCCATTTGTCATTTTATAAAATTTGGACTCCTTTGAGACTTTTCTTTTTTTCGTTCTTGCTGACAGATAACCTGAGGCGGTATATGTGGGTTTACTTTTTATTTTTTCTGCCGTACGTTTTTGTTTTTTTTATTTATTCTTTAATCTAGATATGCGGGGGTGTGGGATGGAAGCTCCCCGATGTCCTTGCGGTCGGGCTCGCCCTACATTGGTGGGGTGTATCTCGGCCGGGGGAATGTTTATCGGATGAGCCCGGACCTTTTAATGTCTTCTCTCTTGAATGTATATTTTTTGTCATCTATTTATTTTCTGTGTTTTTTTTATCTTCTTGTTCTACGTGTTCAAGGGTGTGGGCTGAAAAACATCTGGTGTCCCCGTGGCTGGGCTCACCCTATATTGGTGGGGTGTATCTTGGCCGGAGGGGATTTTATTAGATGAGCCCAGACCTTTTGATAGCTTCTGTTTTTTAATGTATTCTCTTTTTAATGTGTTCTTGAAATGTGTCTAAATGTATTATGTACATACTATGTTGCTATCAATAAACCTGTATTTATTTATTTATTTATATAGCCCCTCAGTAAATCCAGGTGTGAGTATTTTTCTTTGTCCATCATTGTATCAGATCACTTGTTAATTAATTATAATTTACATTTATACAAACTGAATTTCGTACTCGGCCAAGTATTCTATGTGAACAAGGTATAAAAGACTTTCCTTACGGCAATACTCAGATATATTGGAACAGGCAAGCATGTACTGTTCTTCCTGTACTTAATAAATGGAATCCAATGCAGTGTATTTGTATTAATGTTATTTTGCGTGATGTATGTAGGAAATCAGACAAGCGGCGGATATCCTCGAGCTCAGTCAATTGAGCAAGCTTCTGACGGCCATCCAGAACAACCAGCCCCTTCTCAGTGAGGAGGCAGTTCAACAGTATTATACGGTGAGTCTACAGTATATTAAAATTTGATATCAATTATTATTTTAGCATTAATTATACAAACACATTAATTAACTTTTAACACAAACCAACCACGAGAACAAGCTGGATTCAGGAAGGGTTTCAGTACCATGGATCATATTCAGGTGCTGCGGGAAATAATAGAACGATGTGAGGAATAAGAACTCCCTCTGTACCTTGCCTTTGTGGACTACGAAAAGGCATTTGACTCAGTCAAGAAAGCTGCCATACTATAGAAGCTCTAAAGACACGAGGCATCGATAGAGCATACATTCAGTTGTTCAATAACATCTATAAGGATGCAACAGCAAAAATACATCTCCACAAATCCTCGGAAACCTTCCGAATCGGTAAGGGAGTTCGTCAAGGAGATACTATTTCCCCAAAATTATTCACACCTACACTTGAATACGTATTTAATAAACTAGAATGGGAAAATAAAGGGCTGGCGATTGATGGAAAATACCTGAGCCATTTGAGATTTGCAGACGATATCGTTATATTCTCACAAAACCCGAATGATCTTCAGCACCAACTGCAAGAATTTGCAGAGGCAGAGGTTTAAAAATTAATATTTCAAAAACCAAATATATGATGAACGGCTTTGCTACCCCAAAACCAATAAAAGTAGATGGAAAGCTGCTATAACTTGTCCAGGAATATGTGTATCTGGGTCAACTTATTTCCTTTGTAGGTGGCATATCGGAGGAAATAGAACAAAGGGCAAAACTGGCGTGGAGCTAATTTGGACGTTTGAACAACATCTTCAAAAGTAATCTCCCAATATCCTTGAAGCGAAGGGTCTACAACCAGTGCATTCTTCCAGTACTTACGTATGGCTGCGAGACATGGACGCTCACAGTAAAGAACACACAAAAGCTCCAGATCGCACAAAGGGGTATGGAAAAATGCATGTTGGGATATACTAAAAGAGACCGTAAAGAAAACACCTGGATTCACAATATAACAAAGGTAGAAGACGTTATAAAGGTGTGCAAAAGAATGAAGTGGCAATGGGCCAGACACGTAGCCAGAATGTCAGACTCCCGATGGACATCCGAAATAATCCAATGGTACCCAAGAGGCATAAAGAGGCCCAGAATAAGACCGAAGGTACACTGGGTAGATGAAATCAGGAAGCATGGCAGCATCACATGGCATCAACGAGCAAAAAACCTAACTATTTGGAATCAGCTTGGGGAGATCTTCATCCAGCAGTGGATCGACCCTGGTTGACAATGATGATGATGATACAAACACCACAAATTTGTTCCACCTAATCTAATCAACTACTTCCAATGTATATTGCATGGCAATGGGGCATTTGAGATTAAAATTTTTAATGAAAACAAGGTGGCTTTATTTTTCATGGTTTCTTCTAGACATGTTTTTTTTTTCATTTTAAGGTTACAGATACAAGTTAAACCCAATTGTATTATTTGTTGTAATTTATTTTATCAAACACTGTTTATTCCACTTTTTATTTACAAAAAGTGGAATAAACAGTGTTTGATAAAACATATTACAGTGTCTTTAAATCTTCACAATGTTAACCTCTCGAGTAATAAGATATTAATGAAAATTTTAAAACATCCTTTGTTCAGTTGGTAAAACATGTAACTAGCCGATTAGATTTAATTGTGTGCTATCATCAATAGATGTCATTGGTAGTCCAAATCCTGACATAATCTGGGAATATTCGAGAAATTGCTGCGCCACTGCGCCCCAACCACAGGGCCATACTCTATCTGACTCAGTATTTCACGGCCCCACGATTGGGGCGGTACTCACGGATAGGTTAATGCCTTAACTATAAATAATAACCAATTATATTAATAAAAAATATTCAATTCTGCAGTGTTACACTCAGCTCTATTTTTCCATACCTTACTAATTAACATTTATCTTGTCTTTTCACTTTCATACATTTTTTGTGATATGAATAAATTCTTGAGCACATTTTATAGTACAGCGAAGAAATTAGAATTTCTAACTTTAAAAAGGATCTCAGCGTTACTTTACTTCTACCCAATGGGCAAATCCAGATTTTGTCACATGTGAGTATGGCTTAATTTAATTCACAATCAAGTGTATAGTATTTAATGATGAAATTTAATATTCTGGAACAGAGCCTGCGGAGCCGACTGCAAGAATTATGTATAGACCGAGGGCTGTTCTCCGACATAACGTTTGAGCTGGAGGATGGCAAACAGGCGGCACATAAGGCATTGTTGGCTGCACGGTGCGAACCCATGGGGGCTATGTTCCGGGGGCACTTCAGAGAGTCTACGGCCAAGATCGTAACTATAATCTTTTTTAGTAATCTCGATTAATATTTTATTCCAAATTTTTAATGTAAAAATTACAAAGCTAGGACTTAAACCGTTAAAAAATCTATGGTTTACATTAAAAATTTACTAATGCTAGTAAGTTGGTGGTATTTCCTGTATCCACACTCATACACAAATATGTGGATTCGGAGCTTCCCAATGTAATGCCATGGCACAATACCGGTGTTTAGCCATTGTATTTACCCCTTCTTGCATAAAAGAATTTATCTAGCATTTGAATTCTTAAAATGTTTTACTTAATTTGGATTGACTGTGTTTATCAATTATCCGAGCTCGACTATTCTCCAATTACCGTAAATAATTAGAGCTCTACTGTATTTATTTTGTTATATTTTTAATCTGTCAATAATGGTGGGTTCGAATCCCGAGTTAGAGGGCCCTTGAGGAGTCATAGTCAGCTCTCTAAAGGGCGCTGTATAAATCGTCCTATTATTATTATTATACGAGTACATTCCATAATCTAATTTACTCCTTGACTTATGTTAACTTTCATGATACTTGTTCCAGATATCTTTCCCCGGAGTACGGTGGTACACGTTCCACAAGCTGCTGTGCTACCTGTACACGGACTCAGTGCCTGTGGTGAGTGCGGCACGCAGCCCCAGCGTGCTGGAGCTGGGCAACAGACTGTGCCTGTCCAGACTGATCTCGCTGGTGGAGGCCCGGGCCATTCAGGACCTCACGAGAGGGGCAGCGCACGAGCCTGGGCAGACGTTACATCTCTGCATACGGCTGCTTGAACCTGTCAAGGTAATACTCTTATTATTTGAAAAAATGACATCTTAATGAATAAATAGATGACTTATACAGTACTTCAGTCAAACATCGGGTCACGAACGCCTCTAGTCACGAACAAATCGGCTTACGAACACAATTTCTGAACAAATTTTGACTCGATCTGCGTACAATACCTCGGCTCACGAATTATAGTTCGAAAATTCTAGGATGAGTCCTGTGACAGCTCACAAATTTGCCCCAATACAACCTTGTAACGATGTTCAGTAAATTTAATTATTTTATCAACTTTAATATAAGCCTCAATTCTAATAAATAGCAAGCTATTTAGGTAAATACATTACATAAGGTTGTATTGGGGCAAATTTGTGAGCTGTGACAGGACTCATCCTAGAATTTCCGAACTATAGTTGTAATGGCGCATTACGCAATTACGCATTAGTTGTTCTTAGGTGCGTGCGCTGTGAACATTGTTTGTTGTTGCGTTCGTTATTCTTGATACAATTTTTGTTTACTTTTTATATATATAATATACAGCATATATAAAATATATTTTGCATTAAATTAACCCTCGTTATGGCTCCCGATAAAATAAATTTCGGTTTGCGAACATTTCGGCTCGCGAACGGAATCAAAGAAGGAATTAAGTTCGTAACCCGACGTACCACTGTACTTTGTAATAAAATATCCCTGCAATACTGCTATTTTTTAATTTACAGAAATAAAGTAATTCATAGGAAGATGCACTTTACTTTCACCCTAGGGTTTCAGCCTCGATTCCTGATGTTACCCAAAAAAAGTGTTGCCACTGTGGTAGCCTAAATAGTTTGTCTGCTACTAATATTCTCACAGGCAAGACTTGTGAAAGTGTTGTTTCTTTTTCAAGTGCCGAGTAGTAATACTAATATGTGTGATGACACACTGCGAGTTCTTTACCTATTCCAATTTAATAAAGGAGTCATGTAAAGGGTCTTTCAAATTGAGCGGTTTTTTAATAAAAAAAATTTATTCTTGAATAAAACACACAATTTGCTTTGATTTCAAAAAACTTGTTATTGGTCATTGAAGTATAATGTATGACATTTAAACACAAAAAAACAATACCCGCCAAATGTTCACCTCTTGCAGCTCCACAGATATCCACTCTTTTGTCAAAATTTTCTATGACATTTTGGCATAATTGCGGTTCTAATTCACCAATAACGCGAATACTTTCGTCCTTCAGCTCAGGAATTGATCGGGGGTCATTTTTATAGACTTGGCTTTTCACATAACCCCAGAGAAAATAGTCCAACGGTGTCGGATCACATGATCTTGGTGGACAATTAACATCACCGTTTCCGGAGATTATAATACGAGTATATAAAATAATTCAACAATTTGAACGCGTTGTTGTATTGTATACGACTCCATTTTTATAAACGTCATACATTAGACTTCTCAAATGTCACAAGACCCAGGCAAGTTCGCGATGCCATCTGTGTTTTATCCGAGAATTTAAAAAACCGCTCAATTTGAAAGACTCTTTAGTTTCATTACCATAGATCAGATTCTGAATACAAGTTACAAAATTTTAAGATCAGAAAGCAGTATTTAGTATTTAGGTCAGACTAAGAATTCAGGCTTAAGTCTCCGATGTGTAAGTTAGCACAGGCCTTAGCAATGTTTTGTAAAGTTGGCTATTTATGTTCTTGGAGAATAGGGGAGACTTTAGTAAGGAGACTCGACAGTATCCACTTGCTTATTTCTTTACTGGCATTGTTGATGGAGTTTACCTGTGACCAATGTTCCCCCTAATTTTTTCATTGTGTGTGTGGCCCATCAACTTATATGTGCAAGAAAAAAAGAGGGAAGTAAAAAATATAAAACACCAATAAAATAACACGAAGACCTTTGAACAAGGGATAATTCATAGTCTTTATTCGAAATACGTAACATAATACGAGTAGGTGTTTCCATGTTCCGCACACATCTCAAAGAAAGGAACCTGAGAACCCATCATAAATATATAATTGCGCTAAACAAAATGTGGTTACAAGTTCTTTCTTTGAGATGTGTGCGGAAGATGGAAACATGTGTATTGACAATTTTTAACAGATGTGCGGCCACACACGCGCACGCCGTAGTGGGAACGTTGCCTGTGACCCAAGGTATATTAAATAATTCACAACTCAAATCTGGAAATATTTTACCTATTAATTATTGAAGAGAAAAGAGGTGAGTGAATGTACATAGGAACAGCTTTTCTCTTTCCAGCTTCACAACGCGCACTACCTGGCGGAGTGGTGCATGAACCACCTGTGCGTCAACTACAACAAACTGTGCCGCATGTCTCCGCGCTCCGTACGGCTGCTGCATCCGGAGAATCAGGAGTACCTGAGCGAGAACAGATGGCCTCCAGTGTGGTAAGTTCTTGTTTATTTTAGGCTGAGGCCATACCAAAGTGCTTCGTTAGGTGCAAAGCTAGGTTTTACGTGACTCATATACTAGGTGACTTCATGCTTGGCCACACCAAAGTGCTTCGCACAAATTCTTTTGACATTTGGAAGCGGTTGAGTCAACAAACGATGCCACTCTCAAAATTAACCAATTTCATTACAACTTACCTTATCTTTATTTACTTCCTGTGCAACTTCATTCCAAAGTGATTTTATTGCAGGTTCTACATCTAACACACTTTATACTATAGTTCGGAAAATCTAGGATGAGTCGTATGACAGCTCACAAATTTGCCCCAATACAACCTTGTAACGATGTTCAGTAATTGTAATTATTTTATCAACTTTAATATAAGCCTCGATTCTAATAAATAGCAAGTTATTTAGGTAAATACATTACATAAAACTAACAATAATGACAAATTAATACATCTTGTCACAAATTAGCAAAAATGTGGCAGTTTGTTAAAATCATATAATATTTGGTGACGTTTGTCAAAAGTCACTACGTTAGTGTGCATTGGCTAGGGATGGGGTATTTGATAATTGGATTTTCGATTTTTTTTTATACATAAATCGTAATTAGTATTAATCCATAGTGGATTAATACTATTTAAAGATATTTGGCCTATTTAAAGATACTTTTTTTTTTTTTTTCGAAATTTTTTTGTACATTCTCAAATCATCAATAAATAAATTGTAAAAAAATGTATACGAAAAATATTTTTTGTTTTTTTTTATTTAGTCTGAAAAAACACCCGAAATTCACGCCTCTAGAGTAGAATATCCCCTCAATTCCAACAATACTTTTATTGGACTTCCTCTATCGTGCGATCCTTTTTCATTTGCACTTTATATTTGTTTTGTTAGTTTTTCTTCATTTATTCGTTCTGCATGTCCAAACCATCTCAGAGTGCTCTTCAAACTTTGCAATTCATCTTCACTTTTCACCAACACCACCTTATCATCAGCATATAGCAATCTGCGTACATTTCCATTTGATATGTAAGTGACAGCGTTGTATGTTTTTCTTCTTTTGTCAAGTAGTTCATCAACACTATAAAACAGTGGATTATGAATCATTATACTAGAGAACATATCGGATGATCCCTGTGACGTCTTAAATGTCATGTCTCAAAGGGATGGGGTAAAATCGTTTTTTTTTTACAAATCAAATCGTTTTTTTATAAATTGAAAAATTGTTTTTCTCTAAACTGACGTTTTAAATCCTAATTTTCATTATACTGACTTTCTAATGTATTGTATGATTTGTATATATCTTTAAATAGGCCAAGATCCACTATAAATTAATACTAATTACGAACATTTCATTTTAGGTATAAAAAAAACGAAAATCCAATTATCGTATACCCCATCCCTAGCCAATGCAGATTAACATAGTGACTTTTGACAAACGTCACCAAATATTATTTGATTTGAATAAATTGCCATATTTTTGCTAATTTGTAACAAGATGTATTAATTTGTCATTATTGTTAGTTTTATGTAATGTATTTACCTAAATAACTTACTATTTATTAGAATCGAGGCTTATATTAAAGTTGATGAAATAATTAAAGCTACTGAACGTCGTTACAAGGTTGTATTGGGGCAAATTTGAGAACTGTCACAGGGACCATGCTACATTTTCTCTAGTATAGTTCATAAATCATAACAAAACTATAATACCTCGGAGACAACCGATGCATCAATTAACCCTTTCCGGTCCTATGTCGAATGTCATTCGACATCGACTTTATTCCAGTGAGTCCTATGTCGAATGTCATTCGACATTTTTTTCTTGTGAACATAAATATAGTTTTATTAAAAACAACCGGGATGTATTGTTTTACCCTGTAATTCTGTAAATCTTTTGTGGACCTGATGGAACTTTTTTTTTTTTTTTTGTGGACCGGTAAGGGTTAATGGATAATTGTTTTTCATTAATTAGTCAATCATAGTGCCCATTTGCCATTAACTTTCCACCCTTAACATGTATTGTATGGTGTGTGTAGGTACCTGAAGGACTATGACTACTACCAGAAGTGCTGTACGGAGCGCAGTCGGCAGGCAGAGCCCGTCCTAAAAAGAAGGCAGCCCACCTCATGCGGGTACTTTTGCTTCGCTCGCTGGTGCTGTAAGTCTACGTTTCATTCTTTCTTTCTTCATCGGACTACTTGTCAATTACTTGAAATCATTTAATGCAATTAGGGTTTATTTAGATCCCTAGTCCAGTTATTCTTATAAGATTTTGTCTAATTATTTATATACTTTTCTGGTCTTTTCTAGTTATACGCTTATATATGTTAGTTTGATTTCCTATAAAGGTGGGGGTACATCAAGGATCGGTACTCAGTCCGCTACTGTTCATCTTAGTCATGGACTATTTAACTAACCAAGACATGAACAGTCTCCTAAAGATCCTACTATTTGCAGATGATATCGTATTAATAAGTGAAAAACATGAAGACCTGCAAAATAGTCTGGAAAGGTGGAGAAGAATCTTGGAGGACAATGGATTGAGACTGAGCAGAAAGAAAACAGAGTATCTGTACCTACCATTCGAAAACACAAATGCTGTCACTCCCGTAATGCATATGGATGGAGAAACATTACCAAATTGGGACTCCTTTAAAAGTATCTTGGGTCACTCATCCATAGCGATGGAGGATGTGCAGCAAATGTAACACATAGAATTAGTGTGGGATGGATGAAGTTTAGATCAATGACGGGAGTTCTATGTGATCCAAAAATGCCAGTAAAGTTAAAAGGAAAAGTATACCAAACGATTGTCAGACCCGTACTCCTATATGGCTCCGAATGCTGGACGATGTATAACTCTTACTCCAGGCAACTAGAAACTGCTGATATGCGCATGCTAAGATGGTCAGCTGGTGTGTCCCTAAGAGACAAAATAAAAAGCTCATGCATTCGTGGAAGCCTAGGTGTTACAGACATCAACGGTAAGATGGAGGAGAGGCGATTGAGATGGTATGGGCACGTTGGACACAAAGCATCCGATCACATTGTGAACCAGGCAATCTCCATGGATCTTCCTTGAATAACAACCAGAGGAAGACCAAAGAATTCATGTGTGGTGCAAAAAGATAACCTGATGCAGAGGCACGGTCTGGGGGACATAGTCCGGGACAGAAGAGCTTACAACCTGAGGACGAGGAGAGCCGACCCCAACAGTCTTCGCAGACAGTGAGTTGGGATGGAGTCAGGGAGAAGAAGAAGATATGTTAGTTTGGTTATTCTTTTTAAATTTTTTGGTCAAATACTAGATAATTGGGGCAATGCAGTGTCCAATGAGAGTCTCTGCAAAATCAAAGGTGGTCAATGGAATTTTGTGAAAAAAAAAAACATCACATCATCAAGAAGAAAAGGATATGTGCGCTCTTTTTGATAATTTGAAAGATATTGTCATATTTCAATGAGCCGGCTAGGATGTACTGTATATAAGGAAGGAGAAATACAATCCGAACCTTTTTTATTTCTTAAGTAGATATAAATATTGATTTATTTTACATGACAAGTGTGGATGATACAGTAAAAGTCTTTTAGGATATGTATCCTAGAGGGAAGAGATGATGATGGTTTGTTGATAAATAATAAAACACGTTAGATCGCAATGCGGAAAGAGAGTCGGTTTTATTATAAAACGTAGGTATTTATATCTTTTTAGAATTTGCGCGAGAACGCGCTCGCGATATGCCTACGTCTCGCTTCTGTGAATGCAAAACGATTAATTGTTGTGTGTAGGTAACAATCTATTTACGGAACCGGCGAGACAGCGTGGTGCGTTCTCTCTCTGGCGTGTAATGCGGTCCGCTCGGCTATGGGATGAATGGCCGGCGTGTGACCTTCGGACTTGTTTACTTAGATTTATCGAGGAATCCGAAGGTCATTTCATCGGTCATTGACCGTATGTATGAACTCCGAGTGGGCGACCGCCACAGTCTGTTAATCAGAAATTCAGAGGATCGAATTTTACAAAAAAATCAATGACTGAAAAAAAATACAATTTGAATTTGCGCTGGGAATATTATGGGCCGTTTTTATTACTGTAAAAATATTCTTAGTCAAATAAAGTTTGCTGACATATTTCTGTAATATTGAGACAATAATATATTAAATGGTAAAATATTTTTTAAAAATGTACAATACTTTTTTCAACACATATGGGAAAAAAACACTTATTGTCACTTATTTGAATTAGACATAGTCACTTGTTTACACTTTGAATTAGACATAGTCACTTGTTTACACTTTGAATTAGACATAGTCACTTGTTTACACTTTGAATTAGACATAGTCACTTGTTTACACTTTGAATTAGGCATAGTCACTTGTTTGCACATGTAATATAAATACAATAGTTTTGATTGGGTCGGGCACTTGATTACGATGGTAAAATAAAAAAAATAATTTGTATGAAAAGAACACTCAGAACCCTATACTTATAATAATAATCTTAAGATATTTCAGTATTGAATAAAGGGGGGAGCCCCGTGAATTTAACCACTCGACAGTGCGTAATACTTTATATGAAAAGAACACTCATAACCCTATACTTATAATAATAATCTTAAGATATTTCAGTATTGAATAAAGGGGGGAGCCCCGTGAATTTAACCACTCGACAGTGCGTTGCCTCCAGGGGTTCTTATTATGTGGGTACGTGATTCGCATGGAAAATATCAAATTATTAGAATTCGTGAATATTTTTTTAGTGAAAAAACATTACGGATTACGAAAGATACAGTTTTTTTTTTTAATAACTCTTGTTTTCGAGACCTAGAAAATGGCGATAAATACGAATTAAAAATTATCTATCTAATCAGCAAACTTTTACTATATTACCTTTGGGCAAAAAATGTTTAACTCTAAAATTAATTTAAAAATTTCAGGTAAGAGCCAGCAATCAGAAGGAACAGAATCCACCCCGGATGTGTCAAGCAGCCTGTTCCCCAGCAGCCCACCCACGCTGCCCCATGGGGATGAGAGCCCCTGACACCATCTCTGCTGCAGGTCTAGTCTTCCTTCATCTTCATCCGCCACTCTCTTGTCTCTTGCTTGAATTACTGTAATGAAGTGATTAGAGGAATGTATGTTTAATTTTTAATGCAGCAAGGTGCATCTTTACTCTCGGATAATCTTCTCTGGTTGAGGGTTAAAGGAAACATAACCGAACGTTTGTTCTAAAGAAAAGATTTGATTTTTGTCTCTCATCCAATTCTCAAATGCTCTTAATTAAAAATAAATTACGCGTACAAATTTATTTAAAAAATTGCAGTCTTAATGCAGCAAAACAGTTTCGACTTGAAACTGTTAAGTTGCCCAGTTAGTGCAATAAAACAGTGGATTTTTCTGCCTAAAACAAACCCATTTATTTTTAAGTTGTTGCAAAGGGTCACTAAGTTTTAATTTTTTTTTCTTTTGGGGATAGCAAGGCTAAAAAGGTTTGAGAAACAATACTCTAAGCCATGTGAATGGAAGTTCCTGGAACTGTGCTTATTGTGATCTGATGTAGCAGTCCTGTAGTTACGTGAATTTGTTAGATCCTAACTTATGTTAATTTGTTAGATTTGATTTCTTATCCTTAGTGACTCAATAGGCGATCTCTGTGGTATTGTTGGTAAGCAGCTTGTCTTTATCCCCAAGATTTCAATCAATTCTCGATGGCAACCAAATAAAAAAAAGGGCCCCAGTCTAGTGAAATAGTTCATCTAATAATGATATTAAGATCTGCTTAAAGTGTGCAGTAGTATTGCCAACATGTACGATAACAAACATATAATTTTGCATTGGATTCCAGATGGTTCCAATATCAGCATCCGTTAGAAGTATGTAGTAATATTTTCAACACGTAAAGGGTCTTCCGAATTGAGCGGTTTTTTTAATTAAATTTTTTTTTAATTCTTGAATAAAACACACAATTGGCTTTGATTCAAAAAAACGTTTTATTGGTAATTGAAGTATAATGTATGACATTTAAACACAAAAACAATATCCGCCAAATGTCTACCTCTTGCAGCTCCACAGATGTCCACTCTTTTGTCAAAATTTTCAATGACATTTTGGCATAATTGCGGTTCTAACTCATCGATAACGCAAATAATTTCATCCTTCAGCTCAGGAATTGATCGGTGGTCATTCTTATAGTTCTGGCTTTTCACGTAACCCCAGAGAAAATAGTCCAACGGGGTCAGATCACATGATTTTAGTGGCCAATTAACATCACTGTTTCCGGAGATTACAATACATAAAATAATTCAACAATTTGAATGCGTTGTTGTATTGTATACGACTCCATTTTTATAAATGTCATACGCTACACTTCTCAAATGTCACAAGACTCAGGCAAGTTCACGATGCCATTATTGTTTTATCCTAGAATTAAAAACACCACTCAATTTGAAAGACCCTTTATAATGACGAACAACAATTTTCATACTTCATTTCAGTAATTCTAAAAACCCGACGGTCAAAAACAATGTTGTCTCCCAGCCAGGCTCTTCAATATGTACTCATATCCAATATGAATATGTTGAGTACCACACAACCTCTTTTTGATACTTAAATATTTATTACCAACAACAGGTAACATAATAATATATATTTACTTGATACACAGTTGAAAAAATTTGTTATCAACCCTCCTGCTGTTTGTTACATGAGTATAGTATAGTTTAAGATTTATCCAGATATTGACTCGGTATGACTGTGGTCAACTAGGAATCCAGCCTTATTTTTAGTTGATGTTTTACTAATAAAAGTTTATATTTTTTATTCCAGACCATTTGGTTTTATAGTGCTCCTGCCAGTTATATTATGTTTTATTTGCATCATCTTCATAATTCTCGGCGTATTTCAAGCTTACTTGTGAACTGGGCGTCAAGGACTTATCCCAAAACTGATCTATTTGGACCCTTGTGCAAATTATTTTACGTTAATTCATCTACATTCATTTCAACATTGAGGCAAAATTCTAAATTAACTGAACCCCATTCGATAAACTTGGACATTTTTTGAATAGTGGAATAGTTTTAACTGTTATCTTTTGTGGACAACTTTTTATACAAATAAACAAGTAGATTGTAATACTTATTTGTAAAAGTAACACTTTTGTAGCTATTTACAGCTACTCATAAAAAGAAATAAAAGCTGCTTGCAGCACATTACTTGACATAACTGAATTTTTTTATATAAAACAAAGAATATTTTGATACAAAGCAATGAATTCCGGGCGTTTTGTATTTATATACAGATATCCCTTTGTTATTATATGTGATACCCTTTAACTCAATTTCGTTTTAACGTAATTTAAAGAAATAAAAAATATATTTTAAAAAAGAATAAATTAAATGTCTTTTAATTGAAAATCAAATCAATTATTTTTTATGCATTTTAATGTTACCTTATTTTGGTTTGGAATCATTGTCATTCAAATTAAAATCATTTTCTCACTGTGTGATTTTTCCTAGAATCAGTTAAGCGCATAAAGCGAGGGATGCCTGTTCTTTGTTTAGATTTATAAAAATTCTTTACGGATCAAGCACACTACAGTAGACTACCACTTATCTTCGGTTGTATTAACCAGGGAAGAAAAGAAATCAGAATTATTTTATAATACTGATGAATAATTCTTAAATGTTGAATTTTTTACTACTCCGATTAATTTGCAATGCGGTTAATGCGACCCCAGATCATTGAATATGGTATTACAAAATTAAAAGACTACCTTATAAAATTAAATGGATATTATTTGTAAATTAAATGCAGAAAAAACAATGAAAAAACTAGAGAAATAAATACGTTTCGAAAAACTAGAGAAATAAATCTGTCATTACAAATAGTTTTTATATTTGTTCATCACTTGTACACATAAATCTATAGTTTATTGTTATATTCTAATAAGTTTTTACAATTTGAATCTTTATATCTCTCAGTAATTGAAATTAATACGAGACATTATTTACAAGTTTCATTATTGTTATATATATATATCAATTTAACCAATGATTTTCTTTTCAAAATATATAAGGGTTCAGTTAATTTTGAGTTATTCTGAGAATTCAACTATATATTAAGGATAAATGTATATCTTCTTGAAAAACTGATGAAGTTGCCTCAATTAGTGTAAAAATACTTTTACCCTGATTTAATTGCATTTCAAGCACTTTTTCACTAAAATACTATAATTTTTTTCAGACACATTGCTTTAAATATAAAAATTTAATTTATTTATGCCTTACAAAGATAAAATGTTTTTATTTTTTTTCAAAATGGTAAAAAAAGTAATTTTTAAAATAGTATTAATGTATAAATGGTAAAATAATAGCCGAAAAGGTTTTCATTACAAAATTAGTAAGAAAATACTTATATTTTATTCAAATCTAAATTTTTCTTTCAACTCATGGTTGTAAAATATAGAAATAAAGCGATTTAATGATAAATTGAAAAAGTTTCAAATGGAAGATTGGATTCTTAGTTAGTAAAAATAAAATTTAGTTTATAAATCTACATATTCTTAATAGAAAAAAAAGCTAAGATATTCAATTAAATAAACAAACACTTTATTGATTGATACTGATAGGCCCGTTTTTAATAAATGTTGGTATAAAAGTTTGTTTAAATCTTATTAAAATACAGTGTCGCCGCAAAATGAAACATTAATTTCTGGAAAAAAAATTTACAGTGCAAATTAAGTCATCTCAGTTTGTGACAAAAATGAATTATCATTATTTTGGCAATCTCACAACAGGAAATTTTTCAAAACGCATTACTTTTCCATTTCTTCTCCCTGGCTTCATCCCAACTCACTGTCTGCGAAGACTGTTGGGGTCAGCTCTCCTCGTCCTCAGGTTGTATGCTCTTCTGTCCCGGACTACATCCCCCAGGCCGTGCCTCTGCATCAGGTTATCTTTTTGCACCACCCATGAATTCTTTGGTCTTCCTCTGGTTGTTATTCGAGGAAGATCCATTGAGATTGCCTGGTTCACAATGTGATAGGGTGCTCTGCATCCAACGTGCCCACACTCTCTCAATCGCCTCTCCTCCATCTTACTGTTGATGTCTGTAACACCTAGGCTTCCACGAATGCGTGAACTTTTTGTTTTGTCTCTTAGAGACACACCAGCTGACCATCTTAGCATGCGCATTTCAGCAGTTTCTAGTTGCCTGGAGTAAGAGTTATACATCGTCCAGCATTCGGAGCCATAAAGGAGTGCGGGTCATTACTTTTCCATTTATGAAAAATAAAACCTATTATTAACATATTTCAACTAAAAGTTTAATAATTTTAACAGTCTTTTAAAATAAATTTTCCAAATGAGGATCCTTGTCATTTCTCATAACTGAGGATTGTGATCTATTGGATGCTGTTGGTACAGATTACGTTGATACTTCTCCACTCCTCTCTGTCACTTGTAGTTTGCATGGAAGTGTACAGACTTACCTCAGTCGATTCCTTTACCTGATCTTCTCTCCATCTTATTACTCTGTTTCTGCCTTCTTCATGGTACACTTCCTAAGGACATCTATTTCTCCAGACTATCTCGAAATGTGGATACTAGAAGTATATTGAAGACAGTCATACAAACTCCTGGATTATGAAGATGTTTCTTCTTTTGGAGGTCTGCGTAATTCCCAGCATTCGGCACTAACAACATATCTCAAAAATAATAGATTCTTGCTCATTATCGGGTTATTGTCCATATTTGAGTGCCACACATGAACATACAAAATATTAAAATTCGGACTAGCTTTGTTTTAGTACGATTTTAAACAGTCCGATTTCTCCATATTTTAAGGTTGTTAATGTTAAAAAAAGTATGTCAATATGTACACTTTTATGACAATTATTAAATTTATAAAAAAATTTAAAAACACTTGTCAAGTCTCTTAACCCTTATCTTGGCAAAGTTCAATTTATCAAAATATTAACGTTTTTCTTTGGCGATTCCTTGTTATATGGTAAGTATTGAAGGAAAATGGAGGGAAAAAATCACAACTTTTCCTTATAGTTTTTTTTTATATGTAACACCCACATGACATTACCAAAATATCAATTTTTATAAAACACAAAAAGGGCTATAAAATGATTCTATAATCTAAAACATGAACAACATTTACATAGCTGAATCAACATATAAAATGGTTTGAATAAAATTTTCTTTACATGTAGTGATTAATAAGATATTTAGATTATTTACCCCAATTTTCAAAATGCATCCACGCTGTCCAGACATGTCGACCCGATGTCGTTTGAAAGATTGTAGCGTTGTCAATATTTATCACCAGATGATACCACTGCACACAATAGTGCATATATAGTATTTGAATGTGTTGCCATATTTGAAATTACGTTACAGTTTCTGGTTTTTTTTTTTAAATCTCTAAATTAGTGTAACACCTGTGTTACAATGCCATGATAAGGGTTAAACTGAAATGATTTCGTTTGCACTTTGCACAACAATATAATCAATATTTTGAAGTTTTATCAATTAAAGAAACTTTCTACTCTCATAACTTTCATGAAAACATAAACTTAGATTTAATTTTAATAGATTCTCTAAGTATTCCCTTCATTTAAATTATTTGTTATTAATTTGATAATGCTTCTCTTCTATATTTTACAAATATGAGTTATAAAGCCTTATTTTGAAGATATTTGATTATTTGAGTTTCAGAATATACTTTTTTGTATTTAAAAAAAATAATTCATAATCCATTGTTGCAATGTCCACAGAAAATACTCATATAACCCCACTTAAAGCAATTCAACTTCACTGGAAACATTAAATATGATTTATTTTCTTGTGTGTCACAACTATAAAACTATTATATAAGGAGGTGTATTTTTTAATCATAGTATAAATATAGGCCAAAACCCATACGATGGTTGTCTCCGAAGAAAGAATACGAGAATTGAATTTTGAATACAAGAGAGCGAGAGAGGAATACTTGGATTCTCTCCGAAAGTAATTCGAAATTTGAATCTCGGTGGGTCCTTCGAAACTATACTGAACGAATTTTAAATACATAGCCAACAATTTTTGAACCGGTGTAAAAGGGGACGATGTATAAATGATATATATATATATATAAACAAATTTTACATTTATGAATATATATTTTCATAAATGTAGAATTTGTTTTACTTCCGTGAATATTTCACAGGCTGCAACTAGTAAAGTATTCACATGTCAAATACTGAAATTTTGAAGCAGAGAGATTAAAGTTTCCATGACAATCAACAGGTTGAATAAGTTATTACCTTTTGGTGGGATGATTTCTTTATCGATATTTTTTATTTATATATCAGTCTAACAAATTTACATAAATTTGTTATACTAGAATGCAAATAAATATTACCCAAGTTCCAAGATCAATAGTGACAATTTTCAATCAAGTCAACAGTGACAATTTTCTGTAGATTATGAATGAATAGACTTGTAAAGTGCTTTTTTGTATCCCACAGTACTTTTAGAATCTATGTAAAATACGCTATTATAAAATTAGCTATCAGTGTTAACAGCTACGCAAGTAACACTGTTACAGTTATTTTAAAAATAAAGTGTGCTATTTGAAGCACATTTTTTAACAACACGATTTATTTTCATTGTATTTCTCTTAAAAATAAACTTACTGTATTGCATTTCGTTATTCAACAGCACAAACTATAAATGTAAAATTACCAGTGTTCATCTCTTGCACAGTGAAACAATCCAATAAAATCAAAAATGTATTATAATCAGAACCGATGCCATAAATCTTGATTCAAAAATGTTCAACATGACACGAGCGATTGCCTAGTTTGTTGGGCCCTGAATTAATTAGTAATACAATGTTTCACATTGCATATTCTGTTTTTTTTATATATTTATAACTATATCTGGTAAAATAAAAAAACAAGCGCATTTGTAAGATTAACACTAGTGTCGTATGACGCTAGTGACAATTCGAATCATATATTAACTGACTTTATTATAAACATAATACTAGCTCCTTATAAAATAGTTCTATAAAAAAAAAAACATATTTTGTTTATTTTTTATTAATATTCTATTCACTCATATACAGCATAACCCTTGAATTATGTCTTCACAATCCAAATATTTTTTTCAATATTTACCACAGCTAAAATCCTATCTCAGAAATTTATTATATTACATATGTGTCGACACTTTTCAAATCCAGGTATGTCCACGCAAGTTCAAACCGAGCAAAACGTAATTTTGTCCCTGATCACTGAAAAGTATATATATATGTATATATAAAAATTATGTGTCTTTTTGAGAATTGCTTTATAGATTACATTGTGTTTAAAAAAAAAATTCCTAGAAATTCAAGTCAGTAGAAAAAATAAAGCATATTTCAATTTGGACATATCCACTTTTGAAAAATGCCCATTGAAAATGCGTGATTTTGATACAACACCGCATGGACATACCAGAGTTTGATTGTTGTTGACAGTACGACTACGCTACGACTGATCGGCCATCTTGAATGATGGCGCTCTCTGATTGGTCTAAATAGACTTGTCTGACTTTGATAAAAACAACCTCGTGGACATATCTGAGTTTGAAAAAAACTCTTATTTCAATCACCATTTTGCATTGATTTCACGAGGAGATATCTTATTTTGAAAAATGCAGATTTATCCAGGACTACATAAGCTACATTTCGGTATATTTATCTCAAAAATGTCATAATGTGGACATACCTGGGTTGGGAAAGTGTCGACACATATCTTTATTCCACAGTTGTGATGAGGCTTTGGATTGTATTTAAATGGTTTACAATTGACATTGGTCTTTTTACAAGAAGCTCTTTTAGCCTAGACATGTATTGTGGAAATCAAACATAATGCAATTTACATTTTCTCTTTATTTACAATTATTTTTGTCTGTCCCTTAAAAATCATAATTGAGGGGTAATGCTGTATGATAAGATATATTCATACAAATTAATGGTAAGGTAGACTAACACGCGTATAAGAAACAGTATTGTTTAATATCAATGTGATTCAGATTTAGGCGTAACAAATTTTATATTGGAAGATTCTCAAATAGATATTTCGTAAAATAAAAAGTAAAAACGAGTGCAATTTCAATGGAGATAAAAATATATATTTCTTTCTCAATTAAACAACAAAAAAAAATAACGTACATTAAATAAAAATATTTCTATCGAATCGTAATTCAAAATTTAATAAAATAAACGTTCATTTCGTATGAAAAATAGTTATCTTTCTAGGAAAATCCCAATTATGTATGCACTTTGATAGTTTTATATCCTTTTTTTTTATTTTAGTGACATTGTTTCAGCATATAATGGTCTTGTCAAACTCAAGTGTTTAATTTTGATTTTCCTAAAAAAATTAAGGAACTAAAATCGACCGCAGGGATAGATTTTTTTCATTTGTAGTATTCTAAGTAGGAAGTAAGAAAGGCAATACTTTACAGCTATCCTAAGGATTAAGTGTATTTTTTTACCCCGTAAATATAACAACCCTGGTAAAAAAATACACATTGTTCAAATCAATGCACTATCTATAGTTATAAATTGCTATTTATCCATTGCAGCTACAGTACTTTTCTTTCTGTCTTTCCATACGCATTTAACTTCAAGATTTTTTTACTTTATTTAAAAAAAAAATTAATTATATTTATGTTATTAAAATTATTGAATTATGTACACAAAATTACATATCGTTGGCCTAACTATAAAAACACATAACTCCACATGAGTAACTTTACAGGAGAGAGAAAAATCATCACAGTTTGTTCTATGTAAACTTAAACATTGTTTTTTAAATATATCTGATTGATAAAAAAAAAACAATATCTTTATCAATCAGATATATTTAAAAAACAATGTTTAAGTTTATATAGGATAAACTGTGACGTTTTTTCTCTCTCCTGTAAAGTTACTAATATGGAGTTACGTGTTCTTATAACATAGTTAGGCCAACGATATATTTAAAAATATATCTTAAATTTAAAAAGCTGGTTTTGTAAAGTTAACTGATATGTTTTATCAACCTTTATTTTTTACTAACCATAAATGGGCTTAAAAATATGTTTTCTTTTCTTAGTATCAACTGGAATTGATTATATTTCAAAGGATTTCCATCAATTTTACATTACTTAAAATTAAGAATTACTTTCACAGACATATTGTGACTATGAAAAAAATCACAGTGACATTTGGAATAACTTAATTCAAAGGTTGAAAATACCATTTTTTTTTTTACATATTTTGTCAAAATATAATTATAATAAATCCATAAATGAAATCAATTATAATGTTTCTTTATCAAATTAATTACAGAGAAACCTGATTTAGATGTTTTCCTATTCCTATTAAAAAGTATTTTTTTTTACATACATAATAGGTTAGTCAAAAAGTTTTGAAAGCGACATCTATGGAGCAGTAGAAAAACCAAAATTTCTACGCCATTTTAATATTTCATCTTTCATAAGAACGTTCTCAAAATTTCATTTCGATCTCTCAATTCATTCTTTGTTTACAAGCCATTTGAAGTTGACGTGTCAGTGTATTTTTCAACAATGGAAAATCCGAATATCGTGCAGTGATTAAATTCTTTGTTTTGGAAGGTTTATCGGCTACTGAGATCCATGCAAAGATGGTGAAAGTATTAAAGGAGTCTTCTCCTTCATTTCCAACTGTTCACCGATGGGTTTTGGAGTTTAAGCGTGGCCGTACAAGCGTTGAAGACGATCCACGCTCAGGACGTCCAAAAAGTGCATCAACACCAGAAATCATAGCGAAAATACAGGATATGGTTTTGGAAGATCATCGATCGACTATGGATGTGATCGCTGACACCATAGGCATCTCACATGGAACAACATGGCATATTTTGGCTCAAGTTTTGGGTTTCAAAAAACTGTGTGCACAATGGGTGCCGCATTTGCTAACAATGCAACAAAAACACGTTCGAATGCGACTTTCTGAGCAACATTTGGAGCAATTTCGAAAGGATAAAAAGGATTTTCTGCGTCGATTCATCACTAAGGTTGAGACTTGGGTCTACCACCATGATCCTGAATCAAAACAAGAGGCTAAGGAGTGGTGTGAACCAGGCACTTTGGCTCCGAAGCGAGTTCGTGTCCAGAAATCGGCCAAGAAGGTGTTAGCGTCAGTTTTTTGGGATGCAAAAGGAATTTTATTGATAGATTATCTCCAAACTGGTAAGACAATCAACTCTGATTATTATTGTGACCTTTTGGACCAGTTGGATGAAAAAATTTGTGAAAAAAGACCCGGTTTGCAGAAGAAAAATATCATTTTTCATCAAGACAATGCACCTGCTCACACAGCTCAAAAAATCATCGCGAAAATCAGTGAATTGGGGTACGAATTGTTGCAGCATCCACCCTATTCGCCAGATTTAGCTCCCTCTGACTTCTGGCTGTTCTCACACCTCAAAAAATTCCTTCATGGAAAGCATTTTTCATCAAACGAAGAGGTTATAGCCATCGTAAAGGAGTATTTTGCAGGCTTTCCAGAAAGTCACTTCTGTGATGGGACAACAAAGTTGGAAGATTGTTGGACCAAGTGTATTGATCTTATGGGAGACTATACTGAGCAATAAAAGTGATTTCCCCCCAAAAAAAATGTATTTTCATTTCCGCTTTCAAAACTTTTTGACTAACCTAGTACATATCATAATGCCTGGCAACCTTTATAGTCTAGATGGCTTGAATTTCATCCGTGGATTCATTCCCAATGGTATAAAAAAATGACATCCCACTCTGATTTAAAAGTTTGTCTAGTTACAATACTCATACATACTAGATGTATGTAAGGCCGTTGCCTATCCCATATAGTAATATTTTCAACACATACAAGTATGATGCCAAACTGTGAGATATGTGCTGACTCCAGTGGTTGTGAATATGAAGACACAATTATTGGGACTGAAGACAATATTTTATCTCAACCGTGCTCTTCAATATGTCTGCATCACCATTTTAAATATGTCGAAGATATATGAAGAATGAATTATGGCATATCCCTCACGAGATAGACAGTTATGACTAATCTTCACATTTTTATATCCACACAAACAACTTTTGCCTCATATTCTTCATACATGCTCTTCAAAGTTATTCAACTGTCTATTTTCACTATTTTCCCGTTCTACCTTTTCTTCTCTCCATTAATTTTAAAACAGTATTGTTCAATATAATTGAGATTTGGATTAAACAAACTTTATTTCCACAATTTTACATGATTTCTATACTACATCTCAATTTAAAAACAGGATTTCTATACTACATCTCAATTTAAAAATAGGATTTCTATACTACATCTCAATTTAAAAACAGGATTTCTATACTACATCTCAATTTAAAAACAGGATTTGTATACTACATCTCAATTTAAAAACAGGATTTGTATACTACATCTCAATTTAAAAACAGGATTTCTTTACTACATCTCAATTTAAAAACAGGATTTCTATACTACATTTCAATTTAAAAACAGGTTTTTTTTAAATCAGAATTTTTTAAGGTCCTTAAAAAATTCTGGTTTAAAATGTTTTATTTAGATAGTCCCTTGTATAATATATTAAAAGGGTTTCACTGTATTTTTTTTGTTTTATTAAAAATATCTGAAAATATGCATTCAGAAACTTTTGACTCCAAATGTTCATAAGTCACATTTTACTCTGTATTAAAAATATGGAGTATTTTCAGGTGTATCACCATAAACAGCATATGGGAATTTTCATACGTAAATGAAAAAAAAAATAGATTTTACAAAATCTGCAAAGTTCAAGATTTAGAAAATAATTTTAAGGATTGTATTTTGTAAAATCAGTACCTTGTCTTGCTTGTAAAAGTATCTCAGTGCTGGTCCTGCTTTTTATTGATCCGAAAGGATTAGATACAAACATTTGATTGTATTTAAGGATTTTAAATAATATTTTATCAAAATTAACATATTTCCTTTTTATTAAAAAAAAACAGACATGATCTCTATTTAAAAAATAAAGAAAGTCTTATATTTTGAGAATAAAATTACGTATTTTTCAAGTAGAATTAAATTTTTAAAAAAATGTCTCAGTTAAAACATTAAGACTTATTTTCAGTAAACTGTTTAGATTTAGTGAATTTATTAGGGAGCCCTTATTTTCTGTACATAACTTTATCTATAATTAAAACAATATAATTGTAAATCAACATATATTTAATATTAATTAGGTGTATAGTTTCCAAAACTTGCCTTAAAACTCTTTTTCAAATTTAATATTTTTAATATTTATTTTAAATCCTCTATTTTCTCACCGCATACAATCTTTTTAATCAATGTTGAAACACAACTTTTCCAAAATAAATTATATTCATATATTTAATTATTTACCATTCTTAAATCTTACTGTCACTTTTAGGAATATATTTAAGATAAATTAAGATTTTTAGATTTTAAATATTTTTACATTTACCCCGTTGCACATTACACGCGATTGGGTATATGTAAAAAATATTTGAAAATAAGATTAAAAGCTTCATTTATTGGTATTCAAATTCATTCTTAAAACAAAGTTTATTTTTCCACACAAAATTTTATTTAATTCTATAAAATTCGTGAATATTCTGCAGGAGTATAAGTAATTGTCTTTTTTTCTCGTCGATCATTTTTTTTTTCATAAATCAAGACATGCTAAATACAAATTAAACCTTTTTTGTGAAAAATTGTTATTTCTTAAAAAAAAAAAACAATAATTACTCTTTAAATAAACTTCTTAAATGTATGATAAAAAACTATTATATATCTTATTTCTCAATGGATAACAAATTAGCAGAAATATCTCAAGTAGACTAGAGTTAACCTGAGTATGGTTTAAAATAATACTACATAATGATGTTATAACTTTTCACTATTTTCATACATTAATGGATTTACTTCCATAATATTTATTTTTAAATATTATTTCAGCTAGTATGCAGAATGGGACAATGCAACAAAAGCCATCATTGTACAAAAGAGATTCCAAAATTCAAGAAAAAAAAAAATTATATATAACACCTGAAATTAACTTTCAGATATTTTATTATCTGAATTAACTGTCACTTTGGCACTTAGTAAAGCATAAATTCTTGGAGCTCTCTTAAGCTGACAGGTGTCATTTAACCCTTACAGGCACAGGTAAACTTCACTTATTTTTACTCAGGCTGCACAAAAAATAAAAAGTCAAGTTTCTCATTATTTTTTTTAATGTGTTTGAAAAATGATACATATAAAAGCTAAATTAACATATTTTCACTTCCTCGGTAGGTCAAGGAACTCCTGGTGAGGTGGTACAACTTATGTACCACTAGTCCATATTTCCACTGGTACTTCTAATGTACTACCAAATAATTCCGAAATACATCCAAGTAAAATTAATTTTTAACCTAAATATAAATTTACCACAATTACTAAAGTCAATTTTATCACAACACAACTATTTTTTATTAAAATTTAATACAAATATATAACGTTTTCTTTTATACGCACATATCGGCACACCAATGACAACTAACTGTCAATAATATTAGAAGGTAAATGAATTTGAACAGGACCAGTCCTGCAGCTGTGCGGATATGAGTCATAAGTATTATATTATACGAAGTGGCACATAATCTGAGCGTTCGTGCAGCAATAGAGAGAGGTTTAATAAGTGTTACATTGTGTATACCACTGTGCAGTACAGCGTCAAAAAAAGGTGGTGGTAACGTGTACCACTAAGCCTGTAAGGGTTTACAGGACTTTACGAGTTCTTAGATATTTTTTAACTAAGTCAACAAAATATTTTCATTAAAATGCAAATTTTGGTTAATTTAAAGATGCATGTTTTGATTTTAGAAAAAAAATTCCAATATTTTTTAAATAGAAATAACAACGTTAGGTACAAAAAAAAAGGATCGGAAACACTAGAGTAAGCCCATTTTATATTATAATTATTTAGATCTATATATTTTATTTCATTTTGAAATGAGTGGTGCAATTATATTATTAAAAAGGTAAAACATAGAATTTAATGTGTATATTGAATTAACTGGGAAAAAATTCAACACAATTGATAAATATTAAGCAATATCGCAGTAATATTAAAAAGAAGTAACAACTTATCTACCTACCGTTAACATCGCACAGGGTATATATTCATATTAAATCCTAAATGCTCAGCATTTATTTGTCGATCGTCATAAAAGTAAGAAATTAAAAAAAAAAAAAAATCAAAGTGAGTTTGAAGAAAGTTCAGACGTAACCTACACTTGAAATGGTGTATCGGTGACATAGATAAAAAAAATTAGGAATGAATGATTTTTAATATGTTCGTCTTCGGTTGAGAATCTTACGCATTCTTTTTTCTTATCGGTACTCTAAAATCTTCGGCTATTTAATTCGGTGACGCATGCAATTAATTGTAAATATATTTTTTTCATTATAGATTTTATTTTATTCTTATTGCCTATACAATATGGGATCAAAACACATGTATGTCAAAACAAATATGCTCTTTTTAAAATGGAAGGTAGAATTTTAAGAGATTTTTTTTAGAACTGCAAACAAAAAGAAGTGAGAATTGGTAGATGTTAAACATCGGTGTTAATAATCAACTTACCCTAACAGCACAGATACTTTGTACTTATCAATTTGCGACCGAAGCCTGACAATATGATTTAAGGTTGCTATGGAATCCGTAGCACATTTTTCCAACATCACAAAAAGAAGACAATATAGATATTTTTTACATACCAGTGTATGAAATATGAATGAATGAATGCTCCATAACATGTGAGGAGCATAATAGAAGACATAATACAAAGTGGGTGATTAGAGTACCTGATATTGGTGCCACCGGAGATGACTATGTAAGCCAATTTGTGATAGGCAATATCATGTTGCATATAGGGCAAGGAGCTTCAGTACTTGCATCTAGTCTGCGTCTTCTTTCTCTATTAAATTCCTGGTAACTAGCAACAGTTCCACACCATTTGGGTTTATCTGCCGCTGTTTCCTTACAGTTATGCTGAACATTAATGTTTTAAGCGTCTCATGCAGTACAATCTTATGTCTCTTGCAGTGACCACCGTGCTTCTTTCTGCCCTCCGTCAGCTCGCAAAAGAGGACATTTCTTACCGTTTAAAATATATATTCATGCTCAAACAAATCAAATAAGTGTGTTTATTGGTTAGATCATTTGGTATCTATCAGGGGTGCGCATATGTTACATGAGGTTAACGAGAGCCACACCATAGTCACGTTCTCATGTAGTATTAAATACACTAATTCTAATTTATTACATATTCTACACAAATCTTAATTGCTGCATAAAGTATAAAAAATACACATATAAGAAAATATAAAAATGAGAAAGAAAACACAAAATAATTCGTTCAAAATTTATTTAATAAAAATAAAATATAATACAATATAATAAAAAATTTATTTAGCTAAATCTTTCAAAATTGGTGTAAATTTTTTTGCAGCCGTTCGCAGCAATTCTGTCAAAGGTTCGTTTATTAGCTGCGAACGATGTTTTGATTTTACAAACTTCATCGAGGGGTATAAGGACTCACAACTGTATGTTGTACCGAAAATGGAAAATAATCGACAAGCAGCAAAATCGGCAGCAAATACATAAAGAGGCAGGAGATGCGCGCGCACCCTACACATTGAAATCACTGCACACTCGTATATACCAATACTTGTGTCTTTGACAGTTGCATTCATACCGGAAAATTACGAAAATACAAGTATAATGGGGAAAAAAAATATTTATATTTTTATAAGAGACATTGGGAGCCGCACTTAACCCAACGAAGAGCCGAGCTGCATGCCGCTCTCGGAGCCGCATTTGCCCACGTCTAGTATATACACTCATATCATAGTTCGAACCGGTGACCTCTGAAAAAGTAGCACTGTTACAGATACTTTTAAATCTAAAGAAGCATGCCACTCAGGGTGCTACTATATATAGCTACTCTTACGATTAAGTCTGCTACTTAACAACACTGAGTAAATGTTGCTGTTAGGGAAAGTTTAAATTAAAGTCATATGTTAAAGTTGAATGCAATCATAAATTTTTTCGAAAGGTGCTTAGTTAAAAAAATGGAGCAATTATAGAATATGTATGTTTGAGAGAGCTAGGAGGAGTGAAAGTATTAAAATTAGAAATGTAGGAAAATGCGGGGCTCAAGTCTCTATTACCCCAATAGAAATATGAGGATATATAAGGTGATTATGTTTTAAACTTACTTTATCATAAGTCAAATATAATTATATTAATATTCGTGGGGAATGTATAGAGTTTTTTTTTTTTCTAAATGGTCAAAAGTATTTAGTGTAAGAGCCTGAAAAAAATTTCAATATTTGTTTTATACAAACTTTACTTATTTTTTAAGAGTGAAATTTTTACCGAGTTTGAGGTGAAGTAGAAAGATTTGTTAAATTACACTATTGTTTTATGTTAAATTACACTATTGCTTTATGTTAAATTACACTATTGCTTTATGTTAAATTACACTATTGCTTTATGTTAAATTACACTATTCAATTTTTTTTTTTTATATTGAAATTTATTCTAAAATTGTCTAAGGTTTATTTTAATCAATGTGAGCTAATTAAAAAATGTTTCATAGTGGAATGCTTAAGCTTTTATCACTTTGAATCAGAAATCATAACATTTTGTTAACTTTACAATAATATTTTAATCATTGTAATTTGACACCGAGATCTTCTTGAAAATTTATTTAAATTACATCAGTTGCGCTAAAAGGAAAACAAAAGTAAATGCATTTATCTATTTGGAAATATTAATTGTTTGAATAATACATTGAGACTTCCTAGGTATTATTTTACCGAATAATAATTGATTTTTCAAATGAAAGAAAAAAATATATATATTGGAGACAACAAAATACATGCATGTCTAGTGCAATCACTGAAAACAAGAAAAACATCAGTCTAAAACTTCTAAAATATGCATTCTTATCAATATTTTAAATGATTGATAGATTAAACACGTTTGAACATTGTTTGAACCATCATTAAAAATGTTTTGAACGAGCATGACTCGTGTATCATTTGTTTAGGTACAGATCTTTGTTAAGACAAATGACACTCGCACGTCTCATGTTGCATACTGTTCTTATGGCAACACTAAACTACTCGCTTGTTAAATAAATTAAACCAGTTTACTATGTGCTCAATATTAATAGTGCATATTGTTTTCAATAACATGACAATATTTTTTTAATTGAAAAAAAAAACAACCTTGTGTAAAGTGGTTGAACTTGTGTTTTTTTATTTCCTATTTAATTTTAAGAGTAACCGCACTGTGTTTTCTTATGAATTGTTTTTGTTTCATTATTTGTTTTAATGCTAATACACATTTTATACTTCAAAATAAGAAGTCTATGGTTTTCGGTGAAAATCTGATAAATGTAAATGTATATTTCTATTTTTGAACAGTTTTTAAATAAATTTCAGTCTGTATATGGGGAAAAAATCAGTCTTTCTAAGATCAATAAATCTAAAATGAAAATATCTTTGTAAAATATGATAGTATTTTCAAAATAACACGATTTAAAGGTTTTATGAAAAAAATTGAAAATTCTTATGGTATTATACTTCTGTTGTATACAGTACAACCCGACGGGTTTATTGCCGTGTTGCAATATCTTACAACTAACCAAAAAGATTTTAAAGAAGTCTTGAACGAAAATCAGACTGGAATATATTTTTTTAAATCATATCTTATCTAAATTGTATTATGCTTAACATATTTTTATTTAAAACCATAGATGCGTATGTTTTTTGTAATATCAATAGTGTTTAATTGACTTTCCAAATATATTAAATCAATGGTTATTATTTGATTTTGAAAATAAAAATACGTATTGTAAAATAGCAGTATTCTAAGCTTTAGAATAAGTAAGAATTATAATTTCACCTTGTATTACGTACGATAGCATGCCGCAAGGTGCACGTCTATGACTAATATGGCAATAGCTGATCCAAATGGTGTCTTTTTGAAATCTTTATCTATTTTTATACTTGCGCAGCTTGGCTTGTGTTATGAACAGAGTGCAATGAACAGGACCGAACATTTTAAACATGTCTTTTATAATATTCAAACTTTGCTTATGCTCATACTATTTATAAAACAACTTTTTTATATTACACTTTAATTGTATGAAACAAGGGTGCCCAACTATTTGATAGTGATCTATCAATCCATTTTAACACATTGTTTATGGTATGCACAAATTTATGCTTTCCAGAAACTGTCTATTGCCACCGTGTGCACATATTTGTGCATTTCGGTTATATTCAACTTCATACATAAAAAACACGCGCGTGTGCGTGCGTCCGTGTGTGTGTGTATCTTACCGACTGACAGATTTTAGTTCTTTATATACGAAGGATGTTCTTGTCACGCAGGGAAAATTTACACTTAAGAAAACAGCAACTGATATTATTTTTTGTTCATAATAATCATTAAATTATTATATCTGATTAAAATTTCCTGTAGATTGCGATGTTGCCCTTAAAAAGAAAGTAGCTCACGTGTGCAAAATGGTTGGGAAGCCCTGGTTTACGTACAACATGGCAGGCTTAGTAATGTATCCAACCAATATGAAAGTTTTTTTCTGGCCCTGAATGTAGAAAACGTAGACTAAAAAATATGGTGGGAATCGAGAATCAAACCCAAAACCTCAGAGTAAAAGAAAGTCTAACATTCTACAAATATCTTTGGAGATTTTCAATTATTTATGCATCATTAGAATAAATGTAAAATACTGTTTTACAATATAACCCTTACAGATGAAACTTAAAAGAAAAAGCAAAAAATAATACAAATTAACTTTTAATCTAAAATTTGTATACTATGTACAAAAGTGAAAAAAATTTTTTTTGGTTTTAAAATTTCATTATCACTTTCTAGAAAAGTTTTAATTTAAATTTCAAAGTCACTAAATTATAGAATATTTTCATACTTGAAAACACAATTACTTGTATGTATGTGGAAATTATTTTATTTTGACTTATGGACAGTTTCACGCAGTAGAATATTAACAGTTTTTTTTTCTCGATTTTCTAGTTCATTGACGACCTATGTGAACTAATTGGTAGAATGCATATCTTCAACTTTGAGGGTTTCGGTATGAACTCCCAATCGTATTTAATGATATCACACAGAGATAGAGATACTAACTTGCTGTGAAATTCATTACAGAGCGGTTCTTCAAATGAACAAAGTTATAGAACCATAATGGAAAAAGAAAAAAAATATATATATAGGCCACGCTTCTTCTCTCACTTGTGCGTATAATTGTGTGTTGATCGGTTTGGAACATGCAAAACATATTTTTAATAATTGCAATTATGCTCATGAAATTAGGGTGTATAATAGTTCTGAAGAATGGGAGATGTTGATGAAACAAACCATTGCGAAAACAAGTGTCTATCTTTAAAAAGAAAAGAATAGTTCTTGACTTTCCTAAAATGTTGCCAAATTAACGGCAGAATGGCGGAGTTGTCTATGATATGAATGGCGTTCATTCGATTTAACTGCCTTTCTCATAATTAAGTGTTTGTGAATGTTTATAAATGTATAAATACAAATCGTAATTCAAGTCTCGCTTCATATTATATGGTAATATAAAGCCATAACATAACGTAGCTTATGCTAGACTGTGTGTAATACACTTAGGTTATTATAAAATGCAATGTCTTCAATTATTTTTCCATCCGCACTTTTAGCATTAGATAACAAGAGTGTGTAAATTACTCGTATGTGTAGAATATAATTTTTTTACTTATTGAAAGTACGGACAATCTTTTGAAGAATGATGTTCTACATTTTTTGCAGAGCACGTCAAATATCGACGACTATCTCAGTGATGGAAACATTAAAATAACACATTTTTTAATTAAGTTATGAATCCATAGACAAGGTTAAAATATGTGTGCATTAAAATATCAATCCAAACTACATTTTTTTTTTGTGTAGAACCCATAGAGTAACAAAGATGGTATTATTTCCCTTTGAACTCCATCAAAGAATATTTTTCTTGCGATTAGATACAAAAGGAATATAGAGTTATTCAAAAGAAACAAATATTTCTATTTCTAATAAAAAAAATACACTTTGCTCACTTGACCCCTTTTTACACAAAAAAGTCAAGTACTTTCACTAATACTCATTGCCACATTAAAAAAATATACATAAGTTAATACGAAGAATATATTTCCTAACAAATTATGAATAAGTAGTTTTTTTCACTATTATCTTTTATCTAATGAAATATGTATATTTTGATATGATCCCATAGTGTCACTTGACATTCTTTAAAGAAAATCGTAAACCTTGAAATATGGTCACAGAGTATTAAAATCCTCACTACAAATCTGCATATATCATATTTTCACTAACAATCGCACAATATAGCATGGTGTAAAGTGCAAACTAGGAGTCACCCATGAGATATAGTATGGCGAAATGCAGTTACTTGTATGAGTTAGTAAAGACCTGACTTGACCCTGGTCACATTGGAAAACGGACGTATATCTCACGGCCATACGTGGACAGTATATAAAAGTGATCTTTAACTTGTTGAACAACTTCTTTAACTTCACAAACATGGATAGACCATAAATGTACACTAAGAAAGTTCGCTTAGGTTCATAATTCACAATCATACGATGAAATGGTGTTTTGGATATTTTCTCATTTTGTTATCATTTTTTACCTTGAAAATGACAAAATTTGGATGTACATTATTAATCCTTAAAACAGTCAATTTATTACCGGAGTTTTTTTTAATTTTGTGTATAATTTTAATGTTATCATCACTGAGGTATGTTATAACAAAATTATATTTATATTCTCAATATATAAAAGTAAATAATATGTAATTTATGTAAGCATTACCATTAAGGATTATCAATTTATTTATATGGCAACTTTTTGCGTAAATTCTTAAGATTTGAGATTTTCCTATTCAAACTCTTATGATTATTAAATATGGGAAAAGGTTGAGAATTTTGTGAATAGGGATTCAGAATATGGTTTAATAATGTACGAAGCAAACTGATTTATTATTTGTTAAAAAACAAATAACAAATGCTCAACTCGGTGTTGTTAAAGCTATTTTTCAATTTAAAGTAGCATGCTACTCAAAAAAATTAAAAACTAAAACATTAACCAGCTGTAACAGCTACTCAATCGCACTACTTCTAGTTTATTATTTAACAAAACTGGTTTATATTAACTGTTTTTATCATTCAGGTAACTTTTTAGCACTGTTAATAAATATTAAATAATAATCACCTCAAAAGTGCTTTATTTTCAAATTATAAATGGCAGCTTATAAATGTTAAGTTAACTCAGATTAAGCTAGATCTGAAAAGATAAAAACCGGGATATAAAAAGTTATGTTGAATGCGATCTCCAGAGAACAATCTCAAATATTAGTAGTAAATTAATCACTTCATTTATGTGGGTAATTGGTTCCAGAAAAACATCAGAGCCATTGAATGCTATGTAAAACAGATGGTCTTTTACATATTTCCTTCTATACTTATTAAGTTCAAAAAGCTTTAGTTATTTTTTTTAATAAGGCTATATAAATACAGTAGAGTGCCGATTATCCAGGGTTCAATTATCCGTGAGTTGGATTAACCGTGGTCCTCTGTAGTACAAATGATTTTTTTAGTAATCCTGAAAAATATTTTTTAACAAACGTCCACATTTTGAAAATTACAAATAAAGAACTTAAACTGGTATGAGATCTATGATTTACATTATACCAATTGACTAATGCTAATAAGTTAGCGGTATTTCCCCAAATCCACATTGACATGAAAATATGTGGATATGGAGCTTCCCAATGTAATTGTCGCAGTGACATACCGGTATTTAGTGGTTGTATCTATCAAACATTGAGAAAGCTTGTTTGTATGCTCATCTTGCATAGCAAAATTTATCTAGCATTTCAACTCTTTTAATGTTTAACCCTTCCTTCCCTGTGATGTGTAACTAGTACCCATTGCTTCTAAAAACTCTAATATCTCTATAAGTATAATAAATACTGAATGAAAAAATAATATTAATAATAATTAGCACTGAAAAAATAATATTAATAATAATTGGCCACATCAGTTTTGTGAACATCGGCCGATGTTTTTTTCATGTTTTCAGCAATTAAATTTCAACTATTATCACTTTTGACTTCAAATTTAATTAATTTAAGCAATTGGCTATGAATATTCTTATTTTTCCGATTTTAAGTCGCTCATTTTTACATGTGTATTGAATACACAGCTCTGGAACGTGTGGATTTTTTTAGCACAGGAAGGGAAAAGTTAACCATGTAAAGCTAGGGATATCCGTATGTCTTTTAACATAATTTGAAGATGAAGACTGCAACGCTTTCTAAAACATCGTCACTTGTCTGACTAACCATTTAAAAGGATTAACCATGAAACAATCAAATACACTTTTCATTTTCCCTATTTACTGAATTCTCAACTGCTGCCTAGCATAAGTTCCCCTGAAACTTTTACCATTTAATGTAATTCAATAAGGTACACATAGACTTAATCATTAATTAATGTTAATTTTAATCAAACATGATTACAATCTCTTTACATCACATGCCATTATATATGTATTATGAGTAAAACTTTAATGTAACATTTTTTATATGATGTAATGTAAAAATGTACGTAAAATTAGTAGAAAGATAGGGATTGTGAAGGTTTCAGATTTGTAGAAAATATGTTTTTAATACAATTTGTGTGATTCTATCTATTTTTTTTATTTATTTATATATATATGGGCAGATGTGTACTTAATATTCGTCCGCTTTTTTTTTTTAAATATTATATTTTCTTAGTGTGATTGTTTTACTTATATTTTGTTCGAAAGCGTTTTTAATTATTAAAGTAAAATTTGCTCAAGTATATTTCTTTACATTTCCATTTCAGAATTTTTTACTTTATTTGTAAAATAAATTTTATATTCATTTTTTTATCAACAATACTTAACAATTTAAATGAAATTCAATAAATAAATAAAATTCATTCTTTAAAAATATCCTCTCTCCGATGAATCTACAATCCATTGGCTACCTTAATATTGCGGCAATACATGCTTCTGTTCTTAGCTTCGATTTTGGACCTGCAACAACATCCGTGTATTGTTTTTGATGTTGTCCTCTCAACAAAGTAATGATCTCTCTACTCTTCACTTCCTGGATGTGGAACATGAATCAGTCGTAGAACCTGTGTTTCATGCATCTTACTGATATATACATCCCATCTACGTCTTTGCAATTTATTATCAATATAATATATTGTAATTTGTTTTATCAAACACTGTTTATTCCACTTTTTTGTAACGGTGTAACCCTACCGGTTTCAAAGCTTTCACCTCATCTTCAGGGGAGCACAAACAAGACTGAATTCTGGTTTGAACTGGTACCGAGATACACGCTTCTAATGATTAACATTCGGCTTGAGGACTGGGGGTGAAGGGAGGGATGAGACGATCTCAGCCAGCAGATAGGAGATTTTTGGGATATATGTGTTTGCCAGATGTTCACCTCGATGCACTGACTTAGAAATTTCTAGGGCCTCCAATCTGTCCAATTTATTTCCCTATTAGAACCCTTTTTATTTTTAAAAATACTTTACTATAAAAAAGCACATACAAATTAGTCAAGCTTTCAAAAACGAACCTTACATACCAATAATTTAAACACTTAAAAATCACCGAGGAAACAAATATTAGATTGATACCGTAATCAGTTAGTTGCATTAAACATTTTTATGGTGTGTATAAGTTTAACCATTGTTTTATTATTATACTAGAAAATATGTTTTCTTTTTTTTTTCACTTCATAATTGTATATTTATTTGATTTGAATATTATTTTTTGTATACTTTTATATCTTATTCTGCGCCTTCACAATCTTAGTATAAAGTGCTAAAATGCTTTAGACTGATTGAGGGTAGCCGCAGGTATTCCGCACTGTCGTGTTAAGGAGTGGTTATTCATACCGAGCAATTTACTGTACTCCTATAGCCCTAGAGGTAGTCAATACATACAATATATTGGGGTTAATGATAATTTTTCATTTAAATTTGAAATGCATAAAATATGGACACATAATTTGTATTCTAGTTAAATTGTTGGTGGTGATAAAGTGTAGTTTATAAAGACTGAAAAATATGAAACAATCTCACATTAAATTTATTATGGATTTCATATAATAACTTATTAGATGTTGAAATGGCGCTCAACACTACATTTTTTTCATGAGAATTATTGTATAGATAAGATGCAATCACTAGCAAAAAAAAATAATAGGTTATTTCCAAAACTCTTTGGTTTCTTCTTACCACTTTTGGTGCACTTACCAGTGAAACATTTTTTTTATTATCTACACATGGTAAATATTATTGGATACTAAATACAACATAATATTTTATTCTACAACCGAGCTATAAGCAATCAAGTGGCAGTAATTATTTGATAGCTTTAATACCAAAAAAATATGAAATCAGGTCTTTCAAAAATATCTATTCGTAAAATTTCATACATATTTATTTTTTCATGTCTTATAAACAAAAAAAAATCTTGAGGAAATCGGCAAACCAGTCTAGCAACTATCCTTTTCATTTTGGAAACCTTTGTTACTAACTCAAATCATAGTAAATCATTTATAAAAGGTCTCGGATTTAACTTTGTGGAGATCCGTACTAGAATATTAAATAAAAATTATTTTGTTACATTAATATCCACAACATGTGTTTCTACCTCCAATCTCAAGGTTCTCTTCAAATTATTTTGTTACATTAATATCCACAACATGTGTTTCTACCTCCAATCTCAAGGTTCTCTTCAAATTATTTTGTTACATTAATATCCACAACATGTGTTTCTACCTCCAATCTCAAGGTTCTCTTCAAAGAGAACCTTGAATATAGGAGGTAGATACACATGTCTCGAGGATTAATATAATAGCAAAGATTTATTTTATTAAATATTCTATTCATATTCGTGTAGGACTGTCTTGAAACGTGTCTTGAAACGAAAACAACTCATAAAAATATTTTTTGTAGTGTTTAAATTATTTTAGTTCCTTCAATAAAGACATTTTTTTAAAGAATCTTCATACAATATGCCAGTTATGAAAATACTTGTTTTTGAAATATCAAATAAATTTTAATATTTCAAGAACATTTTATACAAAACTATAAATTTGTTTCAACTGTAACAAATGATTTTTTTTTAAATTAGATTCAATGTCAACAACATACATGTCTTCTAAATCTTGAATCTAAATAAGTAAATATCTAAACAAATGTTATACACAATATGTACTCGTATAGTATGAGTTTCATTTATCATTAGATAAAAATAATTAATTGCATTTCAAATTTAAATGAAGAGTTAACGCTTTAGGTGAACGCGAGGGCATCTTCATTTGCATGTCTTATTCAATTCAATTGTTGTGATAAAATTGTAATATAATATCGATAGCACAGATTTATCGAAACACCCCTGTAGTAATCGCAAAGTATAAGTGATTGGAAATATTTAAATGCTGAGTGATACATTTATGTGATATGTGACAGAAATGACTGTTAATTCTAAATGTTTTTTTATTTGCATCGCAGTTTTTAAATATTTTATAGGTAAAACATGTGTCTGGAATAATGTGTATGATGGAGCCTTAAAAGAAAATATAAATATATGGAGAAAAAAAAATCATTTTTTGAAAATATTGGTTGTCACAATATTTTAGACACTGTTATACATTTTAAAATTTGTGTAAAATACAGTAATCTCTTAACTTATGTGTAATTGGTTCCAAGAAAACAGTGTGTAAATAGAACCATTAAATGTTATGTAAAATAGATCTTTTACATATTTACAAATATTATTTTCTTACTTCTTAAAAAAGCAATCTTAAAAGAGTCAATAAACAAACAAACTTCTTAAAAGAGTTAATAAACAAAGAAACTTCTTAAAAGAGTCAATAAACAAACAAACTTCTTAAAAGAGTCAATAAACAAACAAACTTCTTAAAAGAGTCAATAAACAAACGAAATTTCAAATTCTCGCAGTTGAAAGTGAAAACCCTATTCACATGAAAGCAATGCACCTATTAAGACAGATGCTAAATTGTCTAAGCGGCTAGAGTGTGGTTAACATATTATAATCAATATTTTCTTTGCGTAACAAATATGAAATAATTATTTATGATGTACAGCAAGATGGCTCGTTGTTGCAGTGTGTACCTTTCCATTATAAAGCTTTTTATGTTAATCTTCAACTAACGGCAAAGAAAAAAATTATCAAAATTAAATTTAAAAACATTATAGGTAAACCAAATAGGCTGACTACTGATAATTGGTTCGGGGAAAACAGCTTATAAATGGAGCCATTGAATAATGTGTAAAATAAGTGACCTTTTACATATTTTCAGATATTTTTCCTCAGTTTAAAAAGCTTTAGTTATCTTTTTATTACGTCTTTGTATAAATGGTTACTGATAACTAATAAAATACACATTTCGATGAGAGCTATGTAATTTATACATGTATACAAAGAAAAAATTACTTACAACTTGCTTTACTTATTCATTCAAAATTACTCTTGCTGGATGCAAATTACATTATTACTGTTATCGCTATTACAGTTGTACATAAAAATATTGATTAAGATCTAAATTATTACTTGATAGATAGTACTATTGTATATTTAAAATTTTAAACAAAATAATCCGCATTAAAGTGAATTTATGTGAAGTCAACATGTAAATATCAAAATTCAAGAAAAAAAAAGATTAAATAAGAGATAGTCATGTCTTTGGACCTGGTGTACTTTATAATATACTTAAGAAGACATAAAAGTTGCTAGCAGCTCATTATTTGACGACGCTGAATTTTTAGATAGAAAGCAAAGAATCTTTTTATACAAAGCAAAGAATACTTGTATAGATATTTTTGTTAATTGTTTTATCTGTATAAAAGTATCTCTTGTTATACGACATCCCTATTTACGCAATTTCATTCAATTTCAATAAAGAAAAAAATCATAAAAAGTCTGTTTGATTGACTCAATTGAAATGACAAAGCTATATATGTTAGGTCTTCTAATGAAAATTAAAATGATAATTGTTTTTTTATCATTTTAATGTTACTTTTTTTAGTTTAGAACCAATTTCACCCAGATTAAAATCAACACTATGCCATTTCCTAGAACCAATGGATCATGTAAAGCTAGGGATAACTGTATACTTTATTTAGATTTATAAAAATCCATTTCAAAACAAAACACCAGATTATAAAAATCCATTTCAAAACAAAACACTAGATTATAAAAATCCATTTCAAAACAAAACACTAGATTATAAAAATCCATTTCAAAACAAAACACTACATAAAACACTAATTTCTTACTTCTACTTTAAAATCGAAATAAAACATTAATTACATAAAGGCCAAGTTATCTCAATCGATCTTTTGGAGTGACTGGTCTTATAGTATGAAATATTCCTTTGAATTATAGACAGGCTGATGGCATCAAAAGGCTTCTCCAATTCACACTTTACTAAGTTCAGTTCAGTTCGATTTTCCGGTGGTGACAAATCTGAATGTGAAAAGAATAGTAGAAATGACAGAGCTATGGTCCGACATCATGGGAAAAGGGAAATGACTCGCATGGCAATTTTTTTTTCTTACACTTTTAATAAATGAGAAAAGAAGCTTTCTTCATATTGCGGTTAAATTATCGCTGCAATTTTTGTTTTCTTACACTTTTAATAAATGAGAAAAGAAGCTTTCTTCATATTGCGGTTAAATTATCGCTGCAATTTTTGTTTTCTTACACTTTTAATAAATGAGAAAAGAAGCTTTCTTCATATTGCGGTTAAATTATCGCTGCAATTTTTGTTTTCTTACACTTTTAATAAATGAGAAAAGAAGCTTTCTTCATATTGCGGTTAAATTATCGCTGCTTTTTTTTTTCTTACACTTTTAATAAATAAGAAAAGAAGCTTTCTTCATATTGCGGTTAAATTATCGCTGCTTCTTTTTTTTCTTACACTTTTAATAAATGAGAAAAGAAGCTTTCTTCATATTGTGGTTAAATTATCGCTGCAATTTTTTAGTACGAATATTATAAATGAATTAATTACTAAGCTGAATAAATGGAAAATTCTTTCCTCAAAATATGGACCATTCGGTGATATAATAAAAGATTTATTTTACAGTTAATTACAAATTACTGTTTTTCACACTAAATACATGAATTTCTGCAACATATACGAGTATATCTACCTCATATCTTAAAGTATTCATTTTACTTAAAGAGAGCCTCGATACAGGTCATGGGAACTAATGTTATAAAAATAATGGAATAAAAAACTATTTATTTTTAAATACTCTAATATGGAATTCGCAAAATTAAAGCTGCAACCTTTGATATTTTTTTCTTTAAATTCGCAAAATTAAAGCTGCAACCTTTGATATATTTTTCTTTAAAACTAAGCAAACATAAAATCTTTTTATGTTTGTATGTACAAATGGAAAAATTTAATGTACAAATGAAAAAAATCCTGTTGTATTTTGGGTTTCGAAATTTATTGCATATCAGAAAACATTTGAAATGGCAGATGTTGCGTGAAAAGTTTATTTTTAACAAATCATAAATAATTGTTATTTCATAGATAATTTAGATGTTACAAAAAATTCAATGGAAAATGATATTTTCATAAACGCAGCTATTTTAAAGTCTTAAAAGGCATACTTTTTTGATTTGTGTGAATGTTCTATATGTATTTTTAAGGGATTTCAAATAATTTCATAGATTTGTGCTATTAATGTTTTTTTTTACCTGACAGAATTATAATGTAAAATGTTTGTTTATGGCAGCTCCGAGAGAAGGAAATGTATGAGCAAGTAGTTATGGAATTGTAATGGTTTAATAAATAAGGTCGCTACTATGTTTGTTTTATTTTCACATATAAAAGCCTTTCCCTCATACATAGAATTTCGCTTAAGAAATTCCCTATTTGCCATGAAAAATTCTCTCATTAAAAACAAATATTCTCAAAATTCCTTCCTTGGAATACATTGTATCTTATTATATAATTTTCCTAATGTTTGAAGCTGAAACAAAAGATACTGTAACCGTGAAAGGAAAATGAAACAAAACATACGCACAGGTTACAGCATAACGTAAGTATTGCAATTTTGAAACACGTATTATCAAAGTAAAAGAAGTCAGCAAATGGATTGAATCTTATTATATAATTTGCCTAATGCCCTGAAGCCAATAATGAAACAAAACATACTTTGATCGTGAAGGGAAACTGAAACAAAACATACTGTGACAGTGAAGGGAAAATGAAACAGAACATATGCAGAAGATACTGCATAATGTATTTCAATTTTGAAACATATGTTATTAAAGTAAAACAAATCGGTAATTGGAAGATAGATCTTGCAATGTTAAATTATTTCCACTATATTTTTTAATAAAACATTTGTTTTCTTTTTCTTATTACATAAATTAATATACATTTATTGTCATTCGGATTTCAAGTATAAGACAAACTAAAAAATAAAGTAATTGAATGAAATATCACACAATTTGATGTTTTCAAGTGATAAAATGCAAAAAAACTTTGATTTTTCTTGATGTGTTGGATGCATAAAATTAGTAACATTCAATTAACTTTTAAACTTACTGTATTAGCTCGACTATAAGGCAAGGCTTTTATTTAAAAAGGCGACACGTAAATAAGGGGTCGCCTTATATTCGAGTCACAAACATTGTTTACACATATCCTGTGTGTAGTAATTTCTGACAGTTTTTTTTTTGTACTGTGCTTCGTTTCGCATCTTTGCTACCTAAAAAAATATTATGACAGTATGATATTGAAAGACGAGGAGCTCAAAAAAGTCAAGTGAATCAAGGAATACGCAGAAGCTATGATTCCAATTTTAAAGTTATGGTGGTGCGTGCTGCAGAAACAACCAACAATTGTGCGGCTGCCAGACAATTCGGTATCACGGCAAATAATGTTAACTGTACTTCGTTTTAATAAATATTTTTCGTTAAACATTTTTTATTTTATTTTTCATAATATTATAATGGTGAGGGAAATGTTTTTTTCTCCAAAAAAGCAGATTAAAAAATAGGGGTCGCCTTATAATCAGGGTCGCCCTATAGTCAGGTCAATACGGTAATATGAAAAAAAAAATGTTATAAAAGCCAGAAGAAGGGCGTGTTACTGCAAAGCGAAGAAAAACTGAACAACGGCAACAAATTATAATTTAAACACTGAACAAAGACAATCAATTAATGAGGATCAAAGATCATGGATTTCTAATGATCGGCAAAACCAAAATAAGAGACGCCGCCAGGCAAATAATATGGTGAATGGCAATATGCAGCAACGGCAGAACAGACACGGCAGTCGGAATAAAATATTTTAAAGAATCATCTATCACAGAATTAGTGTGGGAATATGAATGTGTATTGCAATTCATCCTCTCTGCCTATCTTGTAAATAGTTTGATGGGATAGAATGTACATGGGTGTAACAATTACCAAGTATTTGGTAATTGTTTTCGCACTTCCTTGGTCGGACTTTTCAGATAGTATTGAAATAAATGGTTAAATCTAATTTGTGGGTTCTGGGTTCGATTCCCAGCTAACCAAACAAATTAATAAAAAATACTAAGTCTGGTTGAACGCCTTGTCTACTGAATAATTTCTTTTAACATCACAGCAGTGCTAAAATATTTGATTCTTCTCCCTGGCTCAATCCCAACTCACTGTCTGCGAAGACTGTTGGGGTCAGCTCTCCTCGTCCTCAGGTTGTATTCTCTTCTGTCTCACCAGGTTATCTTGTTGCCCACCCATGAATTATTTGGTCTTCCTCTGGTTGTTATTCGAGGAAGATCCATGGAGATTGCCTGGTTCACAATGTGATCGGGTGCTCTGCGTTCAACGTGCCCATACCATCTCAATCGCATCTCCTCCATCTTAATGTTGATGTCTGTAACACCTAGGCTTCCACGAGTGCATGGGCTAAATATTTGATTCTACTTATGTATAATTATTTTGTCGCATCTTACTTTCTTGCAGAATATTTTCATATTTCCTGAACTTTTCGAGTTCTTCATTTCTAAGCTTCTTTTCCTCAACTAATCTTCCATTATTTATATTCTTGCTTTGATTAATACTTTCCATTCTCTATTTTTCTCTTTCACGCAGTTCTTAACTTCCTTATCCCACCATGCTTTCTTTTTTACTTCCAAATTTCCGCAGTGCCACAGACATCTTATTGACGTGGCCACCAATGTATTATATTCATCCATTCAAGTTTACAGAGGATTGAACTCCATAAGCATAACTGAGCCACTTCACAGAGAAGCAAGCAGTGTTCCTATTGTCATAATATGACTTCAATTGATTTAATTTTTTTCTCATAAATGTTCTTTCAAATTGAGCGGTTTTTTATATTCTTCGATAAAACACAGATGGCGTCACGAACTTGCCTGGGTCTTGTGACATTTGAGTAATGTAATGTATGACATTTATAAAAATAGAGTCGTATACAATACAAAAACGCGTTCAAATTGTTGAATTACTTTATGTATTGTAATCTCCGGAAACGGTTATGTTAATTGTCCACCAAGATCATGTGATCTGACACCGTTGGACTATTTTCTCCAAGGTTACGTGAAAAGCCAGGTCTATAAGAATGACCCCCGATCAATTTCTGAGCTGAAGGACGAAATTATTCACGTTATTGGTGAGTTAGAACCTCAATTATGTCAAAATGTCCTCGAAAATTTTGACAAAAGAGTGGACATCTGTGGAGCTGCAAGAGGTGGACATTTGGCGGATATTGTGTTTCATGTTTAAATATCATACATTATAATTCAATGACCAATAAAAAGTTTTTTGAAATCAAAGCAAATTGTGTGTTTTATTCAAGAATTAAGACCCTTTATTACACATTTTGTTTAACGAAAACGTTAAAATTGTATCAAATGTAAAATAATGATAGTGTAATAAAAATAAAAAGACAAATAATTGTTTTGTCGAGTTTAATAATAAAATCCCTTAAATGTAACTTAGAGCTATGAGAACCATATATATGTATATATTACAGCGGCATTGGAAGAAATTTCATTTCTTCTTTACATTCATCGTAGAGTTCTTTGTAGTCATCGTGCTCTTTAACGAGTACCATGAGGCAGCCTCGCTTGACACCCATGGCGGCGCCAATGTCCATCCTGCTGGGGACATACACGTACGGGACAGATTTGTCTTCACACAATCCGGGCATGTGGCACATTATTTCAATTGGTGATACATCACCTGCGAATATTACCAAACTGAAAACAAAAATTAACATTATTTTTTTTCCTTAACCCTTATCATGGCATTGTAACACAGGTGTTACACTAATTTAGGGATCTAAAACAAAAAATCCAGAAACTGTAATGTAATTTAAAATATGGCAACACATTCAAATATTACACATGTACTATTGGGTGCAGTGGTATCATCTGGTGATAAATATTGACAACACTACAACCTTACAAACGATATCGGGTCAACATGTCTGGACAGCGTGGGTGCGTTTTGAAAATTGGGGTAAATAATCTAAATATCTTATAGTTTGGAAAATCTAGGATGAGTCCTGTGACAGCTCACAAATTTGCCCCAATACAACCTTGTAACGATGTTCAATAATTTTAATTATTTTATCAACTTTAATATAAGCCTCAATTCTAATAAATAGCAAGTTATTTAGGTAAATACATTACATTAGGTTGTATTGGGGCAAATTTGTGAGCTGTCACAGGACTCATCCTAGAATTTCCGAACTATAATCACTATAATCACGTAGAGAAAATTTTATTCAAACCATTTTATTTGTTGATAATTCAGCTATGTAAATGTTGTTCATGTTTTAGATTATATGATTATTTTATAGCTCTTTTTGTGATTTATAAAAATTGATATTTTGGCAATGTAACGTGGGTGTTACATATAAAAAAAACAATAAGGAAAAGTTGATTTTTTTCCTGAGGTCTTCATAACTACCATATAACAAGGAATCACCAAAGAAAAACGTTAATATTTGGATAAATTGAACTTTGCCAAGATAAGGGTTAATTACTAGAATGTGAGTGGAAGGCGTGTAAGAGTAAGACCAAAAAAGTATGGTTGGATAAAGTGAATGATGAGAAAGTCAGAGAAATCGTAGAAGAGGTTAAGGATGTGTGTAGAGATAGGAAAGTCTGTCTCTCTTCCTCTCTGCTTACCACGACAGAAATGACGCGATGATATACATGTCCTCTTTAAATTGTTACTTTAGCTATTCTAATATATTTGCTTACCATGTAAAAATGAATGAATAAATAAATACATCATATAGAGCAGAACAAATTAGCAGTATGCCGAGTATACCGGTATAACAATACATATAGGTTATGTTTTCACAATAATAACACATGGATGTGAGGATAATGCTTACCCTTTGTGTCCAAGTCGTACTTGTTTTTGTACTAATTTCAATCCACAATTGAGATATTTCTTTTGGGAAGAGGCTTTTTTAATCAACTTATAAAACTTTTTGCTTAATTTCTTGGTTGCCATAGGCTGAGCGATCGGACTGCAGTTTTTAAGTTTATCGTCATAGCCAGCGGGTTCTTCCTTGATAGATAAGTTCCCCATGGACACGTCTTCTATTTTTGTTTTACCCATTTTTATTTAATATATACTTATAGACACCGAGCTGAATTAAACTTCAAAATACGACAAACGACCGCGCACGTGGTGAACGAAAATGTCAACTACGAAATACAAAAGTGACATGACACATTTATTTATTGTTCAGTTGGTAGAACTGTTCTGCACTAAATAATCGAAAGAGCAATAAAGTGTGTTTGGTACCTACTTTAAATAAAAAACCATTCAGATTGCAGATTGATTAATCAAATTTACGATTGATAAGAATATAAAATGAATGGAATTTAGCATCATTCATTCTTTCCATTTTATTAAACCTCAAATTCATCTAACAAATTAATAAAAATTTCAAATTAACTTAATTATGGATATATTTTTTTACATTATCTTTGTCCTAAAAGTAACGAGACCAGATTTTGAAAATATTAAACTTGGACAAATGATTTTCATTCCTAACGATTTTTTTTAAATTACTTATTTCATAACTATTAGTAGGATAAAGAATTGAGAAAAATACATTTAAAATCAAATCGTCAAAAAATAAAAGTTAACTCTTTCACTGCTGAGATAATTTCTATGAGAGCCGATGAGTGCGCAATATAGTTGCATCCCGTGATATTTTCACGGAAGTAAAACAAATTTTACATTTAAGAAAATATATATTCATAAATATAGAATTTGTTTATATATATATCATTTATACATCGTCCCCTTTTACACCGGTTCAAAAATTGTTGGCTAGGTATTTAAAATTCATTCAGTATAGTTTCGAGGCCATGCTGTAAAGGTGGGGCTACACATGTAAAAAATATTCTCAAATAAATTAAAAAATTTCAAATATTTTTTTGTCCTTTTTCAAATGTGTTTATTTTTATGCTATTTTTATTTTGTCCATTGGTAATTCGGCGCAAAATGAGATACCCAGTCTTTTTTTATTTTTATCAAACGTACTTGAGTGACTTTTTTGTGTGATAAGAGTGATGTCGGTATTTTGACGCATACCGTAATGGTATTTGAATGGAGGTTTTTATGACATTTTTCGAACAACATTATATTACAAAAAAAAACAATATTTTATAAAAACTAACAGAAAAATATACTTACTAATTAGGTGTACACAATATTTTTTTTTAAATAATTTAATATTTGTGGTAAAGTTGGAAACAATGATCCAAACAAAGACCAGGTTGTGTGGGGCAATCTGGACAAAAGAATAATGAAGTATTTCTTTTCTTAGCTGTATCCCAGCATTGCCTACATCTGCGTCTTTTGATTTTATTATCAGTGTCTTTTTCACAAAACTTCGGCAGATGTATCTTGGTTTTCGATTGTACTGTTTGTCTCGGAATTGATGATGGAGGTGGACCTAGTAATTTTTTGATTATAAATAGCCTGAAATCATACAACGGCATTTTCTGTGAATTGTCTGCATTGTATAAATGCCAAGAATTCAATAACATCGTCTGGAATAGATGAATGGCCAACTTTTTGTACCAACGTAATGTTTTCCTTTTGCATGGGTAGTAAGCTAACATCTGGTCATGATAGTCTATACCACCCATATGATTGTTGTAATTTATTACCATATTTGGTTTGGTGACCACTTGACCATGTCGGTTTTTACTATCAGACAGCTCCCCATCAAATTCAGAAGAAATCATAAAGACTTCTCGGCGGTCTTTCCATTTGGTAACACATATACCATTTTCTGTGTACTGACTCACACTTTCTCCTTTCTTTAGTTTTTTATTTATAACATCGATCGGGTTTTCTTTTCTATTTGCTCGTAGTGTTCCTGTGACATATGTGTTTTGGTTCAATAAATTTTTTGTAAGAGGAACGCTATTATAGAAATTATCCATGTAAACTGAATATCCGGCTCCCGTCTTCCCCTCTAGCAATTTCTGAACGATTTTATTAGTGTGGCCTTTGCCACCTAACTCTTCATCTGATGATCCACTATATACAATTATTTTTACGGCCAATCCACTTGATTCCCCTAACATGTAAAGTTTTATACCATACTTGGTCTTTTTGCCTTTTATATATTGGCGAAAAATCAATCGGCCTCTCCAAAGAACCAATAATTCATCTATCGATAGTTGTCTGTGTGGATCATAAATATCTTCCATCCTTCGATTGAAAAAATCAATCAATGTCCTGACTTTTGCCAAGCTCGACAGATCTTCTTCATTATTGTTAAAATGAAGTGCCCGTAAGATGAGCAAAAATCTATCTCTTGACATGAATTGTGAAAATGCCGGTAAATTGAATAGGTAGTCCGTATTCCAGTAGTCACTCAACCGGTTCAAACGTATTGTTCCGGTGTGTAGTAGTAAACCCAGCCACACCCTCATTTCGTCTTTAGTGACATTTTTCCATCGCGTGATTCTGCTTGTATCACCTTCTGATTTCGACAATACTTCAACAGCATACAAATTAGTTTGGGTTGTCACAAGATTGTACAAATCTTCATTGAAAATCAAATCAAAATAATCTATTGGTTCTTTACTTGACATCTCAATTTTCAACCCGGGTATTTTTGAAAATGGTATAGAGGCTGGTTGTTTTTTTATATTCAACCATTGCGTAGAGCTAACATCTGGTGTTCTAGATGTTTGTGAAACAGTTTGAATTTGAATATTGTCATCATTTTCAATATTTGACTCAAATTCAGAATCGTCCTTGATGATGGTGAATTCCTCATCACTAACGTCACTAAATGAATCATCCATATCATCCTCAATCTTTTGTCTTTTAGAGCTCGATGAGCGATCTATTTTTCAAGGTAAACGTATTTTTTTTCGTAAAATCAAAAAGGAAACTTATATGATACTAAATATCACTATGTATACACCAATTACTATAATATATTTTTCAAAAGGCACTTATTTTTGCTCACAATTCACTATGTCACTCATTCAAAATTGAAAATAACTAGAAAACATAAACAAAATATCCCTTGCAGTGAGTGACCTTTTCACAAAACAGCGCTAGAGAAATAGTCCAATTATTTTTATTATCAAGTCTCACAATGAAAACAAATGGAATAACTAGAAAAAATATTATTTAAAACTGCGGGTGTAACCTCAACTTTACAATGCGTTGCACATGCGCAAACGCCCGAATGCTCGGAATCTTCCGAAATAATGACGAATATCATATGCTGATGTAATATACTAACAATATTTAGGCATGGACATGCCGCGCGTGTTCTGAGCATGAAGCCGATGTTCACATGGACACGCCACGCGTGTTCTCAGCACTGGACGAGTTAAGTTTAGATGTTTGATAACTAATTACTTCTAAAAAATGTGCGCTGATAAGTGATAATTAATTACTTCTAAAAACGCACGCGTGCACACAAAATTATTTCATATTATAAATTCAACAATTCGCGCAAAAGTTACATCATTGATGCTTTCTTCATTGATGCTTTTTTATAAAATTCTAAATATCTATCACATGTGTTTTAGGAATTTACTTTTATTGAAATGAGTGCTTTGACTGTAAATATTCATACAATCTAACTTAAATCATTTGATCAGGAGACAAAAAAAACACATTTTTAATTGGATTATTGGTGGTCGGAACATTGAAAGCAAATTCGATTATTCATTTTGTAGGTATACTGACAAGGGATAAAATTGTTATTAAAATGTCCATTTTTCCTTTTGTATATTGCGTAATAGCTTTAAATTCATGTTTATTATATTTTTGTTTCCATAGATAAAGATTTTTCATTGATTGCAAATAATTGAAATATCCAGGATTTTATTCACTAGACCTATTGATTTTGTGATATTATTTCACTTTGGTATTGTTTTAAGTAAAATCTAGTATTTAAAACAAATTATATTGGAAACAGTTTGTAAATTCTTTTAAATAATGTAAGGATTTACCAAAAAAATCATCAACTTCTTGGTAAAATTTGTTTGAATTTAGCAATACCTCAACAAAGTGATGAACTATATTCAATAATTTTGAAACAATAAATACTCGACTTTGAGGCCCAGCAAAGACGACGGTGACGATACATATGAAAATATTTATATATTTTTAAAATTGAAGCCTCTGCGTTATAAAACAGTTGACCTACAGTTACTTAACCTGTTCACCGCGTTAAAAATCAAATTCCACGAATCCTGTACGCGGCGCAATTTCAGCGTTTTTAAATTTCTAAGTTTAAACACATATTTTGTTTAGAACCACTGATATTTGATTACAACACCAAGTTAACATGACACTTAAGAGTAATGACTATTATTTATCATTTTCTGATAATAAATAATAGTCATTACTCTTAAGGAGACTCATTAAATAAAGGAGATAAACTTAACATTACGTAAAATAAACAAAGGAATGCTACGATCAAATCAATGCTTCATGACACTCACCCAATCAAATGCATATAGCACTAGTAATGTTTATTTACGTAAGAGAGACTTAGTAATGTTTATTTACGTAAGAGAGACTCATCGCAGGACTCGATCCGCGAGACAGGTCGTTAATGCTGGAAATATTGAGAAACCAAAAAAAATTGGGCGCTCTGTTTATTCAACAATATCTCATAAACTAATATATTATTTGACAAGGTTTTCAGAGATGTCGCTAGAATAAAGATTATTTTAAATTTTAGTTCAATTTTTATTCCGGTTTTGTGTCATTTTTTTTTTAAGTATTTGTGATTTGAAACTTGGATTGTCGTCAGATCACAGGCGTTTGTGCTCCCCGCGGGGAACACGTTAAGGGGTATTATGAATTATATGAGTAGCACACCCTATGCAGAGTACTACATATCTGACACTTTCTTCTAAGTATTTTAGCATATTATTCTGTCATCATTGCTTTGATCCACACATTTTGCTATTATTAGTATTATCTGAACCAATCTCAATAAGCTTCTTTATTAAAATGTTTTTATTCAAAACTTTAGTTAAATAGTTTGTAATTGAGATACAGGGTGATTTCACCAGACAAATCCTTGAAATTAAATATATTTAATTGAACGCTTCTTCTTCAGGGCTGTTTAAATAGGATCCTGTTTTTTTATTATACACATTAAAAATGAGAAAAATAGAGCTTGCACTGGTCATTTATAATTTTGAAAATATATAATATAACACAATTTTTTATAAGTTCATGAAAGGTTCTACAGCTCTATATCCCGTCATCCCAACCCAGTCATAAAAGCCTTAGATAACTACAACGCGAACACCAGTTACAGACACACTCGTCCGAAATCAATATTGCGAAACATCCCCCCGACCCCCCCCCCCTCTTTAACTCTAATCATCCCCCCAAATGACCCACCGATTGTCACTCTGAACACCCCATCATCGATAATTCCTCCGGCAGACAGTTTACCCCCATAGGCAACCGCATTTCTCACCTTCAATAAACATTTTCTACACCTTAGTATATTTATAAAAGTCACACACATTTCCCCACTCATTTACTTATCTACATATACTATATTCATTCTTATAATAAACTAGGATACATATTCCGTATGATTCGAAATGTGCTCAGTGAAAATATTCTTAAAAGTATATACTTCGCCTTATGTCAGTCAGCACTTTCTTACGGTATATCAGTTTGGGGGGGATGCACCTTAACCCAGAAACACATATTACAGGTTTCCCAAAAATTGATTGTGAAAATAATCAATAAACTTCCTGCTCGGTATCCCACGGCGGAGCTTTTCAGAGAGTATCAGGTCCTGAACATAGCCAATTTACATCTCAAATCCATTCTCTGGCACTACCATCGAGAGGAGGGGAAGATGCAAACTCAGCAGACACACATGACACGCATGGCAACTAATGAAATGTTCACCATCCCTAGAGTTAAAATCTCTTTTGCCCAAAGGCAATATGCTTATTTGGCTCCCATTACATACAATGGCGTGCCGACTTCAATAAAAGTAAAGGTAGGAAAACCATTTAGACAGTCGATCGGAGCGTGGTTGTTATTGCGACAGGATTTTGAGTACTTGGGCTTTCAGGATGAATGACAAGTGGAAAGGATTTATGTGAGCTCGTGAGTGTGGGTCTCTTATTATTGTTTTAATTTTGGTTGTTATTGTGTTTGTGTTTCTGTGTGTTTTTCTTTTTTTTGTTTTGAATTTGTTTTGATTTTTATTCTTATGATTGTGTGCAGTATATTGTGGGATGAATATTTTTGGTCTTTCTGGAGCGATAATGTGTGAGGAGTTGAGTTTCGCAGGGTGTTTCCAGTTGTAGTTGAGTGTCACTGTTTGTCAGGTTGATGAGAGCGTGCAACGGGGTTTTTTGTGTTATCAAAAATCGGAAAGAAGTATCGATTTATTTTTTCATGCTAAATATCCTCAGTGAGATACAGGCAAAAGCCTAGTTTACTGGGGATACGACAAATGAAAGGCAACAAACCCAGATCCATTAAAATTATATGTCCAAATCAAATTACCTGTTGTTTTTTCTCAAATTGTGTATATTTCTTGTCATGTGTAATAATAAAATAATAAAATAAAATAAATAATTTATTCACAATTCATTTTTTTTTTTTTCACCCATTCAATATAAAAATATAAAACAGTGTGTGACGACACAAATTTATGTATATTTGTATTTAATATTATGTATATATCATCATATTTATATATGTATTTAATCGTTTATAATTTCTCATAATCATTCATAAAATCAAAACAATTACCACAAACCTATCCTTTCCCGATTCCCAAAAAGATCCTGCCAATTTCCAATAAATATCTTAACAGTCAGAACTTATCCGATGAAGGAGTAAGGTGTCCTACCATCCGACCGAAACTCCGAACAAGCTATCCATCACTTGACTTATGAAATTTAGATAAAAATTAAATTGATCTGATTTAACAAATCATGCCAATAAAATGTACATGTTCAGTTTTCTCCATGGCACACCTTTATCTCTTGGGATGCAAAGATCAACCCACAGTCAACCTAAACTAAGCCTGTGGGTTGGCCATAGTTAAGTGCTTGCTTAGTTCATTGATCATTAAAACTACTTTATCCAGAACTCAATTCAATCTTAAAATTATTACACTGATGTTAAACATTACATCTTCCTTTTTTAATTCTACTTAAAACATTTAACTCTAATAACCAGTAAAATCGTTTGCCTAAACACAACTTATTCTATCATACATTATTATGTCAAATATTCTTCCCAAAGCATACATTTCTACCGCATTTATTCTGCTCCTATCACTTCCTTTAAGTCCATACTTGACTTCCATATATCAAGGTGGACATTAACACGTCACTGGGTAATATTGTATTATTTTTGCATATTTTCCCTTTATTGCCTAATACAGTACTTAGTATACTATTATACTTCGGAAAGTCTAGGATGAACCGTGCGACGTTTGTCACAAAGGGATGGGGTAAAATGGTTTTTTTTTACAAATCAAATAGTTTTTTTACAAATCGAACAATTGTTTTTTTCTAAACTGATGTTTTAATTCCTAATTTTCATTATAATGACTTTCTAATGTATTGTATGATTTGCATGTATCTTTAAATAGGCCAAGATCCACTATGAATTAATACTAATTACGAACATTTAATTAAAATCGATTTTCGAAATCGATTTTTGAAAATCCAATTATCGAATACCCCATCCCTAGCCAATGCAGACTAGCGTAGTGACTTTTGACAAACGTCACCAAATATAATTTGATTTTAATGAACTGCCACATTTTTGCTAATTTGTGACAAGATGTATTAATTTGTCATTATTGTTAGTTTTATGTGATGTATTTACCTAAATAATTTACTATTTATTAGAATCAAAGCTTATATTAAAGTTGATAAAATAATTAAAATTACTGAACATCGTTACAAGGTTGTATTGGGGAAAATTTGTGAGCTGTCATAGGGTTCAACCTAGATTTTCCGAACTATAGTTTTGTTCCCTGTTGAAAAAAAACCTTTCAAAATCTTACTCTTTCAAATAATTTCTCAAAAATATGCTTACCAGATAGTGAAATTCCTCGACCATTCAGTTAAATTAAAAAATATTCAACATCATATAAGCCAGCACTGACAGATCCCTACATTCACCCAAATATCTCAGAGTAGGTAGATTGTGTTTAATAATTAGCATATATAGGCTTTGTTGGTAACTCACATAATTTCTGAATAGGAGGTTGTGGGTTTGATTCCCATTGAGAACCATTTTTTTCAAAAAGGTCTTTAGTCTGGTTTTATTTTCAGGCATCTTTAACATCATTCTGTTTAGTTCAAATAGATTGGTACACATGGTAATAAACCTGGCGGGCTATATTTCATATAGCAAATGTGCAATACAATAAAAATAAGAAAACAAATTAAAAATGTTGATACTTTATTTAACATCAACGGCTGAATGTGTCTTTAAGGTTGTCTTAGAACAAAATAACTAACTGAAGAAAAGATACCAAGAAATCAAATATATAGTGCGAATGTGAGTGGAAGGCATGGTACATGTATCGGCGTGTGCAGTCACCCTTGCATGTGTATTAATGTAAATCCTTATACTTGACATGTTGTATATGAAATTCTTGATTATTGTAAAATTTATATATGTTTTGTATGAAAAATATTCTTGTAAATTATGTTTGTTTGGCTCCGATCGTGTTCGCGACCGCAAGGGAAATAAAGGACTTGCGGGCGAAGCGTCGTGAGTAGGTCACGGGCCGGTCGGCTTAAGCAGCGCTCAAAACCCCGAAACTTGTTATATTTCGCGGGGAATGGGCGCTTGTGATGACCGACCGACCATTAATAAGGAGGGTCCCTTTTTAGGGAAATTATATTTTCAGTAACAACTGATTCTACTGTGTTTTACTTTGAGACCCGCTACTTCGACCTGCCTGAGAGGAATCTGTCTACCCCGCTACCTTCTTCTTCTGGATCTTCATTTTGGAATTCGCTACCTAGATTCCCTGAGCGCAGCACATCAACCAACGTACCTACGCTACAGTCTATTTGTACCCTGTGCGGTACAGTACAGGAAGACTAAGGAAAGTATGGTTAGATCAAGTGATTGATATTTTGAAAGAAGGAAACATAGAAAGTCAGAGATATCGTAGGAGTTGTACGGGAAGGTGTATGGATATAGAAGAGGTGAAGGATGTGTGTCAGGATAAGAAAGTCTGGCACCGCCTACTCCAACAAGGAAATGGCGTGATGGTATGTATGTGTGTAATTCACAATAAGTCATGATGGTACTATTTTATCTCTCCTCCGTGGTTGCAGTCCTAAGACTGGTTTGCAGCAATTTCAACTCTTCTCCTCCATTCCCCCCTGTCCTGTTCGGCTCTTTTTAAATCTGTATATGTTGAGCAGCGCACGTCCACCAACAGGTCCTCCAGGTACTCTCGGCGTGGGCAACCCTAGAGCTTGTCCCCTCGGTCATACCCTCCATTATGGCATGCAAGAGGCCCTCTTGTCGTATTATATGACCGATCCATCTTGCACGCCTTTCGGACAGGATCCTGAGTAGGTGCCTTCCTCCTTCGATTCGTTGGAGAACCTCTTCATTTGTGATGCGGTCTCTCCAGGAAATTCCTAATAGTCTTCTATAGGACCACATCTCAAAAGCCTCTAGTCTTCGTCTATCTCTTTTGGATAGGCACCATGTCTCGCAGCTGTACATCAAGATACTCCATACATAGGTCTTGATGAGGAGTATTCTCAGTTTTAGGTCTATATTATTTGATTCTATTATTTTCGACCTTTTATTAAATGCAAGTCTAGCCTGATGTATACGGCTGTCGACCTCGCTCTTGGACCGACCGTCCCATGTTATTTTGCTCCCGAGGTAGACAAACTCCTCGGTGTTCTTTAGTGGTTTACCCGACATCACTATTCTCATCTGGTGTTGCGCTCGGCCTACAGTCAGCAGCTTTGTTTTGTCTTTATTTATCTTCATACTGTAGTTATTTTGAAGAATGCTTTCCATAGTTGTTAAGGCCTCTTGTAGTTCCTCTTCACTTTCAGCAACCATAGCAATATCGTCAGCGAACCTTATCATATCCACCTTTTGCCCGTGTATCTTTACACCTTCTCTGTGACTCATTCTCTCTCTCAAGTCGTCAATCGCGCTCTGTATATAGGCGTTAAAAAGAACAGGTGACAGAGAGCATCCCTGCCTTACCCCTTGTCTTATATTGGCTTCCTTTGTGTCCTCGTCACATCTGATTATAGCGGCCTCATTCTTGTATAGCGCCTGGATTATACGTCTATCTCTGTATTTGATATCAATTCTCTTCAAAATCTCGAAGAGTCTTTTCCATTCTACTTTGTCAAAAGCTTTCTCCAGGTCTATGAATGCGATGTATGTGTTTTGGTTTCTTCTTATTCTATTTTCTAGTAGTATTCGTAGAGACAGTACTGCTTCTCTGGTTCCTACACCTCTTCTGAAGCCATACTGGTCTCTGGAAAGGATGTTCTCTACTTTTGGTTCAATTCTCTTTAGAATGATATTAGTCAGTATTTTTGAGGCATTTTATATAGTTCGGAAATTCTAGGATGAGTCCTCTGACAGCTCACAAATTTGCCCCAATACAACCTTATGTAACGTATTTACGTAAATAACTTGCTATTTATTAGAATTGAGGATTATATTAAAGTTAATAAAATAATTAAAATTACTGAACATCGTTACAAGGTTGTATTGGTGCAAATTTGTGAGCTGTCACAGGACTCATCCTAGAATTTCCGAACTTTAGTAAAAAAACTTATTATATTGCCAACAATTTTTGGTTAGGACACAAATTGGGAGAAAATTTTTTTATTTTATTTTTCTTTCTTTTATTCAAAGGGTCAAATAAACTTTTTGATACAAAATATTAAAAAATAACTACAAATAAAATTCAACATTGGCATAAAAGGAGTATCATACATGAACTATAGAAAAAATAAAACGAATACAAGGGAAACCCAAAACAATAATAATGCAAACTTATATAATTTGATAAATTCATTGTGTCAAAAACAATTTCTTCACTTTATTCATACTAATATTAAAAGTCAGATGAAAGTTCATACAATGCCCATATTGATTGCCCAATCTATGCAGTCTTGTTATGTAAGAGTTATACAAATAATTATTTATAACCTCTTCATTATAGAACCAAACATTTTGCTAGGTGGGCCTACAAGGCATTTGTAACATAACAAGTTTGGTAAGATCCAGACTATTGAAATACTACCTGACAATCTTAAATAATGTTTTGAAGTTAAATATTTTTCATATTATTTATAGTAAAGGCATTAACATTGTGGAGGTTTAAAGATATTGTAATTTTTTTAAATTTTATTATCTGTATAAAATACATTTATTTATTTAGACGCTTTATACAAAAATGTACAAATGGCAAGTTTACTGCAGATAAGTGTCAATTTTGTAATTTGTTTTATCAAACACTGTTTATTCCTTTTTTTGTAACGGTATAACCCTACCGGTTTCAAGGCTTTCACCTCATCATCAGGGAAGCACAAACAAAACTGAATTCTGTTCGAACTGGTACCGAGATACCCGTTTCTAATGGTAAACATTCGAGTTGGGGGCTGAGGGCTGATGGAGGCATGAGACAACCTCGGTGAGCAACGGAGAGATTCTTGGGATATATATGTTTGCCAGATGTTCACCTCGATGCACTGACTTAGAAATTTCTAGTACCTCTAATCTGTCCAATTTATTTCCTTTACTACTGATGCGTAAGAATTTGGCATCATCGATAGAAAATGTATGGTTTTCACGGTGACAATGATTAGCCATTTCAGAATAAATTAGAGGATTTGTTAAGGAGGATTTTTTAAATATTTTTCTTCTTTCTGACAAGGTTGTAAAACTCATTACTTCCAATAATAGACTATAGTCTAACTTAGTTCTTGGGATTTGCAGTTTTTATCTAGGATTTTAGGCAGGGTTATGGAGTCGGCAAAAAAATCAGAAATTTTAAATGTTTGACTCCGATTAAAACAAATATGTTACACTTGATTAGATGGCATAAGTACATAAATGTAGATTTTTTGGAAATAATGTCTATGGTGATATCTCATAATACTACATGCTATTTGTGCTAAATGGTACGTAGTTCATTATTTTATAATGTAATTAATATCTTCTCCCTCGCTCCATCCCAACTCACTGTCTGCGAAGACTGTTGGGGTCAGTTCTCCTCGTCCTCAGGTTGTATGCTCTTCTGTCCCGGACTACGTCCCTCAGGCCGTGACTCTGCATCAGGTTATTCTTTTGCACCACCCATGAATTCTTTGGTCTTCCTCTGGTTGTTATTCGAGGAAAATCCATGGAGATTGCCTGGTTCACAATGTGATCGGGTGCTCTGCATCCAACGTGCCCATACCCTCTCAATCGCCTCTCCTCCATCTTGCTGTTGATGTCTATAACACCTAGGCTTCGACGAATGCGTGAGCTTTTTATTTTGTCTCTTAGGGACACACCAGCTGACCATCTTAGCATGCGCATTTCAGCAGTTTCTAGTTGCCTAGAGTAAGAGTTATACATTGTCCAGCATTTGGAGCCATAGAGGAGTGTGGGTCTGACAATCGTTGGTATACTTTTTCTTTTAACTTTATTGTAATTAATATATCCAATAATTTTTAAAAATATCCAATAATTTAAAAAAATATCCAATATATCCAATAATTTAAAAAAATATCCAGTAATTAATATATCCAATAATTTAAAAAATTGTAAAAAATTTGAAGTCAGAGTCAAATTTAAAATATCATCTCCCAATTCCAGCTCTAATTCCGACTCCACAAAAAATCAACTGATTCCACGACCCCAACTCCTGACTCCAACTCCTTACTACAACTCCACAATCCTGGTTTTTGGGATTAAAACAGAGATGTTGGTACCATTGTTAAATTTTCAAAATATTTAAAAACAAATAAGAGATGTAGATGTTAATTTTCTTATTTATTTAGTTAATTTTATTATTTTTATTAACTTCTTATTGTTTCAGAAGATTTTATTTTCCACCTTAATTATTATAATATACTCGTATAACAATTTTATCCCCTAAACAAAACAATTATTAGAACAGTTGTGGCATATAGATGCGAAGCATGGACACTGACAGCTAAATCCGCAGAGTTGCTGGATGCCTTCCAGAGAAGAGTACTACGTAGGATTCTGGGCCCCGTGAATGACGGTGAAACCTGGCGAATACGATACAACGACGAGCTGTATAATATCTACAAAGCTCCCGGGCTATATGTACATGTCAGACTGAGCAGATTGAGATGGGTCGGACATGTGCAGAGAATGCTGTCATCGTGAGCACCCAAAAGAATCCTGGAGGGACACCCGGGTGGGAGAAGGAGAGTGGGCAGGCCAAGGCTGCGATGGGAGGATGAAGTTGAGAGGGACGCAACCCGTCTGCTGCAGGCGCAGGATTGGAGGGTCGTGGCGGAAGACAGGAGGAGTTGGAGGCGAAGATTGACGGAGGCCTAAGCTCGATATGGGCTGTAAGACCATCGAAAGAAGAAAAATAACAATTGTATCAGCTTTAATCTCCAGTTTGTATGAAATAAGCAAAGAAAATAATTTAAAATAAGATGACTTCATTCAAATTCTCAATATTTAAAACAAGCATAATATTTGAAGGCAATGAAACAAACCAATGATGATATACTTCTCCCTGGCTCCATCCCAACTCATTGTCTGCGAATACTGTTGGGGTCAGCTCTCCTCGTCCTCAGGTTGTATGCTCTTCTGTCCCGGATTACGTCCCCCAGGCCGTGCCTCTGCATCAGGTTATCTTTTTGCACCACCCATGAATTCTTTGGTCTTCCCCTGATTGTTATTCGAGGAAGATCCATGGAGATTGCCTGGCTCACAATGTGATCGGGTGCTCTGCGTCCAACGTGCCCATACCATCTCAATCACCTTAATTAATCCGATAATGGGCCATTATATGACCAATGACAGCGGATACAGCCCTAGTTAGTTGGGCCACTCTGGTTCCACGTCCGATGACAATCGGTTGATAAAAAATCAGTCAAACAAACCGAAACCAATGATTTATTTTATTTATTATTTATTATTACACATGACAAGAAATATACACAATTTGAGAAAAAACAACAGGTAATTTGATTTGGACATATAATTTTAATGGATCTGGGTTTGTTGCCTTTCATTTGTCGTATCCCCAGTAAACTAGGCTTTTGCCTGTATCTCACTGAGGATATTTAGCATGAAAAAATAAATCGATACTTCTTTCCGATTTTTGAAAACACAAAAAACCCCGTTGCACGCTCTCATCAACCTGACAAACAGTGACACTCAACTACAACTGGAAACATCTTGCGAAACTCAACTCCTCACACATTATCACTCCAGAAAGACCAAAAATATTCATCCCACAATATACCAAACACAATCATAAGAATAAAAATCAAAACAAATCCAAAACAAAAAAAAGAAGAAAAAAAGAAAAACACACAGAAACACAAATACAAAAACAACCAAAATTAAAACAACAAGAAGAGACCCACACTCACGAGCTCACATAAATACTTTCCACTCGTCATTCATCCTGAAAGCCCAAGTACTCAAAATCCTGTCGCAATAACAACCACGCTCCAATGATGATATGAGTATTCCAATATAAATTTCCAATTTAATCCCAACTTATATTTCATGATGTTGTTACCCTACATGTGTACTATTGAAATGTATGTTTCATAAATAACATAAGAATTATGAAATTCTAAATATTATAACAAGTTTTCATTATATATACAGTGGATCCTCTGTTCTCGAACACCTTTGAAACAATTTGAACATATTGTTTTAATTCGGTTTTGTCTCACTTCAGAAAAAAATAAAACAGAGGCAAAATCAAACCTCATTGGCCAGGTTTTTAGCGAGACAGAAAAGAGAAAGAACCCCAGAAGGACAATCACCTGATTTTTTTTATGCAAGGTAACTTCCTTTTCAAACAATAACACATCTCCTCCTCTCCACCTACCTCACCACCTTCTACTTACGCCATCAGCTCTCCTCAGTACAGTTAAATTTTAATTTATTTAATCTATTTATTGTGTTGCTGCGCAGTGTATTTTTAGGGTCATATACAAGTACATAATACTTATATTAGACAAAGAAAATACTTATATAAAGAAATCGAATGGAAATCACTGAACGTGGAGATTTAAGACTATACCTCACTAATTTGAAGCCAAATATTGAATCATTGCTATCAAAGCATCAGGTTCATCCCTATCATTATAGTTCGGAAATTCTAGGATGAGTCCTGTGACAGCTCACAAATTTACCCCAATACAACCTTATGTAATGTATTGACCTAAATAACTTGCTATTTATTAGAATTGAGGCTTATATTAAAGTTAATAAAATAATTAAAATTACTGAACATCGTTACAAGGTTGTATTGGCGCAAATTTGTGAGCTGTCACAGGACTCATCCTAGATTTTCCGAACTATAACAGTATTATTTGTGTATTAATTTTATGTAAAAATTTCACTAGGCTTTGATTTGTATCGTTCCAAAGCCAAATATTTACTTACATTTTGTGTCTTTTCAATAAAGGTATGAATAAAAATTCTACATATTTTTATTTTTTTACAATTGTCCACTCTATAAAAAAACCTTATCAAGGTGAACAGCACTGTGTCAGCTGTCAAAAACACATTTGAAGTTTATAAGTTTAGGAAAATTCAATATTAGGCAAGCAGGGGGTCTACAGAAAACAAAAAAATCGGCAAGTGGTCTATGGGGCGAAAAAGTTTGGGCAACTACTAGCTCATATTTTCAGCGTGTGCAATTATTGTTATCAGACAAACTCTTATCAGACTGGGACCTTCTTTATTATTTATTTTTGATATCATCGAGCATTTAACTCGAAACCCTCGAATAAAAGTCAAGTGTCTTACCAACTGGGCCGAAGAGGTTTTGGTTTCTGGTGGTAAGAGTCCTTCATCCACAGATTCTCAGAATATGAAGGATATCCATGCATTTTATTTAAGAATATAATTATGACTCCTATACACATACTCTCCACCATTTAGTATGAGTGAAATTTGATCTACCAATGTCCACTTCCAACAGACAATCCTTGTCACTATATCCCACATTTTGTTTGATTTAACCATTTGTGATATCTCAACTGTTACCAAAACTTTTTTAAATTATAGAATATTTCTCCAAGTACCACGAATGATGATGCTGAAGAACTATTAGTAGATATTGCCACGATCCTATTAATAAGCACTGGGACTACAGGAGACTTAAAGATACACTCCTGCGGCACTAGTACTTAGGAACAAGGATAGGCTAACTGGATCTTGCTGACTGTTCTTCTTGTGGATTCCTCTTCTGATTTATTGAAGCTTTAGTTGTATTTTTATTTTATTTATTTGGTTAACCTAGAGTTCAATAATCTTCTTTTTCTTCTTCTTTTAGGCCTGTTGGCCTGTTATGGTCCTGCATCATTGTTTCCCTCTTGTGATGTCGACTGTCAGCTGTCTTTCCATCTTTTGGGAGGTCCTCCTGGAGGTCTGCTTGCTTGGGGGATACTGTTCCTAGCCATTCTTACGGCTCTTGGTTCCGCCATTCTGGATACATGTTCGTTCCAGAACCTTCTTCTCTGTCGTCCCCATCTGACAATATCTTCGACTTTGCACATCCTTCGGATGTCTGTGTTACGTACTCTATCCCGAAGGGTTTTACCAGGGATACTCCAGAGTACCTTCATTTCGCTGGTTCAAAGGAGATTTTTGGTTCTGACAGTGTCGGCTCTGAACTCTATGCTGTATGTAATTATAGGGCTCAATAATGTTACATAATGTTACATTGAAATATAAAATAGTGCAACCAACAACAGGATAACAACTTCTTTTTCATCTATATCCTTTGCTCAATGCTGAGATTCATGGACGCAGCAATTTCTAGAATTTGGCACACCACCTGTATCCATCCATCCCGGTACTGGGTCATGCTGAATGCCGTGTGTAGTTTTTACATGATTCTATCCCAAATAGTTTCTTTGTACACTAATTGCAGGTACTCGCAACGTTAATATGAATATTGTCGTCAAGTGTCTTTGTTGTCAACTATACTAGAGAAAATGTAGGATGGTCCCTGTGATGTTTGAAATGTCTTGTCTCAAAGGGATGGGGTAAAATGTTTTTTTTTACAAATGGAATGATTTTTTTTATAAATCTAAAAATTGTTTTTCTCTAAACTGACGTATTAATTCCTAATTTTCATTATACTGACTTTCTAATGTATTGTATGATTTGTATTTATCTTTAAAAAGGCCAAGATCCACTATGAATTAATACTAATTACGAACATTTCATTTTGGGTATAAAAAAATCTAAAATCCAATTATCGAATACCCCATCCCTAGCCAATGCAGACTAACGTAGTGACTTTTGACAAACGTCACCAAATATTATTTGATTTTAACAAACTGCCACAGTTTTGCTAATTTGTAACAAGATGTATTCATTTGTAATTATTGTTAGTTTTATGTAATGTATTTACCTAAATAACTTGCTATTTATTAGAATCGAGGCTTATATTAAAGTTGATAAAATAATTAAAATTACTGAACGTCATTACAAGGTTGTATTGGGGCCAATTTATGAACTGTCACAGGGACCATGCTACATTTTCTCTCTTATTTTTGAAAGTTTACAAAGCTTACTGAAAGTTTACAAACTATTACTAGCATTTGGTGATCTTTCCTTATTAGTGGAGGGCTGATTAAATTATGTTTGTTCTTCTTCATCGCACGCTCAATATTTAGTGTTGTGGTCCTCTCCTATGTATCGAAAGTTTCCACGCCTCCAAGTCGCATGGAGGCATGCTCCAGGACTGCCCTTGCCAGGATTAAATAAAGGAGTTAGCTGGATGCTCTTTAAGTAGAAGCTCTCCGCCCTTCTTATAAGACACCTTCCTCTTGCATACCTTCTCTCCACTGTCCCCGTTATCACGAGTTCTCCAGAATTTCATTATTTTTCTAGCAACATGCTCAAAGTACATTAGGATTCTTTTTTTTTAAAAGACAATTTTATATTTTTAGAAAACAAACTCTCCCCAAGGGTGCTCTTAAAGGGGACTCGAACCCACTATTATTAAACAAAAGTCTTTCGGTAATCTCCGGTTCTTGAGTGCTAGAGGTTTACAACTAAGACATAATATTTTTAAAGTCACATTTAAATAAAAATCAAACGAATACAAAAAAAAACTCTCATTGCAATGGAAAAAATATATCACAAAAAAAAGAGAAAAAAATGGAAGGAAAAGGAAGGACAGGATTTAAGGAATTAATTTTTGTGTTTAAATTTATTGGTTTTACAGCACCATTTAGTGATCAAAGATCACTCTTTGTTTTAGTATAACATCTCTCAAATAATGTGAATTTTAAAACCTTCTTGAATATCTCTTAGCCAAAAGTTTGTCTTCACTCTTGAGTCTATTCCATGCTATAGAGCAAACACTTAATAAAATCAAGTTATACTCACATAAACTACGATTATCCTGCGTTAATTAACAAGGAGAAGAAAAATTAAGATAAAACTTAAAAGGGATCAAATTTACTTAGGACATATATTATGTGGAGAAAATTTTGAGATCTTTCAGCTGGGAAATTTGGAGTAAAAGAAGTTCTGGAAGAAGATAAATCTCATGCTTGAAGGTCTTGTTGGAGTGGTCTCACTGTGGTACCATATATTTAGAAAATTCAAGGCAGAAAAGTACGGAAAGAAAATGCAACTCCTGGTTGAAGAACTTACAGTAGTTTCATTGTGATTCCGTATCTTTATTCAGAGCTGCTTCCTCATAAGTCAAGATATCTATGATGATTGCCAACATCTGAAGAGAAAAGGAACTTTAAAGAAAATGGTGTAGCGAATTGCAGATATGATTAAAGTGCTGCAATTTTAATTCGATAGCTTTGGAATATAATCCGAAATAAGGCTGCCGTGTTTCCCTGCTTCAAAATCATCTCTCCAGCATTTTGTCCTTATTATATTTTTGTGATCCTGAAACAAAACAGAAAAATATTAGTTGTATGATGAAACATAATTTAAACATGTTTTATACTTTATATTCTCATTGAAACATGTATTATACTTTATATTGGGTTGATGCAAAAGTAATGATCGTTTTTTACATATACAATTAAACATTTTTTTTTTAGATTTGTAATATTTATTTAATCAATTTTATGATTTCCATCAGTTCTTATAACCTTCTCCCATCTTTCTATCAACTTATTAATACCATTAGTGTAAAATTCCGTGGATTTTGATGCGAAAAATGTAGTAAGGGATGTTTTTACCTGCTCTATTGTATCAAATTTTTTATCATTTAAAATTTTTTGCAGCGATCGTAATAAATGAAAATCGGAAGGAGCAAGATCTGGACAATACGGTGGATGCTTGATAACATCCCAATTCAACTCATTTAGCTTGTATTGGGTCATCAAAGCCACATGTGGTCACGCGTTGTCGGGATGAAACACTACCCCTTTTCTGTTTACCATTTCTGGTCTATCCTTTTGAAGGGCGATGTTCAATTTGGATAATATCTGACAATATCGTTCTGTTGTAATTGTCTGATTGCGTTCCAAGAGTTCAAAATACACAATACCCTTACAATTCCACCAAACACAAAGCATTACTTTTTTTGATGGATTTCGGCCTTCGAAGTTGTTAATGGGGCTTGTCCAGGTATAGCCCAATGTCTTTTTCTTGTCACGTTGTTGTACACGACCCATTTCTCATCTCCTGTTACCAAACGATGCAAAAAAGGTTCATGTTTTTGTCTCGCACTCAAAGCAAAGCACGTTGAAACATGATCCAATAAATTGGCAGCCGACAATTGATGAGGTATCCAAACGTTGTACCGCGAAACCATCCCCATACGCTTCAAATGTCTTAATACGGTTGTTTGGTTGACTCCCATCATCGACGCGATCTCCCTGGTGGTTAGACGTGGATTTGTGTCAATTATGACTTTTAACTTGTTGTCATCAGACTTCAATGGCCGCCCGGTACGTGGTTTATCAAATAGTGAAAAATCCTCAGATCGGAATTTTGTAAACCATCTTTGTACCTGTCGAACTTTGATGACATCTGCTCCATACACGTCGCAAATGTTTTTGGTTGCCACACTCGCGGTATTGTCTTTACGGAATTCATAAAGTAAACAATGACGTAAATGCACTTTATCGACCGACATTTTGAAAAAATACAAGGGCTTTTCACTGTACTCTGGCCAGGCCAAAACTGAATAGAAAGTAGAGGGAAAGCATCCTTTATACAATGGAATCATTTAAAAGAAGATACTATTCATCATTTCTTACCTGGAATTTTTTTTACCTGGGATCATAAAAAACGATCATTACTTTTGCATCAACCCAATATTCTCATTGAAACATGTACTATACTTTATATTTTCATTGAAACAAGTATTATACTTTATATTCTCATTGAAACATGTATTATACTTTATATTCTCATTGAAACATGTATTATACTTTATATTCTCATTGAAACATGTATTATACTTTATATTCTCATTGAAACATTTGAGAAAACAAATACGGTATGGAGATAAAATTAATGGTAAATATTTTTCCAAGTGCTTTGTATATAAGCTTAAGGTTCCCTTCGTGAATTACAAAAAAGGTATTGATACATAAATATATATACCATCACGCTATGCCTCATTTAGTTTAGGCAGAGAGGATAGATTTCAACATCTTGTATTCACGTTTAAAGTACCATAGTCCCCTATTATTTGCATGGGATAGATTCCAAGCCACCCTTCGCAGAAGGCAAAATCCATGGTTAATACACACCTAAGTGCACAAGTAAATTGTTAAGCTTTTATAGCATTTAATTTGTGTAACTTTTGCAGTTTTAGATGCAACACCAAAACTTGAACTAATTTATATCTTTTTTGAGTACGTTACAAATATAACATTCATTCTTTCCATACATTTTAGCAACAGCAGTGATTGTTTTATTTTATTTTCATATTAAGTGAACACTTTTTGCTTTTCACTTATCGCAATCAGTTTACGAAGTATCTTTGTAGTTTCTGAGTTACTAATCTTGCATTTTGGAGGCATTTTTATAGTAAATAAGGTTTTTTTTTTTAATAAAACACTCAGATACCGAGAACAATGTGATCACTCGAGATATGTAGCATAACTGATCACATAGGTGATTTGAGATGAATTTTAATGTCTTTGGTAGCCCTACTTTTTTTCTTGGTGGCAATGATTTAATGC